>JAAGEH010000011.1:7585954-7746027 GCA_011751065.1 Lasiurus cinereus | reverse complement strand
TGCCACGTTTGAGGCTGAACTAATTGGTCAAGCTGAGGCAGAGGTGGGTGGCCCTATCAGCCATCTTTGGTGCTATCTACCCTTTCCCATCTCAGCTCGGCTGTAAAACCCCAGAGCCCTGGATTCCAAAGGCCCGTCCAGAGCAGAGGCCCTGGAAGTGGGTGAGAGGAAGTGGGTAGGGCACGTTTGAAAGCCGATATGCCTGTGTGCTGAGGGATGGCGGAGGCAGAGTGAGAGGTAGCAGGGAAAGTGCTCTCATCCATACCCTTCTGTGGGGCCACAGGTGAAGGAGGCCAGGGGAGGAGGGTAGGCATGGGGCACCATGGCCCAGCCTCTTAGGCATCCCTGTCTGTCCTCTGCAGTGCATGGAGGAAAGGGGCTGCCTCTGAGGAGAGGCCAGGCCAGGACAGGCAACCATCTTGAGTTCTGGCTGAGGGGATGGTCCTCACCCTGAGATGCCTGCTGTCTAACTGGTGATGGCAGAGCGCCCAGTGCCTCCTTGCTTCTCAAAGAACATGCAGTCAATGAGGAATGTGACTCCCAGCAGTACAGCCTTCACTCTCACATCCACATTCAGGGGAAATGCAAGCAAAGTCATCTGCATGACCCACACTGCTATGAGTCTTCACCTCAAAGTTGGTGTCTGTGCCACAGCCACAGGTCCAGCAGGGCCCCACCACTCGCAGGGTTGTAAGGCGATCAGCATCTTGGAGAACTTGGGAGGAAGCGATGCCAGGTCTGCAGCACATGGCCAATGGTGGTGCCTGGTGGCCATTGTACTTCCATCTCTTGGTCCCCAGAGTCCATCAGACAGACATGAAGGGGCCAGCGGGCCCCACAGCACAGACATGCACACAGTTACTCTCTTCAGCGGCCTGACCCAGGGCTGTCCAGCCTGAGCACACTTTATATAGGTTACTTGTCTCCCAGCCTAGGAGCATTTCCACTTGCGCACCCCTCTGGTGAATCAGGATTTGATCAATCAGCACCAAGAATTTGAGGCCAGAAGGCATCCCGGGCAGTGGGAATAGCGGGCAGCAGGACCCAGGGCATTGGGGCCAGAGGAGGGGAAGAGAGGAAAACTGGGCGCAAGGGCTGGCTCCTATTATCCAGCGGTCACAGGGTAGGGAGGAGGGGGCGCAGGGGTGTAACCTGTGGGGGGCAAGTATCCTGCCATAAGAAAGGGATGAGGGTTCTCAGGTTGTCACTATACGGGAAGCTTAATTCCAGAAGTGGAGGCAATCTCAGAGACAGGCTGATAGACCCAGAGACAGACACAACTATGACCAGGCAAACACGGAGAGGCAGCTGCACCAGATGCCTGCCCAGGGTCTCTCAGGCAGGCAGCACCTCTGACTGGGGGAGAAACCGAAAGTGTCAGCAGGCTGGGCAGAGTACCTGGGACCCTGGATTCCTTCTGGGGTTTGCACAACCGCCCCCTCCCTTTGTTCTCCCATTCTTCGAGGGCGATCAGACCGAGAGTTCGGCCTTGTGGGAGGTTTCCTGACCCCTCTGCGTCCCACGTTCACCTGAAGCCCCTAAAATAGTCAGCGTGTCCAGTGCTCAGAGAGCTTGGGGAGGTGGGCCCTTGCCCATGTTTTTTTTGTTTTGTTTTGTTTTAACTACATTCCTTCCATGTGCAGTGATCACACTGCATCTGGAACGGGGTGGGCTGCAGGAGCTCTAGTGACCTGGAGGAGGCATGGGGAGAGCAGTCACTGCTGGTCCCCCCGGGCACTGCTGGTGGTATCCAGCAGTGGAGTGTCTAGGGAGGGGAAGTGGTTGCAGTGTCCAGGGCCGAGTTCCAGGAGTCTGGCAGTGCTGTCGGGATCATGCTAGCAGCGCTGGTCTGTTGGCGCCTGGCTTGTCCTCTTGAGATTGAACCTGCAGGATTACTAAGGAAGCCAGTCTCCAGTTTCATCCCGCTTCTGCCACCAGTTGATTGGAGTTTGAGGGCGAGGAGGAGGACCAAGAGGTCTGCCTTTCAGCAGCTCACCAGTCACCTTGACAGCTGCTTGATCAGCTCTGGCTCCCTCAGCTCCCTAGCCTGCTGTTCCATGGTCCATCAGTCCGGTTATTTAGGTTGTAATGGCACCTAGCTTTTTATGTATTAGGATTTTACAGATGGATCCCTAACCATGCACTTGCTAAAGGGAAGGGAGGGAGAGGAGAGCAGGGCAGGGATGGGGTGGTGGGGGGGGGGGAGTGGAGATTACTGTTTTTGACCATTCTGAGCACAGGAGATGAAAGCAATAAAGCTGTGGTATCTCTATTTGTCAGAGTGTAATCAGATGTAACATCAGCCTAACTTTAACAGCATTTTTAATATTTTCTCCAAAGAAATTTAAACCTAAAAGATCCCTAAACACATCCTCAATTCTAAGCAGACCAGTTTCCCTTCTTCTTCATGAACCCACAATGATCAATTTTAATTTATATGATTCCATGGGTTTTTCAAGATCCATCTACATATAAAACCTTCTACACTTATTCTCTCCCTTAATTCCTAAAACCAACTGACCAATTCCTTCAGCTGAAGTTAATCCCTTTCTTTACTCTAGTTCCCCTTCACCTGTGCCTCAAATCCCTTATCACTTTCTATTCTGTACAGTATTTTTTCAACTCATTTCAAATGTACGAAAAAAACAAAAAACAAAAAACCCACAACACTCCACAATAAACACTCAGTACTCAGATTCAACAAATGTTAACATTTCATCATATTTTTTTAATCTACTCTTATCTTCTGAACTAGAGGCCCAGTGCATGAAACTCATTCATGAAGAGGGTCCCTTAGCAGCTGCTGGCTGCAGGTACTCCCTCTCTTCTCTCAGCCGGCCCTGCCTTCAGTTGAACTCCCTGACAACTCCCAGTCCAGGGGACAATTTGCATACTATATTTTCATTATATAGGACTTAAGAGGCCCGGCGCATGAAATTTGTGCATGGGAATGGGGTGGGGTGATATCTATCAGCCCAGCCTGCACCCTTCTCCAATCTGGGATCCCTCGAGGGATATTCGACTGCCTGTTTAGGCTCGATCCTGCAGGGCAGTCGGACACCCCTCTCACAATCCAGGATTGCTGGCTCCCAACTGCTTGCTTGCCTGCCTTCCTGATTGGCCTGATTCTGCCTGCCAGCCTGATCACCCCCTAAGCACTCCCTTTGCCAGCCTGGTTGATGTCTAACTGCTCCCCTGCCAGTCTGTTTGTCCCTAACTGCCCTCCCCTGTGAGCCTGGTCACCCCTAATTGCTCTCCCCTGCAGGCTTGAGTCCCCCCCCAACTGCCCTTCCCTGCAGGCCTGATCGCCCACAACTGCTCTCTCTTGCAGACCTGGTCCCTCCCAACTGACCTCCCCTGCTGGCCATCTTGTGTCCATATGGAGGCAGTCATCTTGTGTTGGAGTGATGGCCAATCTGCATATTACTCTTTTATTAGATACGATAGAGGCCTGGTGCACGGGTGGGGGCCAGCTGGTTTGCCCTGAAGGGTGTCCTAGATCGGTGTGAGGGTTCCCTTGGGATGTGGGGCAGCCTGGACGAGGGGCCTGTGCTGGTTTGCATAACGGCCACACCCCCTGGCAACCCAAGCAGAGGCCCTGGTATCTGGGATTTATTTATCTTCTACAATTGAAACTTCATAGCCTGGAGCAGAGCTAAGCCTTCTGCCCGCTCCTTGGCAGCAGCCATTTCTGTTGGAATTTATTTATCTTCTATAATCCAAACTTTGTAGCCTTAAGCAGAGGCCTGGGCCAGTCAGGGTGTATGGAAAGGTTGGCTTCTTCCATCTACAGGACCACCCAAGCCTCCCTCCTGCTCTCTCTATGGCCCATAGCCATCTTGGTTGGGTTAATTTGCATACTCACTCTTGATTGGCTGGTGGCCATGTCTGGTGGGCATAGCAGAGATACAATCAATCTGCATATTACTCTTTTATTACATAGGCTAGTGCTTCTGAAGGACTTGGGGGAAGAGACATTCTTCACCTATACAGTAAATTAACTAAGTACTAAAAAGATTGGCTATGTATCATTCCCATCCTTTCACATAAGTGGGTCTTCTCTCCTAAACACTGCTCTAAGTCATGTAGTATATAAACATGTTTTGGGCACAACTATACATTTTGTAAGTAGCAAGTACTCATATTTGCATTTTTAGTGCCTAGAACAGATCCAAGTAGACATTTAACAGAATCTTGATAAGTCAATAAATCTACCACCATTTCATCCAAAGACCAAAATACCTCCAAGACAGAAAGGAAATCATCAGCCATTTAAATTCCTATCATTTGACAAATCATCTTTTTAATTTTTTTTTTAATCTTCACACAAGGATATTTTTTCCATTGATTTCTAGAAAGAGTGGAAGAGAGGGAGAGAAAGATGAAAGAGAAGGAGAGGGAAACATCGATGTGAAACACATTGAATGGTTGCCTTCTGCACATGCCCCTACAGGGGCTTGGGAACCTGCAACTGAGGTATGTGCCTTTGACCAGAAATCAAACTGCAACCCTTTGGTCCATGGGCTGATGATCTAACCACTGAACAAACCAGCCAGAACCCAATCATCTTTTCAAGTAAACTGGTAACAACAAAAAAGATGAATTTCTTTCTGTAATTCTTTATTAAAAATACTGCTGTACACAAAGAGACTGAAAACAGGATTAAAGATGAATAACCCATATTGGGATCATGACATTAGAAATTAACATACTGGTGCTTTTTAGGGAGGTTGCTGACATCCAAACCACAGAACCAAGGTCAAAAGCAAAATACAAAGGTACCCTCAAAAATATTTACAATGAAGTAAATACAATAACAGAATTTAAAATAGGTACAAAAATTTGAAATGACCAATGCTACATGATTTCAAGGGTTGTCCTTTCTGTGCTTTTAACTATCATAACAGGAAGGTATGGAAGTTTATATCCTTAATTTGACTATTCTCAAACATTAAAACATTCCTATTAATTAAAAATACTAACTTTTAGACAACCTCTTAAATGGAATTAAACTATGGAAAAGAGGGCTCCCCAAAAAAACACCTAAGCAGAACTAAGAGTTCTATTGAAAACCATTCCCAATAAAAACTAAATGAAAAATAAATATAAAACAAAGCTTAAAAAAATATGTATTACCTGACACCAACTGTTTTCAGGCTGATGATATTTACTCATGAAAACATATCAGCTGTCTGTTTTATATTCAAACCAAGTCCTGAGGTTACTAGGGGCTGAAGCAAACTAGCATTTATAACACAAACATTCTTGGGTTTGTGATTCGAACCTGCCTTGCAGAGGGGAGTTTGCTGGTCTATACATAATGAGTAATTCAAGCCCTATTTTACCCCTGCCCTTCCTTAGCTTTCACAAAACATTGGTCCACAAATTAAATTTTCAAAAAGTTGCCAGACCCCAAAACGAAAATAGATGATCCTCTTTCATTTTCAAAGAAAACGATATTGGAAAAAAAATCTCCAGCCTGCTTATAAATTAAGCATTTCATATTTCTCCTAGAATACAAGTAGTTCTTTTTTGTACAAAAGAATTACAATATGATTTGTCAAAAAACATATAAAAAGACAGCTGCTCTTCCTCAAATACATGAGCTTATGATAAAAGACTTTTGTATGTTAATGTCTCCATGTTCCTGTTCCTTTTACATAAAAAGAACATTTCGGTGGCAAATGTTAATTATCATTTGAATATTAAACATTATGTTCTTTTAAAATCCATCCAGATCAAATGTAATCATTGATTTTCTTTTTAGCAACTGATGCTACCACAGGTGGACTCACTCGTTACAATGTGAGAAGCGTGTCTCTAGTCTTCAAAGCTTTCAGGTGAAGAGAGGTGCTTTTCCTTGATGCAAATCTCAAGGCAGAGAAAATCATTTTAAAGCTTATAAAAAGTGGACAGAGAAATATTAAAAACTTCTCTGAAAACTACAAATATGTATAATCATTAAAATTGAAGACCACAACATCAGTTGCAAGTGCTTGGAAGTCTTTCCTGATCTTTTGAGTTTCCACATTTTCTTCATAGTTGCATGGTGAGCACCCAGTGCTAGTAAAACATTCAGTGCTGGGAAAGGAGATACAGTCTTCATTACTGTTTTTTAAGAAAGAAAATTCCTATGTATTTGGCAGTCTTCAGTATCAAAGTATAAGTATTTCATTAACTAGAAATTCCATGAATACACAAGTTTGGCGACAACTGCATGTCCAAATATTAAGAAAGGTAAGAGGAGGAAAATTCCAAACTTTTGAGATTGACTTATTCAGGAATATCCCACATAGTTATTATTAAAAGCACTATGACTTTGGGCTAAGCAGTGACTGCAAAGGCACAGCAGATTGTTATCCCTCCATATTCAGGCTATAAAACTTCAGAAGCTCTTGATGCCAGACCACTGCTGTTTAGCTCATCTTCTGAACAGTGTCTCTGTGTCTGTATCCAGTGTAAAGTACCATAATAAAGCTGTGGTTTAAAGAACAAATCTTTATACAAAAAAAGCAAACCGGAAAGAAGCTAAAGCAATATACTCCGGAACTTCCAGGCCTTTAACGCAATTTCTCAATTTTTTTTCTATTTAAAAAAGATTGCATAAATGTAAATGTATCTGACTAGCAGGAAACAAAAGGCTCTGGTTGAATTTGGAGCAAAAAGTTCTATGTGCTCCTTCAGTTACTATTTATCCCATCTTTACAGAAAGGATTTAGATCAAGTAATAGGGGTATTCATAGCTAAGAATTCACTGATATTTCTCTTTGTGTGTTAAAACAAAACAAAACGAAGATCTCAATTTGAACTAACAGTGGGTGGCATATAGAGCTTGTATACAATACTCTCACAAGAATTAAGCGCTACACTGAACTGTGAAATTATTTACCTGGTCCATTACATTATTCAGGGCAACCCATCCCCAGAAGAACAAATTCTGCAAGCCTCAGTGACAAAAATGCTGTCCAGCATTGTTTCCAAAAAAATATCTTTGCAAATAGATTCCCTTAATAAGTATACAATGTGGCAAAAGTTCAAAGATCAGAAAAAAGTCTTTAAAAAATTAAAATTAGTGCATATACAAGTGGGAAAAAAAAAAAAAGAAAAGAAAGTTGGAACACCAGTGGCCTAATGGTGCTCCTAATCTAAAATAAATTCTCCACGGATTTGGCCCCAATGGCAGCCACAGCTATAAGATGATTGAAACATTCTTCCTTTCAAGTAACAGTGAACCTGACTGAAATGCAAGCAGCTTTGCTCATCTTCTGTTTGTTTCCCAGATGTGAAATGAGATGATGAAAACAGTTCAGCTGTAGTGCAATTCGCTATAGGTTTAAGTTTCTCAGCCATGTCCTGCGTGTTGTTAGCAAATACTACAACTGGCCATTGGCAGCTGCAATCAGTTCTTGAAAAGTGTTTTCAAAGCAGCGCTTTAAGTCACTATACGTCACCACAAGTACACTCTTCTCATCTCTGGAAATGAGGCTTATTTTTTCTGGCACACCAGCATCTAACTGAAACAGATCCATTAAAAAATATGAAGTTCATACCACACAGAATATTATCTACTTTATCTACTTCAGGACAACTTGAATGATGATAAACATTTAAAATTTTTTGTCACATTTGCTTCTGGATATACATAAATATTTCATACCACTAATCATAAGGTACACACTTTTAGCTCAGACGCTTTTCACACAAATGCTGCCCTATTTCTCCCTATCTTTCATGTTTTTTCTAACTGCTTGTATTATACAGTATGACTTAATTATTCCCTAAATATCTCCCAATTTTTTGTATCACAATTACAATGCAATGAACATTTTCATCTACTTAATTTTTGTCTTCTGCAGAATTACTTCCTTAGGAGACTTAAAAGTACACTGAATCAGAAAGTCTGAATAATTTTATAGCCTATTACAGTGGTTGGCAAACTCAGTCAATAGAGTGGCAAACCGTGGCTTGCGAGGCGCCTGTGGCTCACGAGCCGCAGTTTGCCCACCACTGGCCTATTACATACAGCCAAATTGCTTTCCAAAGATATCAGACACCATTGACTTATAAGTTGTGCCAATTTAACAGCAACTCCATATCAAATGAGTGCCTTGCTGTTTTAATTCACATTATTAACATTACCAAATGCTTTCAGACATTCACTTTTGTTATTTCCATTGTATGAATGCCAGTTAATAGTCTTTACCCACTGATCTATAAGGATTCAGCAGTAGTGTTTTCATGAGGTATCTATAAAGTGTAAATACTAATCCTTAGACCACCAAAAAAACTCATCTTGCCTTCACTTTTTTTAGTTTTTAATGTCCATTTTCCTTTTCTTTCACAAATTCATTTAAAAAAATGTCTAAAACTAATTCTGAAGACTCAAACTTAGAAATAACGTTACCAGTTAATTTCAGTTATTTCCACCAAAATAAGCTATGTTAAATTTTAACTTTTATATCATTAATATGGCCATTCCTCCTTCTTCATTTATTACTCTCTTTTCCAAATTTAGAAAATTGTTACACTTTTAGAGTAACAATGTTAACAGTTCTAAATGATGTGACAGAGCTGGTATGTTCTTTCCTAGTGCTTGTCATTTAGGGACAATTAAGACCAGGGCACAGCAAGTGTTTTCTATTAAGGGCCATTAGTAAATGCTTTAAATTTCAGGGCTACATACAATCTGTTACATATCCCTTCTTGGTTTTGTTTTTTTTAAACAATCTTTTAAAAATGTAAAAACTATTCTTAGCTCGAAAGCTATCCAAAAACAGCCCTTAAAATGAATTTGGCCCACAGGGCACACAGTTTGTCAACCTCTGATTTAGATATAAAGCTATCCAAAGACGAGGATTTGTTTCCGGAAACTCATTCTAAACTCTGTAATTCTAAGTAATCCATAAGGGAAATACATTAATTTCTACCTCTGTAAGGGAAATACATTCCTTCCTTCCTTTTATCTCTTGTTAGCCCTTTCAAAAACACAAAGTTTGCCTCTCAAGTAAATGTATGATATATCTCCCACCTAATTTCCCATTTATAATGGCTGAGCCTTACTAGTATTGTAATTACTGACATTACTAGTATTGTGCTTTTATGATTATAATACCCATAGTTAAAAGGTAAATGGACTCATAACATGCAGGACATTTAACTTGATTCAAAATGACTTAGAAGGAATTCAACTTTTTAAAAATACTTAACCACAGAATTATTTTGCTATTTTTCCACTCATTTTATTTACTATAACAAAACAACATACAAATAAAATATAGTATAATGGGGTTGGGAAGGCAGTCATTTTGTGACCAAAATAAAAAGACCCACAATGAACATTTTGGTGTTTAAAAAGTCTTATTCTTAAAATTAAGTAGAGCCCAGGCTGGACTGGCTCAGTTGGTTGGAGCATTGCCCCATATACTGAAAGGTCTCGGGTTTGATTCCCAGTTAGGGCATATATCCAGGTTGTAGGTTTAATCCTTGGAGTGCATAAGGAAAGCAACCAATGGATGTTTCTCTCCCACATCAAAGTTTCTCTCTCTCACTAAAAAAATAAATAAAAACATATCCTCAGGTGAGGATTTTAAAAAAGACATCTAAAAATTAGTAATAAAATATTTTGTATACTATAGAACACATCTTAATTTCTTGTCTCTGAGCATTTGTAGAAAATCCAACTCTACAAACTGCAGACAGCATTTATGTCTTAAAAATCCAGATACAAATTACCTTGTTAAGACAAGAAATGATATGACTGAGGTCAATCCAAGGAGCACCTGCTTCTGTCACCTGATGAAAAAGATGATCCCTAAAGAGTTTCAACAGATAACGGTCTCCGGTCTCTGACCAGGTAGGATCCTTCTGAAACCTGAAGAAGGTAATATTTTACCTCAGTAACTCATACTATATGCCACATGGCAATGTGTTTATTTTTCTGACTCAAAACTAACTTTATTTTCTCCAATAAATAAAGTTGTTATGAGGGGGATTGTACCTCCAAAAGTTATAGGTAGGCTAAAATAATTTTTTTTCATCTTTTATGTTCATATTTGCCAGGTTTATTTTTTTAATAATTTCATTTAACATGCAAGTATATGAATATCAGTTTCCAATTCTCAAGGGCAATCACCCCTTATACATCCTTACTTTAGAATAACTTCCTTATTTAAGCTCCTATCACTAGACAAAATGGGGACGAAGGAAATGTCTTTAGATATCTTTAGAAATAGGTTAGAGATTATCCTTTCCCCCCTCCCACCCTCAGATTAGAGAGACATGGACAGGTATGTTTTTATTGGTGAGCATAAAATAGAAACCTGTTTAGGAAACAAAAGGGGGGTAGATTTTGATTTCCTACTCTCATGTGATGATATGAAAGTGTGCTGTGCCCAATGCTCATAGCAGCACAATTCACCATAGCTAAGATTTGGAAACAGCCTAAGTGCCCATCAGCAGATGAGTGGATTAGAAAATTATGCTACAGCTACACAATTGAATACTATGCTGCTGTAAAAATGAAAAAACTCCTATCATTTACAACAGCATGCATGGACCTGGAAAGCATTATGCTAAGCAAAATAAACCAGTCAGAGAACAATAAATATCACATGATCTCACTTATTTGTTGAATATAATGAACAACATGAACTGAAGAACAAAAATAGGTCCAGAGACAGAAGCGTCAAACAGAGTCACACCTCAGAGGGAAGGTGGGGGTGGGGGTGGAGAGCTCAATCAAAGGACTTGTATGTATGCATATAAATATAACCAATGGACAGAGACTACAGGGGTTGAGGGAATGTGCTGGGTTGAGGGAATGTGCTGGGGTGGGGGGAGTGGAAGTGGTCAGGAAGAGGCCAGTGGGGGAAAAAGAAGACATGTAATACTTTAATCAACAACAACAAAATTTTTTTTTAAAAGAAAGTGTGCCAAAACCAGTTTGGCTCAGTGGATAGAGCGTGGGCCTGCAGACTGAAAGATTCCGGGTTCAATTCCGGTCAAGGGCATGTATCTTGGTTGCGGGCACATCTCCAGTAGGGGGTGTGCAGGAGGCAGCTGATCAATGTCTCTCTTTCATTGGTGTTTCTAACTTTCTATCCCTCTCCCTTCTTCTCTCTCTAAAAAATCAATAAAATATATTTAACAAAATAAATAAATTAATTAATTAAATAAATTAAAAAAGAAAGTGTGCTATAAAGAACTAGAGGACTGACTAGATTACTAGTTAGTTTTCAGCAGCCTTTGGAACTATGGTCCAGTAAGGAAAATAAACATTTAAGTATCCAAAAAAAGTTGTTACTGCATATTTAAATAATGCAATTAAGAAAAAGAGATATAGTACAGAACAGAAATATGAATTCTTCTGTAAGATAAAGATAGCTTTCCACAGGAAGCAGTGGATGCTCTTCCCAGAGGAAGGATGCTCCTTAGTCAAAGGCATCAATATTTGCAAAGGATCATTTAAGAAACTAAGAAAGATCAGTGTGGCTGGGTGGGTTTGGAGGAGAAAAGACTAGAGGGGAAAAAAAAGGAGTACAAAGGGAGGGTTAGAGAGTAAAGACAAGGGAGGAGAAAGAAAACACTAGGACAATGAGTGACAGAAAAACGAGAGGAGAAAATTAAAAGCAAAAAAGGCAGATCTGAAGCAAAGATAAGAAGAGAGAGGTCAGATTATGCAGCCTTAGGTCATGTTAAAACAGTCTAATAAAAAGGAAAAGAAAAAAATTAGCCTGCATTCTAAGAACAAGGGGGGGGAGCACTACATGGCTAAACACAATTATATGTGTACTTTATAAAGATCATTCCAGGGGCTTACAATTAAAATTGATTAAACACACCCATTTATCTGTTTTCTTTCAAAACCCCACCAAATCTATAATAAACATCTTTAAAAGGATGTAAACACACAAGGACAAAGGAATCAGAAGCAATAATAGCAGATTCGAAGATACACACAGACACACAGACACAGACAGACAGACACACACACACATCACAGAAATTTGGAAGGTAGAAAGCAGACAGGTAAGTGATATAACTTAGCAAAACTGAACAAAACTGAACTCTAATGCTACAGGGAGCACAAAAAGAGATCACAAGAAGCCAGCCATAACAGTGAGGCTCAGGGGCTGATATAGTTAGGTATTGCTTAAATGTCCTGATGTGAACTGAAGCTGGAAACAACAGAGTAATAAAAGGTTCCATACACAGCAAACAGATAACCCATCTCTCAACCAGAAATCTTCCTAAACAGGGTGCACAGAGCATCTCCAGCCTCTGGTATAACAGGCAAAGCAGGAAATCAGGAACTGAAGAGTGGTGGGTGAGAGACAATTCAACCAATACTTCCCCCCTCTTTGCCTTCCCAAACCTTGGCTATGGGGTTTATACTACAGAGGGAAGGTTGGAAGAGTCTCTTCTGGATATGCTGACCTGCCCGACAGAAATATGGACATTTGGAAGCCTACCAAACACACACACACACACACACACACACACACACACACACACACACACACACACGTCATACCTGTGTCACATATTCTGCTTTGTCACAATTTCTGCCTCCACAAAGAGCTTCCCATTAGTTTTTTAGGACCTCATTTTATTTATTTACTAGAGACCCAGCACATGAAATTCATGCACTCGGGGGGAAGGGGGCGAAGGGGGGTGGGAAAGAACCTCAGCCCAGATTGCGAGAGCACAGACCAGGCCAAAGAACCCCACCAGTGCACAATTGGGGCAGGGATGAGACGTGGGAGTTAGCCAGCGGGGGAGAGGCCGAAAGAGGGCTCCAGGGCATGTCCAGCCCATCTCGCTCAGTCCCAATCAGCTGGACCCCAGCAGCAAGCTAACCTACCAGTTGGAGCGTCTACCCCCTGATAGTCAGTGCACATCAGAGCAACTGGTCACCAGTGAACCGTCTGCCCCTGGTGGTCAGTGAACATCACAGCAAGTGGTTGAGTGACCTTACCATATCATTAGCATATTATGCTTTGATTGGTTGAATGGATAACCAGACAACCATACACTTAGCATATTAGGCTTTTATTATATACTTGAGGCCCAGTGGATGAAATTTGTGCACAGGTAGGTTACCTAGGTGATCAGGAATGATCAGAGCCTTCTGGCTGCCAGCCAGAGCCTCCCTTCGTTCTACATTACCCCATGGTAGTCAGCGCATGCCACAGCGAGTGATCAGTCTCTCAGTCAAATTCCCATGGTGATAATTTGTATATTAGGCTTTTATATAAGTAGAGGATGTATGTATGTATGTATGTATGTATATATGTATTTACTTATTTCTATTATTTTAGAGAGGGAGAGAGAGAAACATCAATGAGAAACATTGATCAGCTGCCTCTTGTATGCTCCCTACTGGGGATTGAGACCACAACTCTGGCATGTGCCCCATCAGGAATTGAACCAGCAACCTCTCAGTGCATGGAACAATGCTTAACCAACTGAGACACACCAGCCAGGACTAGAACCTCATTTCTAGTATAAATCGATAGCCAAGTATCAAAAATGCTTTGGAGAATAAAACAAAGCAAATTGTTTCCTATGAGATATTGCAGGAAGCAGAAAAAACATAAAACCAAAAATCTCTAATTGACAGCCTTAGAGAAATAAAAATTAGATGCTCAATAATACAAATGGTCCTTAAGTTTATTAATAAACCTAATATATTATCTTCTCAATAAAAATACCATCAGGTTTATTGATTTTTTTAAACTAAAACAAGATAATTATAGAATTTATACAAAATACTAAGTGGTTTTAGGAAAACAATAAAAACAACACAAAATAAAATGGACATAAGAAATAACTAACACTAGGTTTTAAAATGTCAATCATTAAAACAGTGTAAAAGATGCTGCTTTAAACTAGTGGGATAATGCTAGACTAGTCAATATATACTTTGTGGACCACTGAAGAGTCTTCTGGGATTCATACCTTACATCCTATAGAAATCCCAAATATATAAGTAATTTAATATAAAAAAAAAAAGAAACCATAAGTATTCTAAAAGAAACCATGAGATAATTCTTTCATAATCTTACAATGGAAAGGACCTTCCCAACTATGACTCAAAATATAAAGGCATAAAACAAGTTTCATCAATTAGACTACATATATAAATGCCTGCATGGGAAAAATTAAGCAGTCAAAATAAAAATAAAATTAAAATTAAAAAAAAAATCACAAGGCAAATCTCTCTTGATCACAAAAATCAGACAATGCAATTAAAACTAATAATGAGCAAAGGACAGAAAAGGACAAAAATGAATAAAAAACATAAACGATAGGCAATATGCTCATTAATAAATAAATAAATAAATAAATAAATAAATAAATAATAAACAAACAAACTGAGGGAAATAAGCCAGAGAAAGTCAAGTATCACATGACCTTATTCATATGTGGAACCTAATGATCAAAATAAACTTGATGAACAAAATAGATTCAGAGACATAGAAGCATAGAACAGAATGCAGTATCTGAGGGAAGGCAGGGAGGATCAGTGGGTGGGAAGATATTAAAGAACTTGTATGAATATGCATAATCCATAGACATAGATAACAGGGTAGTGAAGGCATGGAGCAAGGAGCAGGGGAGACTAGAAAGGGTCAATTGGGGAGGGCATATGTAATACTATCAACAAAGATATTTTTCTAAAAGAATAAAATATAAAATAAAACTGCATTTATTAAATTGACAAAAATCCAAAAAGTTTGAAAAAAATATTGTTAGTGATAGACTCATGCATTGTAAACCTTCTGTAATAGCTATCAAATTATAGGGACATTCCCGCTGACCTAACAATCACAACAGGACCTATATTTATGCACACACAAAATTAAGAATTTAAGTGAGTCTCTACAACATTGTTAATACTGGCACAAAAGACTGAAAACAACCCAAATGCTTATCAATAAGAACTAGAAAAATACTGCATCCATCCATAGGATGACCCATTAAATAGCCATAAATTATGAGGAAGCATAGCATATTTGGTTAAGAGCACAGACTGTGGAACCATACGGCCTGGATTCGAATCGGGCTCATATACTTATTGTGTGGTCTTAGACAAGGTATTTTCCTCTCTATGTCTCAATTCTCTGTTGAATGGGAATACTAACAAGACCTGCATCACAGGATTGTTATGAGGATTATGTTGTCATATTTGTAAACCACTGACAATAATGTTTAGAATACACTAAACATTTCTGAGGAAAAAAATGATTTCCAAAATACATTGTTATGAGAAAATAAGCCATATACAAAAAAAGCAATTGTGTGGTTTATAGTTTATATATATTAAAAATTGATGGTGGGGTGTGGGTGTAAATAATATACTATCTATACTAATAAAAGAGTAATATGTTAATTAGGCTGGATAGAGGAGACATCTTCCAGACATCCAGAACTCCTTTTTGGACAAAGCCATGGTGGCTGTGAGGGCCAAGTGAGGGTAGGCAGCCACGTGGCCAGCAGTGGCAGCAGCAGCAGGGTGATGGGGCAGCACCTTCCCTTGATAGGCCCAGTCGCCTCCTGCAGAAGTGGTGTGAGAGGCCATAGCATGGTCCCAGCACCATGGCCCCTCCTTCTGCAGAGGGAGCGGGAGAGGTGGCTGCGCACTTGCAGAGCCTCTGCAGAGGCTGGACAGGGTGTGACCGTAGTGCTTCAACTTCCCTTGGCCCCTCCCCCAGCCAGCCTGGCTCCAGATCCTCCCTCCCCCTAGTGGGTGGGTGCAGCTCTAAGAAGCAGGGAGCCTCACTTCTGGTTGAGCCACACTCTCCCCACCAGAAGCTGGGCTCACCCCTGGCAAGCACAGCAGAGGTGGTGTGAGCTTCTCATGCCTCCACAGCAGGCAGGCACTAAGGAGAAGGAGTCTTGGACTACGAGAGGGATGTCTGAATTCCAGCTTAGGCCCGATCCCTGGGGAGTCCTGGACTGTGAGAGGTCATAGGCCAGGCTGAGTCCCCCCCCCCCCCCCACCCTTCCCACCCCGTGCACAAAATTTGTGTAGCGGGCCTCTAGCAATAAAGGGCTAATACGCAAATCAACTGAATGGCATAAAGACCAGTTGCTATGACACGCACTGACCACCAGGACTCAAGACACTCACTGCAGGAGCTGTCTCCTGGTGGTCAGAGTGCTCCCACAGGGGGTGTGTCGCTCAGCCAGAAGCTGGGCTCTCCCACCACTGTGGCAACACTAAGGATGTCTGAGGGCTCCTGGACTGCAAGAGGGCAAAGGCAGGCTGAGGGGACACCCGCAGCCCCACCCCTGGACCCCAGTGCACAATTTTTATACACTGGGCCTCTAGTATAATTATAACCTGGGAAGTGTGTATAAGAAATTAATAAAGGTTGGTGGCAGAAATTGGGGAGATTGGGCATATCAAGTATAAAAGAGATATTTTATTATTTTTACAGTAAACCATCTTATGTTTTTAAAAAATGTATTTACATATAATCTACTCAAAATATATAATTAACAAAAATAATTTTCTGAGGACAATCTAAAATTTTACAACCAATCATACTATTAATAAAGTGTGAAAGTAGCAAAAAAGATATTTTCAGACTGGTAAAAACTAAAAAACTCTCCTTTCTCAGGAAGCTACAGGAGAGTATGCCCTATTAAATAAAAAAAGAATTAACCGAGGAAAAAGGCAAAAAACAGGACATCTAACACAATGAGAGAGACAATGAAAATTCCCAGGATAAAAGTGAAGGAAAGTTCCAGTTCTAAAGTGTGAGTGTGAGCAGGATGGAAGTGCAACCAGCCCAGATAGGATCAGAATGAAAGAGGCTCCAGGGACCATTTCTCTGAGGGGGAGAAAAAAAGAGAAACTAATAGGCTACCTATTTTTTTACCCCATGGAAAGGTGTTTTATAACTTGGGCAGAGGGTTTGGAATGAACTGGCGGTAAGTAGTTTTTCATTTGTTTAATAGTTTCCTATATAAGATCATTATTAACTCCATGAAAACAAAAATAAAATATAAAAGAAATAGTTATGATTACTAAGTGACGCAGCTATTAACAATATTTACTTTGTTATAGAAATGTCAACACTAAATAAAGACTTAATTCAAAATCGGTGGATTAACTGGTTGTGTGTGTGTGTTCAGTTAAGGGAAGAGATGTGAAAATTGAAGCATCTTTCACAGGACAAAATCGTTTGCTTAGTTAAATGATGAAAAAAAAAAACAAGAAAACGTATCATAAGTATACATCTATAATGATAAAAGTGTAATACGCTAATTAGACAGCCAGCCAAATGTCCAACATTATGGATGACCTTCTGGACAAAGCCAGGGCTGCAAGGGCCGAGGCAAGCGCTGTTGTGAGGGCCAAACCCTTTGCAAGAATTTCATGCATTGGGCCTCTAGTTTAAAAATAAGAAGAAACATAAGAGTTCCTAAAATATGGTTCAACATAGTCATGTTCTCTTTGTTTAGAAAAAATTATTAGCAAAACTACTGAGTCTTTTACACTTGAAGAAATAAAAGTGAACTTAAATTCTGTGGTCAAAAAAATCCCTCAAGCAAAGACATTTATCTATTTCTATGAACAGAGGTAACATTACTGAACTATAATTTACACTGTAGTCACAATAGCTGTGATACTGCCCCTAGCAGTCTTTGATAGTTAAGCAGTTCAAACATCAACTCTGCTTCTTTCTTGAACATATGATTAACTTACAAATGAGGCAGAACTAAATGGCAAATAATGTAAGACGGTGATAGCACTGATATGAAACAGAAGATAAGAGACATGCAACAATTAGAGATTTCCGAAATCTCTAATCTGACCTGAATTGACCAAACTTCAAAATGGAGATAGGGTTAAAGCAGTACTGATCATCATCAACTGTCTACTTATATGCAAACCATACTGGAGATCTAACATAGTATATTTTCTTTATGTACGTATGTATGTGAAATTCTTAAGGACAACCATGCCTAGGCTGTAGTTTAAAAACAGCCTCCTAATTAACAATTAACAATAGGCTTAAATTTACTTCACATGAAAATTTTTCCCTTTTCCAAATAAAATCAGTTAGGGATAAGATATACTGAATCTTATTACGCAAAATCACGCCCTTGATTGAAAGCATATTATAAAATACTGTAAATCCTTACTCCGGCCTCTCATTGATTGTTCCCAATTTTGCTAGAAGCCTAAACAGTCTTCCATTTTGAACCTCCTATAAAACATTTTAAAAAGAGACAGAATATTAATGTTCAAGCTAACTGAATATAAAAGCAAAAGTTTACAAAAATTGGTATCTTGCACCAATATTACCTTTAACCAACAAATCCTAACATTCCAACCTTGTGGTTATACTTTTAAACATGATGTGCTCTCACGCCATTCAATAGTAATACTCAACATTATACATCTGGTCATTTTTAAAAGTTTTGTTAAAATAATTCACATGGAAAAAAAAATCAAGATTTTTGTCAAATGAATGTAGCAAGACCATGAACAAAGAAAAAAAAACAAGTGTCACATAGGAAATTAAAATACTAATCATTAAGTGTGGGCAAAATATGTACAATTTTAGCCAACTATGCACTATATTCTGCACAATAATTAATATGCTTTTTATTGATTTATATACCGAGACGCAAGCCTGTATACTGGGTCTTAAATGCCCTCTTTACCTTTGCAAGGTCCTCCTCTATGACATCATTCCTCATTTGAGCAGCATCCAATTGAGTATAAAATCGAGCACCAATCATGGGCATGATGTCATTAACACTTCGCATCCTGTTTTGATCAGTCAACAGATACCTACCCAATATAGAAGAATTACTTGAATGCCAAACATGCAATTTGAAAAACAACATAACCCACAAGCATGCAGCTATCATTGCTGCTGTCAAATCAGTGTGCATAATTTTGCAAACATTTTTTCATGCAAGTCAGGTTCACTTTTCTCTGGAAAATCTTAAGAGCCAATGGAGAAAACTGTTAAATGTGTCTCTTTCTCGGCATTTTTACTTTTTATTATGAAAATGAGATAGGAAAACTGAATATGGTTATACTTACCATTTCCATTCTCAAAACCTTCTTTATAATAGTGAGAGATGAAAAGATTGCTACACATTTTTTTCAAGAGGTGAAATAGGGGTTGGCTCAACAATAATTTCTGAAACTAAACCTTGGGTCTTCAAGGTTTGATAAACCAAACGAGCCTCAGCTTTATAGGAAGCTGTCCTCTGCTCTGCAACTTCATTTACCAGCTGTCATGGTATATTTATTTCTGAGACATCTTCATGCACTAATACACATCAAAAGAGACCAATTAAATTTCTTCTATCATTACAACTAAGGCAGAAAAAAAAGTGTTTCAAAGGGCCATATTTTAGAACACAATAATAATTAACCACTTATTATTGCTCATTCTGATAGGTAAGCCATTTCCTAACCCTTCTCTCATTAAATAAGCCTCCCACTCAATTCACTCTCTGCTTAAACTTGTCTTATTTTCTTCATAGGGTTTATCATTATCTGCAAGCATCTTACTTGTTCACATGTTTATTAACTCCTCCCATTAAGGTTGAAGCTCCAGATGAAAATTTTATGCATCTGTTCAAATCATCTTTAGCATCTGGCACATAGCAGGCATTCTTTCATTGAATAAATGAATGGTTATATTCATGTGGACAATTGATATCTTACCTATTCATCTTGTAATTACTGACATATTTCTAACTACTCATTTTGCAAACTACTTGACTTTGGCAAGTTACTTTACCTCTCTGTGTCTCAGCTTTGCCACCTTTAAAATGGAGCTAATAATGGTACCTAATTCCTAGGGTTCGGAAAAGAATTAAGAGACTTAATTCATATCAATCAGTCTGAAAGTGCCTGATACATGGCTTACTGCCCTATAAAGTTTACTGGTTATTAAAGTTTGCTGATTCACTTTTTATTAAGAAAAATTTCAAAATTTACATGAATAGAGAAAATTATTACTAAATCTCCATTTACCCATCACCCCATTTCAAAAACTGGTAATATGTGGTCAACTCTGTTACATTTATATCCTTTACTCTCTCTTTTCTAAAAGGAAATTTTGGAGATTATAATTTGAGATTAGAGACATGCTAAGTGCTATGCCAATGTAACAAAGCACAGGTGAGTAGCCCCATCCTCCATCCTTCAATTCCATACCCCAAGGCCAGTCCAAAAACAAATGGAATCATCCAGGGCTACAAGAAAAATCAGAACAGGTGAAGCTAGAGACTAAAAAGGATCAATAAGCTCTAACTGCTACTAGAACCTAATACGATAAAGTGCAATAGAGACTTCCTATTCCTAGCATGTGTTCTTTAGAATAACTTATAATAAGGGTTATCTGGAATTTCCAAATCTTAGAAGTATCTTGGACAGGGAGCAAACAGTCCTTCTGTGGTGACAGTAGTCCACAGTGGGTTTTTCTTACACCAAATTTATTTCAAACCTGCACATAAGGTTCCTTGGAGTTTGAAGATACTGGAGAAGCATAGAGACCTTTACATATATGTTTTCTAGAATGGATGTTTTGGCCATAGAGTATGTAACTGAATCACACGTAAGGTTTATTTATGACAGCTTTCACAAAGGTAACGACCATTCTCTAGAGTAGTGGTCACCAACCAGTGTTCCGCTCTAGAGCAGCACTACCAGATTATGGAAATGTTCTCTATGTCTATACTGTCCAATATTAGCCAGGAGCTACAAGTGGCATTTGAGCTCTTGCAAAGTGGCTAGTGAAACTGAAGAACTAAATTTTACTTCATTTTAACTAGCGTAAACTTAAAAGGTTATATGTAGCTAGTGGATACCAATGCAGCCTTAGAGGGTGGGTACCCTTTGGCAAAATGTTTAAAACATCAGTAAGTGATTTAAACACACTGGTTTATAAATTTATTCCAAGAAATATGTACTTAGCAATAAAAGTAAATTACAAGTTGCTTAATTGTGTTTTGCCTGATTTTAAATAGCAGACAATAAAATAAACAGAATCACTATTAAAAGGCCCCTATGAAACAGCTGTCTTATACTAGAGGTCTGGTGCATAAAATTCTTGCATGGGGGAGAGGGGATGTCCTTCAGCCCAGCCTGTATCCTCTCCAATCTGGGACCCCTCGAGGCAGTTACACATCCCTCTCACAATCCAGGACTGCTGGCTCCCAACAGCTTCTGCCTGCCAGCCTGATCACCACCTAACCACTCCCCTGTCAGCCTGATTGATTCCTAACTGCTCCCCTGCCAACCTGTTTGTCCCCAACTTTTCTCCTCTGCTGGTCTGGTCACCCCTAAATGCCATCCCCTGCAGACTTGATTGCCCCCAACTGCCCTCCCTTGCAGGCCATCTTGTGGTGGCCATCTTGTACCCACATGGGGACAGCCATCTTGTGTGTTGGAGTGATGGTCAATTTGTATATTACTCTTTTATTAGATAGGTTAGAGGCCTGGTGCAGGGTGGGGGCCAGCTGTTTTGCCCTGAAGGGTGTCTTGGATCAGGGTGGGGGTTCCCCTGGGGCATGGGGTGGCCTGGGCGAGGGGCCTGTGGTTGTTTTTACAGGCCAGCCACACCACACCACCCCCCTGTGACCCAAGCAGAGCCCCTGATATCTGGGATTTATTTATCTTCTACAATTGAAACTTTGTACCCTGGAGCAGAGCTAAGCCTCCTGCTCACTCCATGGCAGCACCTATTTCTGTTGGGATTTATTTACCTTCTATAATTGAAATTTTGTAGCCTTAAGCAGAGGCCAAGGCAGGCCAGGGCTGTGGAAAGCTTGGCTTCCTCCACCACTGGGGGCAACTCTAGCTTCCTGCTCTCTCCAGCTTCGTGGATGCCACCATTTTTGTTGGAATTTATTTATCTTCTATAATTGAAACTTTGTAGCATTGAATGGAGGCCTGGACCTGCCAGGGTGTGCAGAAAGCTTGGTTTCCTCCATTGTCTGGGAAACCCAAGCCTCCCTCTTGCTCTCTCCATAGCCACACCATCTTGGTTGACGTTGATTTGCATACTGGATCCTGATTGGCTGGTGGGTGTGGTGGAGGTACGGTCAATTTGCATATTACTCTTTTATTAGATGGTATGACCATTATACATGTTTAAGTGTACATTAAAACTTACAAAATCAGATTCTTCAGGTCAGAAGAGTAGTTGATTGTCACCAGTTCCATGGCTTTCTGTAAATTCTCTCGCTGAATTCCTGCCAAAGAGTTGCAAGCCAAAGCCAACACAACTTTTCCTAATGATATCAGATCTGCTTGCTGACATGGAAGAATAAATATATCTTTTAATTTTTATTTTAAAGATACAAATTTAATACACCCACACTATTGCCTGCATGGAAAAAGTCATTATACAAAGAAGTTGCAGAGCTCAGCAGAGGGGTCTCAAATATTAATGACCATCAGAATCAGATGGGAACTTATGAAAAAGAATTTCTGAGCCTCTCTACCAGAGATTCTCATTCAATAGTGCTGGAAACAGGCCCAACATTTTTAAAGTATTCAGGTAATTCTGACAAACGTAGTTCTAGGTCTACATTTTACTTAGAGCTGATATTCTTACAATTATAAGAAATTTAAGTCTGGTTACTGTACACTTGCTTCACTCTGATCATTGCCATTTATGATATGCACTTTCTCATTTTCAATGATGCCTAAAACATAGTATGCATTTGAAAATTTACTTTAAGAAAACTTATTCCATTATTCCAAACACATCAACCATTACCTGATTTTTTAGTATGTTCTTTAAGACCCTGAAAATGCTGCCAAACCAATGATATCCTTTCTGTTGATGTTCTAAACAGACAATTATATTCCCACTGCAAAAGATCTTTGAGCTCCCTAAACACATAGTTTCCTACGGGTTGGTTTTTTTTCTTTTCTTTTTTCTTTTTTTTCAAATTTACCAGTCTGAGGCCTTACTTCTGAAAGGATTTTCAAAAAACAGCTAGATGAATTGAGGTGACCTCTCCTTTACCTATCTATTATAACTCCATGAAACAAAATGGTCACCTCAAAAGGCCCTGCTTGGCAGATAATTATTAAGCACATGCCTGGGAGAATGCAGCAACTCAGAGTTCAGTGAAATCATCTAAAGTAATTTATACAAAAAACTTCTGTAAATCTTCAAAATCTGAGATCTCATCTGAATTATTGGATACATGTTCATTTACTGAATATTGATTTAGTGTAAGGAGGTTTCAAACTTAGCTATACATTAACATCATCTGAGGAGCTTAAAAAACAAAAAATCACCTAGTAGCCATTCCCTCATCTCACTTCTAATGTCACTAGTCTCGGGTAAGATCTAGATACAGGTATTTCTCAATGCTTCCACAAGAGATTCTGATATACAACCAGAGTTGAAACCTACTGGTTTTGTAGAATGTTTATAATGGTATATTTGTGACATCAAGGGAGTATTTCAAGGCAATTATTAATGAAACTTCAGTGCTATAAAACTATCCTTAGCAACATTCTACCCAACTAATGAAGTATAAGAGGAAGTTAAACTCCATTACTAAAATCACATGAAAAAGTTCAAATTTAAATATTTACCCCAAACTAGCATTTGTGAATCTGACACTATGAACATAAGATTCCATAATTTGTGGAAAAACTGATTAGAAAAACAAGCTACTTTGAATGTATAAGAACAAGAGATACCAAGAATGCATGCCAGAGAAACTGTTTAGAACTTCATTAGAGGTACAGAGTTAGGAGCCAGAAGAAGGGAAGGTGGCATGGGAAAGGACACTGCTGCCATCGTTTCGTTTCTTTCTCTGGAGAGCACTGCCATGAAGACACTAAAGGATTCCCCTCAGTCATTCTCAAGATCAAGTAAATATTCCAAGTTACATTAAATGAAATCATAAATCAGTGCATGTAAATACTAACTGGAAATTTCTCTAAGTGTTGCAATCCACTGTCATCAGCAAAGCACACTCAAGGTATTTATCAAGTATGTGAGTAGCATGTACCACCACACAACCTTCCAACCCTTAAAACAGTAGAATTTTCAGATTAGCTCCACTCTGAATTGATGCTGTAAACTAAACCTCCCACTTAGAACATCCCATTAATCCCTAACACAAGACAGGTAAACAAAAATCCAGGAGAACTTAAGTACTGATAACAGCATCTGACTTAAGTACTTCCTACCACCATTCTAAAACTAACCAAAGGCAGGAGTATTCACTTTAGAAATAAAATGTACATGTCACATAATCCAGATTAAATTAGAACTATTCTTAAAATAAAAGACATTAATCAAGTCCTGATTAAGAGAGTTTAACATCATAAAAACTCTGTAACTCTCCTTTCCTTATTTCCCAACTAAATAATTTTCCAGTTGTTATTTTGCTTCTTACCTCCATCTGGTTTTCCCCCCATTTGTTGAATTCTGGAGGTTTTCCCCCCAACTCATTTTCAGTTTCTTCCTGATTCTTGATTTCTTGATTTTTCTGATTCTATCTATGGCTCTACTTATGTCCATTTTACTGAAAGTCAGTCTCTATTCACGTGTCTGAAACAGACTATGAAAAATAGACTACAAGAAACAATGTACTCCTTTCTCATATGCCCTCTTCGCTATAAAATCACAATCCCCTCTTTGCAACTATTTTTAATTCTCTCCGTTACCTTACTATAAGCTATATAAAAAATATTCCACACATATATACCACCCCCCAAAAATAAAGAAAATCTGATATATCCCTTACTGCTGAAAATAAAGGGACAGTGACAATAGGTTGAAAGTAGCCTGAGTTTGTGAATTAAGGCAGTTGTTAATTTATCAATCAACTGCCCCAAATGCTTACTAAAAAGTTATTTGTTTGTAACTCTGGGATTATTTTTTCTTATGAAGAATTGTTTTTTAAGGTTAACTTCACAACTTGTAACATAACTGAAGTAATGTACATTTTGCAAAGAAAAAAAGGGAAATAATTCTGTTGTGATACTAACAGGAAAAAAGATTTCCTTTATACTAGTAATTAAAATAAAAGGAAACTCTTCAGAATAGAGAAGAATAAGGAGATACTGTACAGCTATTCTTTTAAATGTAGACATGAGGTTTCCAAATACTTGCAATAGAGATTGATGACACTAGTTCTAAATTTCTCTTCCAAAGTTTAATATTATTTTCCTGATATACAAAAAACTAGTATTTTTAATAGCCAATAATCAGTCACTTTTAGGAGCAAAACAAATTTTAAAGAACTATTTTCAGAGCCAATTAGTTAGTCAATAAATATAAGACAAAAGATAAGGAAAGCAGCTAAGAAATAATCATCCTAGATTTAAGAAAAAACAAAGGGGGAGCAAATCTCTTAGGCAGAAAGGAAGCTGCTGCCAGTGGGGAGGAAAGTAGCCAGATTCTTCCATGCAGTGGCCACTAAGTGGTGCAACTAATCAGGATAGCTTGGCTGCTACTGAGGTTAGGTGGGCACAAGCAGAGAAGGAGACATGAAAGGTCTGCATACAACTAACTGAATGTGAAGAGTAGCTCCAGCTGTTTGGGACTGCACTGCCTGTGGTAAGAGAAGGCTAGACATGAATAGAATACTAAGCACTATTTCTCTCAGTCTGTTCTTTCCTTTTTATTCTGAAATTCTGTCTTATGATAAAGTGAAATGAAATCTTTCAAGATTTAAACAAAAAAATGTTGAAATGACAAGGACAATGGGAAGGTGAGGTATCATAGTTTTTCCATGAAATAAGAAGATATACCTTATATCAACTTCTGTAAGTTAATAAATGTTCATAAACACAAAATTTTTTTTACACAAAGAGAACATTGCCTTAAAATGACAGTAGGATAGCCTCTGAAAAATGTATTTTAACACAAACTGAATGATCTGAAACATTACTTTAAATAGTACATCACTTGCACAAAGTAATCAGAGCAAAAGTAGCTACATTTAACACTCCTTACAGAGATAAGATCTTATTCTACATCTTAGGATTAATCAAGAAAAAAGAAATACAAAGCTAAGTACATAATAGAACCTAAATCCAAACTATTATTATGAAATCATCCTATAATCAAATTCTGATAATGTACAAGAAGTGATGGGCCTTTACTAAGCAAAAGAAAAAAATTACTTGCCCTAACTGGTTTGGCTTAATGGACAGAGCGTCGGCCTGTGGACTGAAGGGTCTCAGGTTCGATTCTGGTCAAGGGCATGTACCTTGGTTGTGGGCACATCTCCAGTTGGAGGTGTGCAGGAGGCAGCTGATCAATGTCTCTCTCTCTCATTGATATTTCTAACTCTCTATCCCTCTACTCCTCTCTGCAAAAAAATAAAAATATATATTTACAAAAATATTTACTTAAAAAATGGCAATATATCACTTTCTTTGAAAGTCATTTCTAAAATTTTCAGATTGGTAGTGGGACAACTGTTCTAAAAGTAAAAAAGTAAAATCTCATTTAATTCATTCAACTGACCAATCAATCTGTTTTAATCCTGCTGAGGACAAATATCCTAATCATATAAATACATTTTCATTTGAACAGCTAGAGTCATTAATTCTGTATATTCCAACTTATGAGGGCTCTACATTAAATACATCACTTAAGAAGCACATGTTCAAAGTTTGCATAAAAATCACCCAAAATAAATTAAAATCTAAACTTAAAACCCTGAAGTACTTTAAAATAAACAGAATTTGTCTTTAAAAAAAGGGGGGGCGGGGGGAGGACTAAGCCTTAAATTATTAAGTAGTTATTCATGTTAATTCTTACTCACCTGGTATTGAGCCATTAATGCCAATGGATTATTATTCTGACTGTTATCAAATGTTAAGACATCAAATACACCAACACAATTTACTCGCAACCTTTAAAGAGCAGAGATTTAAAGAAAATAATTAAAATGAGATTTTGAAAATTACATACTAGTGGAAATTTATCATTTCCTATAATATTTGGAAGAATCTCAGAATATTATCTACTCTAACCTTCTGTCCTACTCCCATATAGCTTCTACTAATCACTATTTTAGAGATGAGAAACTAAGGCTCAAAGACATTAAGATTCTAAAAGTTAGTACCCAATAAAGCCAGGACTATAACTCATAGTCTTTCCACTGTACCAACCTGCTTCGTTCATGTAAAGAGCACTACTTAGCGTCCTAACACTTGCTGCAGATTTATTCGCCAATATTAAAGCATCTTACATGTATTAATTAATTCAATCCTCTCAATAATCTTATGAGACAGGTACCTCAAAATGTAGAAAATGGTGAGGAGAGTACCCGTCTGAAAGGTTATTGAATACATAGAAGTTAGGAACTTGATCACAGTCATAAAGACAGCAACTAGAACAGTTAGGAAGCTAAGTCACCTGGTACTACATCTTGAGCTCTTCATACTACATGGCTCAAGACAAGTCTCAAAATTACAACTCAAATGAAACTCTGCTGAAGTGAGGGCCTGTCTACTTAACTCTGTCGGCAGTTTTCAAAGCATGTGACCCAATCAGTAGCAACAGCATCACTTAGGAACTTGCTGGAAATGCAAACTCTCAGGTCTTGCTCCCTATTTACTGAATAAGAACTCAAGGTCCAAATTTGAGCCCAACAATATGTGACAAATAAGTCCCCAGGCAATTCTGACTCAAGCTAAAATTTGAGAATCACAATTGTACAAAGAAAAGTTGTATTGATATTACTTATATATCCTCCAACCCTAACCATACATATCTCCAAACCCTTACAAGATTCTTGGTTAATAAACAGGCTTTTTGTTTTTTTAAAGAATTCAACTTTTTTTTTTTTAATTACAAATGAACTCAAAAGTCTCAGCAATTCTTCTGGATGGAATATATGAAAAGGTAAAATTAAAACAAATCATCATGCTTTGTTTAAAACCGGTCATAGGTTAAATGTGCAATAAAGAAGCCAAAACTCAAAATGCTCGTACCTTGTTTTGCCAGTTATCAGAATCTTTGTTGGGTCCATAACTCGACATGCCAAACCTGCTGTGTGAATGGTACGCAATGCAGAACTCAATTGGACAATATACGCCCAAATAAGAGATTCTGGCAATAATCCCGCATGCTGTCTGGGCAATGGTCCATCATGTTGACCTATAAAGCAAATAATATTTTAAAAAATTTATTTAAGTAATCAACTAAAAGACTAAAACATTCAAACCAAAATTAACAGAAAATAACCACCTATATTCATGGTATAATTTGTCAATTTATACATATATATATATATATATATATATATATATATAAAATTTAAGTTTAGTCTATAAGTAAGAAGGGACAAGCCCAAAATTTCCCAATTTGAGATTATACCTTTATATTACTATTAGCAGCAGAGCTCTCACTGAACTGTTCTTTTCTGTGACCATAGTAATTACTGAATAAACAAAAATTATTTTAAAAATCTGTATTTAATTGTGAACCAAATAAATATAAATCTGATTAAAAACAGAAGCTGTAAATATTGTTATTTAATTTAAAATATGGATAATCCTACCTTATATAATTGTTCAGGCATGTGAGACCTGTTCATTCTGTGGCTTAAGGAAAATAAAAGTCTCTACCATCATCTATGCTGAATGTTTTCTTATTCTTCTACTGCTCGGCTATGTCAGTTAGATATGAAGATATGATAACATCCAATTCACAAAGACACGAATATAAAACACTAAATGTCACTTATGTGTAAAGTTAAAACACAAAAACATCTGGTCTACCAAAAAGAGTCATCATTTGATTCTATTAATTCTTGTGTCTTGGAAGCCAAAGATCAACAGTAATTAATATAAATGTCAGAAGACTAAATGGGGCTTTGATATTCACAGGGCTGAATATCTGCATTTTATTACCTGCTGCTGACTCAATGGCAACCTCCCTAACCTGATAATCCTTTTACTGTTTACTAAACATTATCATTGATATGTCTGTTTTCATTTCTAAAAGGCAACTGTGTATTCTAGTAAATAAAAAGAAGAAGGGTGCAGAGATTTAGTGGAGCTTAGTCCCTTGAACCAAGTTCACAGCTGGCTTCCCCCATAATTTCCAAATTTATATTTCTTGTCTTGTATATAATTTGCACATCAGCTCTTTCTCTAAGTCTTTGAATCCAGGTGGCACGGGCCCTGGTTTCTCTCTTGTGTTTCCAGATATTATTTTCTGAGTCATTGTTAAATTCTTATATCAATATAAAAGGAGCCATATAAATTTAATCTAGATTTTGTAGTTATAATAGTACCTCCTTTTTTCACATTTCATTTTCTGTGGTTTCAGTTAGATAATGTTGACCACAGTTAGAAATTAAATTGCCCCAACAATCAACATCATCTGCTCCTGACATCCAGTCATTGACATAGTCATGGCTCAATGATACAGAATCTCCTGAAGCAGAGGATTCTCCTAATATATCATCAAAAAGGTCAATAGTTGCCTACATCACAATTTGTCCGTCATTCATCTCACTTTATCTCATCACATAAGCATTTTATCATATATTATCACAAGAAGTACAATAATATATTTTGAAAGAGAAAGATAGAGACTACATTCATATAACTTTTCTTGCAGTATATTGTTACATAATTGTTTTGTTTTATTATTGGTCATTATTATTAATCACTTACTATGCCTAATTTATCATAAGTTTGTATAGGAGAAAACATCATACAGGTACACATACACACAAACACACACAGGGAATTTGGTACTACTCCCAGTTTAAGGCATCCACTATGGGTCTTTGAATGTATTTCCTGCAGATAAAGGAAAACTACTGTATTTCTTTTTTAAGAAAAAATTTTTATAATTATTAATTTTTTGAGAGAGTTGGGAGAAAAAGATAGAGAGCAACTTCAATGTGACAGAGAAACATCAATCAGTTGCTTCTCACATGTGCCCTGAGCAGAAATCAAACCTAAAACCTGGGTAAGTGCCCTGATAGGGAATCAAACCATCAAATAGCCCTAGCTGGTTTGGCTCACTGGAGAGTGTCCACCTATAGACAAAAGGGTCCTGGGTTGGATTCCAGTCAAGGTAGGGGCTTGTGCAGGAGACAACCAATTGATGTGTTTTCCTCACATCCATGGTTCTCTCTCTCTTTCCCTCTTTTCTACTTTCCCTAAAAAATCAATGGAAAAATATCCTTGGGTGAGGATTAACAAAATACCAAATAACAGGCACACAGCCCAGGGCAGAGTTAATGTATTTCAGAGAATGTAATCTTATAAATCCAAATTTTCATATGGTTGTAAACAAATCTTTTGTCTCTCAGATCTAAAGACAATTAAATGGTTAATTGTAGAGATACTAAATAGCAATTAGGTAGTTATGACTTGCCATAAAATATCCAGGAAAAAGCAAATTTAAAATTCAAAAACTGTTATCCCTCAATTTAGACAGAACTAAAGATAATAAAATCTGGCTCGGAAGGCATGACTCAGCATCGACCTATGAACCTAGAGGTCAGGATTCGATTTCCTAATCAAGACACATGCCTGGATGGTGGGCTTGAACCCCAGTGTGGAGTATGTAAGAGGCAGTCAATCAGTCATTCTCTCTCACTATTGATATATTTTTCTCTCTCTCCCATCCTCTCTGAAATCAATGAAAATATTTTAATAAAATAAAAGGTCATAAAATCAGGAAAACAGTGTTAGCTGACTCAGAATGTGGCTCTAGTGATAAATGCCAAGAAAATGTCAAAGACAATGATAAAGAATATAACTAAAACTATTTATGTGATAATTGCCGAAACCAGTTTGGCTCAGTGGATAGAGTGTTGGCCTGCGGACAGAAGGCTCCCAGGTTCGCTTCCAATCAGGGGCATGTACCTTGGTTTCGGGCACATCCCCAGTAGGGGGTGTGCAAGAGTCAGCTGACCAATGTTTCTCTCTCATCGATGTTTCTAGCTCTCTATCCCTCTCCCTTCCTCTCTGTGGAAAATCAATAAAATATATATATTTTTTAATGTAATAATGAGAAAAAGGAATATTTATAACAAACTAAAAGTCAGGTGCACGAATTCATGCACCCGTGGGGTCCCTCGGCCTGGCCTATAAAATTGGGCTGAAACCAGCTCTCCAATATCCACCAAGGGGTCCCAGATTGCAAGAGTGCGCGGTCCAGGCCAAGAGACCCCACTGGTGCAAGATTTGGGCTGGGGAGGGACAAGGGAGGTTAGTCAGCCTGATAAGAACCACAGGAAGGCTCCAGGGTGTGTCCAGCTCATCTCTCTCAGTCCCAATCAGCCAGACCTCAGCAGCAAGCAAACATCTGCCCCCTGGTGGTCAGTGCACGTCATAGTGATTGGTCACCTGTCTATCCTGGTGGTCAGTACATGTCATAGTGAGTGGTTGAGTAGCCTTAGCATATCATTAGCATATTATGCTTTATTGGTTGACCGGATGACTGGACACTTAGCATATTAGGCTTTTAATATATAGAATAAGTCCTTACTATGTTCCAGATACTGTCTAGTATACCCACATTTTCTCATTTTAAACCTCTAATCACGACTCCTATATTGTATGGTATTATTGTTATTACCATTTTCTAAATTAGCATATTCCATACAATATGCAGTTTTTCATGCTAATTAACAAATTAAAAAGTGTAAGAAGGCGGAGCCTGAGCCATCTTGCAGTGGGAGGTGGATGTCTGCGGCGGTCTGAAGCCTTCGGCTGGGCACCATCGATCAGCCAGGGACCGGGGACCCAGAACTCTGCTCTCCAATCGGTGCAAACACGCGGCAGAACCAGAGATCCACAGAGCACAAGGACAGGAGAGAGAACTACATAACCAGACACCCGGAGAAGAAAGACCATGGGCAGAAAAAGAAACAGCCCACATAAGACAGAAAGGCAGGTTTCACCAGAAAAGGAAGTAAACGAAATAGAACCAGAAAAAAGCCTACCAGAGAAAGAGTTCAGAGAAATGATCATAATGTGGTTGAAAAGAATGGAAGACAAATTTGACAATATGAGTAAGAGCCAAGAGGAAATGAAGAAGAACCTAGAGGAGGTGAAGAAGCAGCAAGAAGAAATGCAGAATAATCAAGAAGAAATGAAAAATGACATCACTGCTATAAAGAACTCAATAGAAAGCATCAAAAGTATACTAGAAGAAGCAGAGGACCGCATCAGTGAGCTAGAAGACACAGTAGGAAAAAATACCCAAGTTCAGCAGCTTCTAGAAAAAAAAGTTAAAAAGCAAGAGGAGAGTCTAAGGGAACTTTGGGATAACATGAAACAAAACAATATCCGCATAATTGGGGTCCCAGAAAGAGTGGAAACTGAACAAGGATTAGAGAACGTGTTTGAAGAAATAATGACAGAAAACTTCCCCAATATAGAAAAGAAAAAACCCACACAAATCCAAGAAACTCACAGAGTCCCAAGCAAAATGAACCCCAACAAACCAACACCGAGACACATTATAATTAAATTGGCAAACACCGACGACAAAGTAAGAATCTTAAAAGCAGCCAGAGAGAAACAGAAAGTTACCTACAAAGGAACCCCCATAAGACTAGCTACTGACTTCTCAACAGAAACTCGTCAGGCCAGAAGGGAATGGAATGAAATATACAAAGTCATGCAAAGGAAGGGTCTGAATCCAAGAATACTGTACCCTGCAAGACTCTCAATCAAAATTGAAGGTGAAATCAGAAGCTTCAAAGACAAAAAAGGACTAAGGGAATATATTACCAACAAACCAGCAATGCAATAAATGTTAAAAGGTCTGCTGTAATAAAAAGAAAGAGGAAGCGAAGAAGGAACTCGGGGGTAAGGACTAAAAATGGCAACAGATAAGTACTTATCAATAATAACTTTAAATGTAAACGGATTAAATACTCCAATGAAAAGACATAGGGTAACCGATTGGATAAGAAAACATGATCCATATATCTGCTGTCTGCAAGAAATCCACCTTAGGAAAAGAGATGCACACAGATTGAGGGTGAAGGGATGAAACATGGTATTTCAGGCAAACGGAAATGAAAAAAAAGCTGGTGTTGCAATACTTATATCTGACAAATTAGATCTCAAAGTGAAGGACATAACAAGAGATAAAGAAGGCCACTTCATAATACTAAAGGGAACAATCCAACAAGAAGAAAGAACTCTGTTAAACATATATGCACCCAATATAGGAGCACCTAAATACATAAAAAAACTCTTGGAGGATATTAATGGAGAGATTGACAGCAATACAATCATAGTAGGAGACTTTAATACCTCACTGTCACCACTGGACAAATCCTCTAAACAAAAAATCAGCAAAGAAACATCAATCCTAAATAACTCACTAGAACAGATGGAATTAATTGACATCTTCAGAACATTTCACCCCAAAGCCACAGAATATACATTCTTCTCCAGTGCACATGGGTCATTTTCAAAGATGGATCATATGTTGGGTCATAAAAAAAGTCTCTTCAAATTCAAGAAGATAGAAATCATATCAAGCATTTTCTCAGACCACAGTGGCATAAAACTGGAAATCAACTATAATAAAAACAATAGAAAGAAATCAAACACATGGAGACTAAACAGCATGATATTAAACAACGACTGGGTAAACAGTGAGATCAAGGAAGAAATAAAAAACATCATGGCAACAAATGACAATGATAACACAACAATACAAAATTTATGGGACACAGTGAAAGCAGTCTTGAGAGGGAAGTTCATAGCCCTACAAGCCTACTGCAAAAAACAGGAAACAATGGTAATAAATTACCTAAACCTACAACTCAAAGAGCTAGAACGAGAGCAACAAGAAAAGCCCAGTGTACTCAGAAGGAAGGAAATAGTGAAGATCAGAGGGGAGATAAACAACTTGGAGACCAAAGAAACAATTCAAAAGATCAACAAAACAAAGAGCTGGTTCTTTGAAAGGATAAACAAGATTGATGGACCCCTAGCCAGGCTCACCAAGAAGCAAAGAGAGAAGACCCAAATAAACAAAATCAGAAATGAAAGAGGAGAAATAACAACAGACCCTGTGGAAATACAAAGGATTGTTAAAAGATATTATGAACAACTCTATTCCAACAAATTGGACAACCTGCAAGAATAAAGTAGGTGGGATCTCAATACCAGACTTCAAGGTATACTACAAAGCAACTGTTCTCAAAACAGCCTGGTACTGGCACAAGAACAGACATATGGACCAATGGAATAGAATAGAGAACCCAGATATCCACCCAAACCACTATGCTCAACTAATATTTGACAAAGGAGGCATGAACATTCAATGGAGCCAAGATAGCCTCTTCAATAAATGGTGTTGGGAAAATTGGACAGGTACATGCAAAAAATTGAAACTGGACCACCAACTTACACCAAATACAAAAATAAACTCAAAATGGATACAGGACTTAAACATTAGAAGGGAAACCATAAAAAATACTAGAGGAATCCACAGGCAGCACAATCTCAGATATATGCCGAAAGAACTTCTTCACTGATACTGCTCCAAAGGCAATGGAAGCTAAAGAAAAAATAAACAAATGGGACTACATCAAAATAAAAAGCTTTTGCACAGCAAAAGAAATCATCAACAAAACAACAAGATCACTGTATAGGAGAACATATTTGCAAATGTTATCACTGATAGAGGTTTAATCTCCAAAATATACAGCCAACTTATACAACTTAATAAAAGGAAGATGAAGGATCCAATAAAAAAATGCGCAACGGACCTAAATAAAACTTTTTCAAAATACGACAGAAGGAAGGCCAAGAAACACATGAAAACATGTTCAAAGTCATTAATCATCCAAGAGATGCAAATCAAAACAACAATGCGATACCATCTTACACCTGTCAGAATGGCAATCATCAACAAATCAACAAACGACAAGTGTTGGTGAGGATGCGGAGAAAAAGGAACCCTTGTGCACTGTTGGTGGGAATACAGACTGGTGCAGCCACTGTGGAGAACAGTATGGAGTTTCCTCAAAAAACTAAAAATGGATCTCCCATTTGACCCTGTAATCCCACTCTTAGGAATTTATCCTAAGAAATTACAAACACCAATCAGAAAGGATTTATGCACCCCTATGTTCATAGCAGCACAATTTATAATAGCTACAATTTGGAAACAGCCTAGGTGCCCGTCAGCAGATGAGTGGATCAGAAAACTGTGGTACATCTACACAATGGAATTCTATGCTGCCATTAAAAAGAAGGAATTCTTACCATTTGCAGCAACCTGGTTGGAACTGGAGAGCCTTATGCTTAGAGAAATAAGCCAGTCAATGAAGGAGAAGCATCACATGATCACACTCATTGGGCGATAATAAAGAACATTATAAACTGATGAACAAAAGGATACAGAGATAGTAAAGCTTCAAACAGACTGTGAAATTACAGCGGGAAGATTAAAGTTAGATGAGGTAGATAAGAGATCAATCAAAGGACTTGTAGGCATGCATATAAGCATAACCAATGAACATAGACACTGGGGGGTTGGGGTATGCCTGGGAGGGAGGGGGGGGCAATGGGGAGATATGTATAAAAAGTTAATTAAAAAAAAAGATCAAATAAATGGCTATGTCAATGGCAGAAATAAATAAAATAAAAAGAAAAAAAAGTGTAAGAAAACATTAGACTTCTACCTATGTTTCTACAGGTATATACAAACAGTGGCCTTTATTTTCATTTTTTAATACTCACATTTTGTTTTCGGGGGAGAGTAAAGGTGGTGGAATAGGAATGGTACTTGCCTCCTCCTATAGTGACATCAAACTTACAACTAAATGACAGAACAATCATGATTCAGAGCCACCTGAAATCTGACTGAAGTTAAGTCCTACTACTAGAGAATTAAAGAAGCCACATTGAGACTGGTAGGGGGGGCAGAGATGTGAAATAAGTTAAACATCCATGTGTAGCATTATTTTAATCCAGAGGGATATCTTACTGCAGAAGTGCACCCCTAAGAATCAGGAGTTCCAGCCCCACTCAGGCCGAGGTTCCAGTGCCAGTAAGTTAAGTCCTAGTAACTTTAGGCTGTAAAAATCAGTGGGTATTATGCTTGAGTGACACAAACACTGCCAGAGTCCCATGTACTTCTTAACTTCCTTCTAAACTTCAGCACTAGATCAGGAGATTGGAAGGATCCAGGGCATATGTGGGAGGGGGGAAAGCTAGCAAAATCTGGGGTCAACTTTCTCCCAACAAAAGTGTTGACAGAGATCTGCCTCTGTGGCTCAGTGGTTGAGCACTGACGCAAGAACCAACAGGTCACATGCTTTGGTTGTGGGCTTGATCCCAGTAGGGGCCATGCAGGAGGCAGGCAGTCAGTGAAGTTTCTCTCTCATCAATGTCTGTGTCTCTCTCTCTCTCTCTCTCTCTCTCTCTCTCAAGTGATAGCAGGGGTCACTGTTGTTTTTTCTTTGTCAAGACATCCCTGCCACTGATACAACTGTCAGGCATCCATTAACCTGGTTCATACCGTTCACCTAAGCCAGGTGAGGCCCTGCCCACCCAAGCTGTTTGCAGTGGCTTTTCCATATGAGTAGCCTGTTCTAGCTCAGGCTTCATACTTGCCTAAAAACCTCTAAAACAAGCAGCAGCTGGACTTAGTATGTTCCACACCTCAAAATACATACCCCAAGGCCCTGCACCTGCAGCAGCCTGCCTTAGTTCACAGCTTGGCCACTACTGGGCACCTCTAAGCCCAACACAAATAGCAGCCATCTTCAGATTCCTCTATAGCTCATGCAGGATGGGTCCTGGCGGGGCACAAGCAGTAGTTGACTTTGCACCTTCCAGGAAGCCCAAGAGCCAGTACACCCAGTGGTTAGCTTTAGACTACACCGGATTATAACCCTACCATATCTATGAGCAACATACTCAAGAGGCAGACTCTGAGTAACAAAGCCCCACTGAAGCAAGTCCTGCTCCATAGGTCTCTCCTACACACCAACTTTTCCCCTGTAGTAGCAGCTGGTCCTCACAGCTGATTGGCCCTAGGGTTAATCCCTTCCAGTGATACCAACATAAATCATGGCTCAACTACAAGACAGTGCTATCAGTTGCCTCCTGCATGTGTCCCAACAGCTCACATAGGGGCACACCTGAAGTGCCCAGCTCAAGTACCTGGGAAGGCTGAGCCACTGGGTCCTACAGGACACCTACTATGTAAGGCCACTCTAGCAATTCCAGGAGACATAGCAGCTCTGTCTAATACACAGAAGCAAACACAGGGAAACAGTCAAAATGCAAAAAACCATGTCACAAATAACAGAAGTTGCCAGAAAAAGAACTAAATGAAATGGAAGCAAGCAAACTACCAGATACAGAGTTCAAAACAATGATTATAAGGATGCTCAAGGAACTCAGTGAGAACTTCAAAGAACTTAGTGAGGACTTCAAGGAACGTAGAGAGGAATATCAATGACAAAAAAAGGACCAATCAGAAATGAAGAATACACTAATGGAAATTTAGAATTTACAGGGAATCAACAGTAGAAGGTACCAAGATTTGAATCAGTGATTTGGACTACAAGGAAGCAAAAAACACCTAACTAAAACAGCAAAAAGAAAAAAGATTCCAAATATATGAAGATAGTGTAAGGAGCCTCTGGGACAACTTCAAGTGTACCAACATTTGTATCATGAGGGTGTTGGAAAAAGAAATTGAAAACTTATTTGAAAAAGTAATTACAGAAAACTTCCCTCACCTGGTGAAAGAAATAGATATGTAAGTCTAGGAAGCACAAAAAATCCCAAACAACAGGAACCCAAAGAGGTCCACACCAAGATACATTATAAGTAAAGCCAAAGGTTAAACACAAGAGAGAATCTTAGATGTAGCAAGAGAAAAGCAATTCGTTACCTATAAGAGAGCACCCATAGAACTGATTTCTCAACAGAAACTTTGCAGGCCAGATAGGAGTGACAAGAAATACTCAAAGTGATGAAAAGCAAGAAAAAGCTAAAGGAGTTCATCACCACCAAACCATTATTACATGAAATGTTAAAGTGTCTTCTTTAAGAAGAAAAAAATATAAAAAGTATGAATAAAATGGCAGTAAATACATTTCATTGAATCTACAAAGAATAAAATAAACTGATTAATAAAATATAATCAAAAGCATGAAAACCTAGAACAGACTGAAGAATCTCAGAGGGAAGGGGAGAAGAAGCTGGGAAGAGATTAACTGAAGAACTTATATGCATATAAGTATTATCCATGGACACAGGTGGTTAACACCTGGTATAAGGTGAGATCCAGGTGGAAGGGGGCAAAGGAGAAATAGAAAGGGGGTACATCTTTAGTACTCTTTAACAATAAAAAAATTTTTTTAATATATTTTATTGATTTTTTACACAGAGGAAGAGAGAGGGATAGAGAGTTAGAAACATCGATGAGAGAGAGACATCGATCAGCTGCCTCTTGCACACCTACTGGGGATGTGCCCGCAACCAAGGTACATGCCCTTGACTGGAATCAAATCTGGGACCTTTCAGTCCACAGACCGACGCTCTATCCACTGAGCCAAACCGGTTTTGGCAACAATAAAAATTTTAAAAAACATATTCACAATGGGAAAACAGAGGACTGTCTTATAATAGAAGTTGCTGTAAATTAAAATGTACATGGTACACTTAGGGATATTATTACCATTCAAACAATACTTTCAAATACTTTATTCCTGCAAAATTATAAACATCCTATAAAATAAAACCTTAATATGCAAATCAACTGAATGGCAGAACGACTGGTCACTATAATGTGACCATCAGGGGGCAGAGGCTCAATGCAGGCGCTGCCCCCTGGTGGTCGGTGCACTCCCACAGAGGGAGCACCGCTCAGCCAGAAGGCAGGATCATGGCTGGCACAGCCGTCTCTGAGGCAGCACTAAGAAGCATGAGCCTGGCTTCTGGCTGGCGAGCGCAACGGTGGCCTCTCCTGCCTCCATGACAATGCTGAAGACTCCTCGGGGGACATTCCCCCAGATGGCACAGGCTGGGCTGAGGGGGATCCCCCTCCCCTGTGTATGAATGTCAATGCACCGGGCCTCTATTATCAAATAATCAGTCAATACCAAAAACAGAATAATTAAGATTTCTTTTAAAACTGGAAAGAAGTACAATGAATCAGTGGTTCTCAACTGAGGGCAATTTTGCTCACCCTAAGAGACACTGGCAATGTTTGGAGATATTTTTGGTAACACTACTGCAGTAGGGAGTTGCTAGTAGCATCTAATGGGTAGAGGCCAGAGCTGCTGCTGAACATCCTGCAGTGTACAGGATGGCCCCTATGAAAATAACTATTTAGCCCCAAACGGCAACAGGCCTGATGTTGAGAAACCCAGCTATAAATTATAGCCAACAGTCATTTCACGGCGGTATTACTAAAATAAACTTGAACAACTACAGCTATGTTCATCTATAGAAAAAGTCATACCACATCCCCTTCAACAAAATTGTATTTACAGATGACATGGCAAAAGGAAAAAAAAATGACCACACTATATGACCAGATTTTAATGTGAAACAGCCATGTAACCACAGATTTCTTATTGTAACTGTCAAAAACCAGCTAAAAGTAAAAAGAAGAAATATATTTTTATTCATAATGAATCCTTAATGGAATCAAAACGCAAAATATATTTCATGTGACTCAAGTCTTTCTCCCTCCTTAGTTTCTCTGAGTATGCACTTAAGAAAATCTTAAAAATATTAAAAACCGTGGTAAAAAATACTATGTTTCTTTCCTATCACCAAACAAGAAAATGAACCATATCTTTCCCTTCCCAACTATATAAATTAATTAACAGACATCTCAAAATGTTACTCTGAAACAACTTATCCTTTAATAAACATTTTCAGAATATAATTAAAATATTTTGGGTCTTTGCAATATTATTGAAAAAGGGCAAAAAGAAAAAAAAAAATTCCCCGCTTCAGTAAAAGCTACCTGAAAATTTATTTTGAAGACTAGTTCCTTAAGTAACATAGAATCTCCTATACCTTTAAACAAAATAATTTATGAAAATAATTTCATAAATGATATATAGTCCCATTAGACTCTGAGGGAGTCATTAAATTATACCCAGAAAACAAAAATTAAGGGGGAAAGACTTATAATAAATGGAAAATGCAGTATGATCTTACCTAATAATGGAGAAACATGTAAATCGACCGTACCCCCGCTACACCCATAGCCAATCAGAGTATGCAAATTAACCCAACAAAGATGGAGGTTAATTTGCATATACAGGCAGGACAGGCCTGCTCCTGGAGGTCCGGGTCCACTGCAGGCCCCAGCAGAGGCAATGGCTAGCCTAGCCACTCCTGCGTGGCACTGGGAACATCGTCACCTAGGGGAAGGGAGGCCAGCCTGTCTAGCCACTCCATGGGGTCCCAGGGAGGTGCAGCTGGCCGCCTAGCCACTAACATGGGGTCCTGGGAACATTGCAGCCCCAGGGAGGAGTAGCTGGGCCTGCTTAGCCACTCCTATGGGGCCCCGGAACATTGCATCCCTGGGGAGGAGCAGCTGAGCATGCGTAGCCACTCCTGTCGGGCTCTGGGAACATCGCTGCCCAGGAAGGTGTGGCTGGCCACATAGCCATTCCCACAGGGTCCTGAGAACATCGCTGCCCTGGGAAGAAGCAGCTGGGCCTAGCCACTCCAATGGGCCCCAGGAACATCACAGCCCCAGGGAGGAGCAGCTGGGCCTGCTTAGACACTCCCATGGGGCCAGAAAACATCGCTGCCCTGGGGAGGCATGGCTGGGCCTACTTAGCCACTCTCATGGGGCCCCGGGAACATCGCTGCCCCGGGAGACACCCCAGGCCCTGGGAACATCGCAAGCAGGGGGTTGCTGAGACCCAGACCAAGCCTCTGGCCACAGATTCACAGCTTTGTGGAGATCAAGGGCAGGGATCTGCCTCACCTGAAGAGAGAAAGAGGTTCTGCAGGGGCCCCAAGACATGGGTGGGTCAGGCTAGGGACCAAGGGGCATGGAAGGATGCCTAAGCAGAGGGGCAAGGACCCGCAGCCTTGAGGCGGGGGTTGAGGGACGGTGCCACCTCAGTGAAGGGGTGCCACACTGCAGGTTACCAGACTGACTGACATGATTCAGATAAGCTCCCAATGCTAACCAGCCTCACCCAGGCAACCTTTGCACTTCAGAGGCTGCGACTCCTGCTCCTGCCTTGACCCAAAAGCAAGCCCGTACTGCCTTGCCCTTTAGCAGAGCATGCCTTGGTGGTAAGTGTGCAGCCTTCTACCTGCTGCGGAGAAGTGGGGGCAGTAAAGAATGGGAGCAGAGGACCAGGGAGAGGAAAGAATGTGGAGGGTCCCCAATGAAGAGGTGCTTGAGAAAGAGGCTTGGAAGCCCAACAAGAAGGTTTGTTCTGTTTGCCCAGGAGCTGCCCCTTAGGAAGGGCAGAGAGCATGGCTCTGAGGGCTGCCTATGCGCTGAGTCAAGTTCCACAGCCAACTGGAATTGGCCTCAGAGTCCTGGTCTGTAAAATGGATTAAGCATGTCCCAGTGCCTTCACTGAGCTTTGATGGCCAATTGAGATACTACCGTATTTTCCGGCGTATAAGGCGACTTTTTAACACAGGAAAATCTTCTCAAAAGTTGGGGGTCGTCTTATATGCCGGGTGTCGTCTTATAGGGCAGGTATATCCCAAACTCTATATTTTAACTGGAAAAGTTGGGGGTCGTCTTATACACTGGAAAATACAGTATATAAGAAAAGTGAAGGAAAAAGTGAGAAAGAAAAGGAAAGGCAAACAACACAAAATAAAGACTGGAAGAAACCAGTAAACCCATTGTCACTTAAATAGGGAATATAGTCAATAGTGTTGTAATGACGTATGATGCCAGGTGGGTACTGGAAATATCGGGAAACACTTTGTAAAGTATATGATTGCTTAACCACTATTCTGTAACTAATATAAAACCTGAAACCAATACAAAATAATATTGAATGTAAAAAAATGAAAATTGGAGTGAAATTTTTATAAATTTCTAAGTTTAAATAAAGGCTATAAAGGAAGGAAGAGGGAGATTAAAATAGTGTTTTTCATTTTGCTACTTTATTGTCTTTTCAGTACATGAAAAAAGAGAGTTGTCTTTATATGGTGCTTTTATATTTTTCTAAGTCATTATCTTATTTTAATTTCAGGGCAACTTAAAGACAAGATAATTATTCCTTCCACTATTCACAGAAAGGAAATCTTGGTGTCTGGTCCCAATGGTTCAATCATCAAGCCCTTATTGTAAAGCGGGGTTAGTAAAATTTTCTGTAAAGGGTCATATCTATACTAATAAAAGCCTTGGGGGTGATCAGGACACCAGGGGAGAGTAGTTGGGGGCAATCAGGCAGGCAGGTAGGAGCCAGTGGTCCTGTATTGTGAGAGGGATCCCAGATTGGAGAGGGTGCAGGCTGGGCTGAGGGACACCCTCCCCAGTGCACGAATTTCGTGCACTGGACCTCTAGTATAAAATAAAAACAATGCAAAGGGAAACCAAATAAACCAAAACAAAGCACCAAGGCTGGCAAGAAATAATGGTTGTGTTTTTGAGTAGTGAAGCTACAGGAATTATTTTATAATTTACTGAATTTTCCAAAGCATCTCTAGTCAGAAAGCATTATATTTTTAAAAGAAAAAAAACTATTAATTGCATAAAATTTCTATCATATACAGTTATTTAAATTTCAGATATCTACAGGTATCTTTCACACCATTTTCATTTCAGTCTATACACATAATATAATATATACATTACCTCCTAACTTGGTTACAGATTGACCTCATTTCTTTTAAAAATGCAATAGGGTCGTTAAGCAGAATGACTATAGGAATAAATTTGCATGTATTTTAAAATACAAACCACTCCGCACAGAGCAAAAACATTTGTCAACATACAGCTTGCTTGCATCTTTTCCTTACCCCATTTTCTCTTTGTGAAATAGGCATCAGCATTGGGGTCATTAAAATGTCTGCTCATCATAGTTTCTCCTCCAGCATGGAAATCATATGCAAACACAAGAGCTTAAAAATAAAACACAAATGTTCTTTACTGCACTCTGGCTTTAAACAGTGAGGTGTATAAGCAGAAAAACAATTACAAATTACTCACAAGGCTCTGCAAATGCTTTAGTGGTAAATACCTCACGCAAGGTTACAATATTTGAGTGCTGAATTTTTTTCCACATATCAACCAACACCATGCACTTCGTGTTAACAAGACGAAAACCTAAAAAAGAAAATTTTTACTAAACTGTCAATGGCATCTTCCCTTAGCTCATGAGAAATAGGGAAAGAAAAAAACAAACATACTATTCATTACTATAAGTACTAATTGCCAAATGAAATGATAAATTTACTTATCTTTTAAATTAATTCTACATAATTGTATATAATAAAGAGCAATATGCAAATGGTTGTCACACCATCACACCATAATGGGCTCAGACACTCAACACTCAGAGAGAGAAATGGGGACCAGCCAGGCTGCGGCCCGGAAGAAGGACAAGGCGTCTGGATCCTGGGTGCCTGCAGCCAGCCAGAGGGAGGGAAGGCCAGGTCCCAGCTGCCTGCGATGGCAAAAGAGGGAATCCTGGGTCCCGAGTGCAGGGCAAAGCAGAGGCAGTTAGGGGTGATCAGGCCAATAAAGGAGCAGTTATGGGCATCAGGCGGGTAGGCAATGGTGGTTGGAGGCAATCAAGCAGACAGGCAGATGAGTGGTTAGGAGCCAGCAGTCCCGGAATGCGAAAGGCGGTTGGACATTCCTCGAAGGGTCCCAGTTTGAAGAGGGTACAGGCTAAGCTGAGGAACTCCCTATCTCCATATACAAATTTTGTGCACCGGGCCTCTAGTATATTAAATAAATAAATGTATTCAGGAATGTTTGGATAATCTTAGCATCACTAATATGATTCTCAGAGAGGATAATTTATTTTCCTTACCATGTATCCTTCGAAGACAATATGGCAGATCATCTTTGCTATTCACAGCTTTATAGCAAGATGTAATGTAGCCAAAATTACTTGATTTCTGTATTCGGTTGGGTGGTGGCAGTGGTTCTAGAGGGAATAGGCTATGATAGCTGTCAACTTCTGCAGGGAATGCTAGAATAATTCAAAGGAAAACATATGACAACTTGCAGACATTCATAAATCTCTCAGAGTGATAAAGAAGAAATCAAACCTACTTTAAATAACTATTAACAAAGTAATAAAAACATACTTTGAACATTTATAATAATTCCATAAAACTGATTTCATTATCAATAAAAATAGTCATTATAAAACAACATAAAACTAAATTTTTACACTCAAAGTATTTCTTTTATAGCATAATACAACAAATATCAGAAACAACTTATAAATAACAAACATTTCTGATTCTGATGCTGAGTAAAAATCAAGATAAATTTTGTTTCTTTAAACATGTTTTTCTGTACTAAATGTATTTAGACAGTGGTATTAAGCTATGAATTCTTGTTTTTAAAGCATAAAGAAATTCAAAAGTAACACTGAATTGAAGAGTTTATCTATGCAGTATGTCTGTGTGTATATGGCAATCTTTTTCAAAACTCTCCAAGCATTCAGTGGACTAGCATAGTTTTAATCCTTAGCAAACATAAAAGAAAACTAAAATAACTTTATCACCATAAAGAAGTAAAAAAGTAAAAAAATGATGTTTAAATATATATACTGTATTGTAATTTTCTTGTAATACTGTTAGGCAGTCAAAATGATTTGCCTTGAATTCCAATTTGTTGTTTCTTATAAAGACTAAGAAGCTGAACATGAAAATGTACTCAGTGGTTGGTTTCCCTATGGAGTATAAGTAATTTATTTTCCCTTCTATTGCTCCCCATTATCTAGAACAAACATGTGTTAGTTTTAAAATCCAAAAAGGGAATTAGTTTTTAATGCTTCAAATACAATCAACTATATCTGTCAACTGGACAGCTTCTATTGGTGAAATGTCTTGAATGACTTAGGGGATGGTCATCATATTTCAAATGTAAAGCAGATGAGTGAACATGTAGAATGTCATAGAAAAACATCTTGTAAGGAACACACCAAAACTTTAATAATCGTAATCAGTAAGTGGGAGGATTTTCTCCTCTTTTTTACATTATTCTGTATTTGCCGAACTTTTTACAACAAACTATGTTTAATATTTTAACATTATTTTGAAACATGGCAATAAATCTCATTTTAAAAATCTCACACACAAAAACAACTAATAATGTTTTACCTATGATTGCTAAGAAATCCAGGTGAAACCCTATTAAGAAAACTCTAATTCCAGATCAAAAGGACCTCTGCCCTAGCTGGTTTGGCTCAGTGGATAGAGCAAACAGGGACCCTTCCAGCAATTACCCAGTCACGTGAGACTCAGGGGCCGTGGAGGGCTGGGCCGACTGGAAGGCAAGGCGGTCCCTTAAGCCCTGAGACTCCACCCATCCCAAGCTCAACAGAGGGGCTTTGGCAGTTTTGCAAGCCTGGTATCAGAAGGCTGAATCCAACACAGAAGTTCTCCCAGTATAGTGAAAATGCCGAGACAAGGGAAGAGATCACAAACAAAAATGGAGGAAAACAAACGACTGGATATAGAGTTCAAAACCATGGTTATAAAGTTTTTCAAGAATATCCTAGAAAAGATGGATAAAGTTAGCAAGACCCAAGAGGAGATGAAAAAGGACCAACTAGAGATGGAAAAGGTCCAACTAGAGATGGAAAAGGACCAACTAGAAATTAAACATATACTGACTGAAATGAAAAATATTATACAGAGACCTAACAGCAGACTAGAGGAAGGCAAGAATCAAGTCAAAAATTTGAAATATAAAGAATCAGAAAACACTCAACTGGAAAAGCAAGAAGAAAAAAGAATCCAAAAATATGAAGATAATGTAAGGAGCCTCTGGAACGGTTTCAAGTGTACCAACATCAGAATTGTGGGGGTGCCAGAAGAAGAGAGTGTTTCAAGATACTGAAAACCTATTTAAAAAAATGACTGAAAACTTCCCACATCTGGTAAAAGAAATAGACTTACAAGTCCAGGAAGCACACAGAACCCCATATAAAAGGAATCCAAAGAGGAATACACCAAGACACATCATAATTAAAATGCCAAGAGCAAAAGACAAAGAGAGAATATTAAAAGCAGCAAGAGAAAAACAGTTCATTACCTACAAGGGAGCACCCATACGACTGTCAGCTGATTTCTCAACAGAAACGATGCAGGCCAGACGGGAGTGGCAAGAATTATTCAACGTGATGAATAGCAAGAACCTACAACCAAGAATACTCTATCCAGCAAAGCTATCATTCAGAATTGAAGGGCAGATAAAGAGCTTCACAGATAAGAAAAAGCTATCATCAACTCCAAACCAGTATTATATGAAATGCTAAAAGGTACTCGTTAGAAGAGGAAAAAGGTAAAAGATAAAAAATTATGAACAACAAATACATATCTATCAACAAGTGAATCTAAAAATTAAGTGAATTAAAAATTTGATCAACAGAATAAACTGGTGAATATAATAGAATCAGGAGCACAGAAAGGGAGTGGACTGATAATTCTCAGGGGGAATGGGGTGAGGGGTGTACAGGGAGAGACTGGACAAAAATCATACACCTATGGATGAGGTCAACGGGTGGGAGGTAAGGGTAGAGGGAGGGTTGGGATCCAGGTGGAGGGGAGATATGGAGGGGAAAAAAGAGAAACAAATGTAATAATCCAAATAATAAAGATTTAATTTAAAAAAAAAGCTAACATACTGTATATAATCTCTTACAACTCACATATTTACTTAATATTACGTTACATGGATTCTTCTGGATTGGCCAGGTGGCTGGGTTGGAGTGTCGTTCCATGCACCAAAAGGGCACATGCCTAGGCTGTGGGTTTGATCCCCCATCGGGAGGCAATCAATAGATGTTTCCCTCTCACATTGCTGTTCCTCTCTCCTCCCTTCCTGTGTCTTCTCCCTTCCTCCTCCCCCCCTTTCTAAAAATTATTAAAAACATATCTTTGGGTAAAGATTAAAAAATACACACATTTGCCCAGCTGGTGTTGAGAGTTGACCCAGGAATCAAGGGGATACTGGTTTGATTTCCAGCTTGCAGGCTCAATCCCCAGTAGTTGTGCAGGAGGCAGCCAATCAGTGATTCTCTCTCATCATTGATGTTTCTATCTCTCTCTCCCTCTTCCTTCCTCCCTCTCTCTAAAAATCAATAAAGTAAAAAAGACACCACATTGTTCTGTACTGCTGCATGTCAGCGTACTTTCTTCATTTTAACTGCTGTATAATACTGCACTGACACTATCACAGTTAATTCATTCCTTGTCCTTCAGATGGGCATTTGAATTAATCAAGGTTTCTGCTACTGTGAGAAGCAATGTTATGGATACTTTATATATTTTCTGGTTGAAAATGTGTAGAGGTATTCCTATCCAGGAGCAGAATATTTGAATCTTAAGTAACACAGATATTTAACTTTAGTTTTCCAAACAAGTTTACCATTACACTACCAATAGCAATGTACTGAAGAACCTATGGATCCAAATCCTCATACTCTATCTGATCAGACTTCAAAATGGTATTTTATTTGTATTTACCTAATCATCAATGATGTTGGGTATCTGTTCTTACATTTTTCAGTCATGAATTTCTACTTTCTTGAATTCCCTATTCCTATCATTTGTTCATTTATTTTATTGGATTAGTTAGGCTCTTACTGGTTTGTGTATTTTTTATATTTTTTGTCAGTTGTGTAATATATTTTCTTCCAAGGCTGTGTGTGTTTTTTTTTATTGTTGTTGTTAATCCTTTCTAGAGATTTTTTTCCCACTGATTTTAGAGAGAAGGGAAAAGAGGGAGTACAGGGAAAGAGGAGAGAGGAAACACTGATGAGAGTGCCACATCAATAGGTTGCCTCCTACACATACCCCAATTGGCAACCCTTGGAATTGATTTTTTTTTAATATATTTTATTGAATTTTTACAGAGAGGAAGAGAGAGGGATAGAGAGTCTGAAACATCGATGAGAGAAATATCAATCAGCTGCCTCTTGCACACCTCCCACTGGGGATGTACCTGAAACGAAGGTACATGCCCCTGACCAGAATCTAACCTGGGACCTTTCAATCCGCAGGCTGACACTCTACCTACTGAGCAAAACCAGTCAGGTCTGGAGCTGATTTTTTTTTGTGTGTGATTTGAGGTAATTCAATTTTATCTTTTACCATAAAGATAACCATTTTTGCCTTCCTTTTCCCACTTATATGCCACCTCTATCACAGATTGGGCCTGGCCTCTCCCCAGTCTGTTTCATTAATCAATTTGTCAAACCCAGTACAATTACCATATTGTTAGTTACTACAGTCATAAACCAAGCCTCCCCTCCCCCATACACCAAGATTCCTAATCATGATCTTCAAAGTGTCTTGGCCCTTTTCTTTTTGAGGAATGTTATGATATGGTATGAAAAGCTCTATTGTACTATAATATAACAGATAGATGATAGATAGATAGATAGATAGATAGATAGATAGATAGATAGACAGATAGATAGATACCAACTTTGATTAAAATGTGGAACTTTCAACACCTACTTTCCCTTCAAGTACAGAGAAGGAGAAGAGGGTTGGAGATTGAGTCATTACCAATAGCCAAAGAAACCAATCATTCCCACAAAATAAAATTTTCTTTAAAACTCCTAAACAGCAAGATTCAGAGAGCTTACAAGTAATGTGAACACACTGAGGTGCTGGGAGGATGACAAACTCAGAGAGGGCATGGCAGTTCCCCGCTTCACCTCTACAAATACCTTGCACTTATACATCTCTTCCAGTTAGCTTGTTCTGAGTGGTATTATATCCAATCTATGGATTACTTTAGAAAAACTGACATCTACGTCATTTTGTATTCCTACTCATGAATATTTCATAACTTGATTTATTTATCTTATTTAATATAGCTTCATAAATCTCCCCCAATGAGAACTTATACATCTTTGATTGTATTTACTCAAAGGAACTGATATTCTAAAATTCCTTGCAAATAGCACCTTCTCTTGTAGTTATTTTTTAAAGTTAGTGCTACAAGTCTATAGAAATGCAACTGACATTTATTAATCTTATATACAGCTATTTCCTAAACTCTATTATAATTTTCAAATTGCAACTAATGTATCATCATATGATTTACAAATGACTTAAGCATAAAGACTGGAATAATTCTATTTATTTTTCTTTTTCCCTTTTACCCTCACTAGGGCCTCAAAGACAATTCTAAATAATTAAGGAAAATCCCTACCTGAACACTTCAAAGGTTGTGACAGATAAGTTCCTTGCCCATCTAAACTGGAAAGATCAGTCTTAAGACATAACAGCCAGACACACTACTTTTAATTCTCTAGCAGTCAAGAAGACCCATAGTTGACAAGACTCAATCCTTGGTAACAACCAGGTATTTCAAGATTATCTCTGAGGCAAAAGTATTCCTACTGTACTATTTGTAAAGTTTTATTAAACTATACCATATTTAATCTTGTTATAAACAGAATATGCTACGGAAAGAGATTTCAATGGCTCCCTTAGAAACACTGTGATACAGTCAGAAAAATCTAAGTGTAAATCCTGTCTCAGCCAGCCAATTACTAGCCACTGATCTTAAAGGCAAGTTACTGAAAATGCCTGTCAACTTCACTTTTCCTCATATGTAAAATGGAGATTATAGCCCTGGCCAGTGTGGCTTAACTGGTTGGGTGTTGTCCCATGCACCAAAATGCTGCCAGTTCAATTTTCAATCAGGGCACATACCCAGGTTGCAGGCTCAATCTCTAGTAGGGGGGCATGCAGGAGGCAGCTGATCAATGTTATGCTCTCACATTGATGCCTTTCTCTCTCTCTCTCTCTCTCCCTTACTCTCTAAAAATCAACACATTATTCAAAAAACATGTTTTAATGGAGTTGATATTAGTATCTAAGTCACGGGATTTTTATAAGAAAAAGCATTTAATCATCACACTGCCTAGTGCACTGTAGTCTCAATAATAAACACCTTTCCCCTCTGCTTAAGAACCTATACTTTATCAAATATCAGAAGACAATAATATACTAATATATAGTAAGGTAAATCACCATGAATTCTAAATCTAAATTTTTTGTGAACTAGAATACTGTCAATGTAGAGTCAATTTAAATAAACTAGATGATCTGTGATATGCTGGAATACTTCTTAAGTGGATTTGCCAATCAATGGGAGGGCGGAACCATTGGTCGCTATGATGCACACTGACCACCAGGAGGCAGACGCTCAATGCAAGAGCTGCCCTCTAGTGGTCAGTACGCTACTACAGGGGGAGTGCTGCTCAGGCAGAAACCAGGCTCATGGCTGGCAAGTACACAGTGGTGGCAGGAAACTCTCCTGCCTCCCGGCAGTGCTAAGGATGTCCTGCTCCCCGAAGGCCTAAGCCATCAGTCGGACATCCCCCGAGGGCTCTGAGATTTCAAGACAGCACAGACTGGGATGAGGGACGCCCCCCTCTGAGTGCATGAATTTCGTGCACCAGGCTTCTAGTATATTCGTAAAATAGTAATTAGGTAGTTTAAGACAAAAAAAAACCAAACGAACAGGTAGGACTATATAAGAATTATAATATCCTTTAAAAGAAAGAATGAATCAACTCAAATTTTACCTGGCATATCTGCTTGATCAACTTGAGCCATTGTTATTAAATGTCTGTTAATGAGCTCCTAAAAAAATAAAACAAGTATATTTACATCTAAACAAAGTTCCTGAAATCTGGATTTTCTACTATAACTAAATAACACAAGTAATAAAACTTTTGATATGTGTGCTTTTTAATGTTGATATCATGAAAGAACATTTCCAATAATGGTATAAAAATTCTAATCCTAGATATACCTGCCCCTATTAAGGTTGAGTTCCAGTAACTATGCAATAACTCAAAGCATATAACTATCTGTAACTGAAAATTCAAGTTCTATGCTAAGCTTGTCAATAATTCACTCTATGAACATTATACAGGTGTAAAATACTTCTGTGCAACAAAAATATTTTTGAGAATATAAGTGTAAAATGAAAGTCAACATATCAAATAATACTTAGCTAACAAAAAGTTATTTTATAAAACCTATTTTAGAGGAAAGGATTGAGCTCTCTTAATGTGAGATTTATTTCTGAGTCATCCTACCTAGTTTGTACCTATAGATATTAGCCAAACATTGTCTGAAGGTTAGAAACAGTTTAAATTACGTATATATTTCTGAGAAACCTTTGAATGCACAGGATATGGCATGCAGAAGGTGGCCCATTTAAATAGGTATTCTATTCTATGTTTTATATCTGAACACATAATTAACTGTTTTTTCTTATAAACCAGCTTTCCTTAAATGTCACTTAGAACTCATAAATTCTCTCTATCTGGTTTGGTACAGCACATCTGATTAAATAACATGATTTGAAAAGTGCTCTATTATTTCTTCAGTTCTTTGCTAAAAGCACACTAGATATTAAGCATCTCTACTAGGAATTCTGAATGCATACCTGTCGGAGCTCATCGGCCATGAAGAAGGAAGGTGCGTTTGCTTTTGGTTGCATATAAGCAACATGAGGTGCAGTTGGAGGATAAATATGATAGTTAGGAAATACCTAAAAAGGTAGGGAGGAAGAAAATGTAACAATCAATTTTTCTCAACTGATAAAGTTTATCATTGTTTTGATAAAGTTTTCATCTTTAAATGACAGTGATAAATTGATATATTTTAAATCTTTAAATGATAGTGAATGGAACATCTCAGAGAATAACTTAGCATATTTTCTGAATTAATGTAAAAAGTCACTTTATCCTAAATAATAAAGAGCTGATATGCTAATTAGAGAATGAACTTCCAGATGACCTTCTGGATGGAGCTGCAACTGTGAGAGCTGAGACAGCCTGGGCTTTTAGAACATAATAATCAACTTGAAAACTGTAATGAGAAACACTTCTTCATATACGGTAAAATTTAAGCTTCAATGATAGGCAAAAGTAGCTCTTTGAATGAAATGTTACACAAGCATTTTGTACATATTTTTAAAAGCAATTGGAAGAAAGGAAGCAAGCAGATATGAAAGGTGATAGGGGCACAGTCAGATAATGAAGTAACACTGCCCTGATGGCCCAAAGAACTGCCCTATTAAGGGCTTTTTGTGGCCAACCTAAACAAAGTGTTACCTAAATATTTGTTAAAACACTTCAAACTACAACAGTAAAGAAGACCAATTTACTCTGGGTTAGTGAATAGAAGGGTGCAACAATGTACTTATGTTCCAAGCAAACTATAACAAAGTTACTAAATCTGCTTTCAGATTCCCCTCTTCATTCTTCCAATTGGACTCTCCCCACCACCCTGCTTTTTTTTCTCTTTCCTCTTCCTCTTCTTCCCTTCACTGGTCCATGAAACAAAATCAACGGATACCCTAAAATTTCTTTTGCTTTATTCTTTCATTTTAAAAGTTGAAACAAACATTGGTATCTCTTTTAAAAATTAATTCAGCTGATTTCTGTTCCTCTCAGATAATTATTCTGTTAGGGATCTCAACCAGGAAGTGATTTTACAATATTTACAAGATTTCCTTTAACCTATATTATATCTATATAGAGAAAATGCCTTTTTTTCTGCGTTGGTTTTCTTACATCGGATAGCATTGTTTCACTTAACTACCTCTGGTTTACCATGAGCATATTTTAAAAAGTAGTTTGAAAGACATAAAACATAAAAATGTGCCACACATATTCTCTACAAAACCAATTAAGACAGTTTTGTGACAAAAGAACCTCTTTATAAATCAAACTTCTTTTTACAAATACAGTAATAAAATATAATGAAAATGTAAATAAGTATAAAATATAATAAACCCCAAAAAGGTAAAACATTGATGGAATTCTTACTTGAAAGAACCAAGAAAAGTCTCTACTCTACCTCAATTATTTGACCTTCTGTTCGGCAAGCTGTTCTGTGATAATTTTTGAAAGATCTCTGACCAAAAACAAAACAAAATAAAATACTATTAGCTATTTCATTATTTCTTTAAAAAGCATTTTGCATGATTTACAAGAACTACTATAAATGTTTTCACATTTATTTCTCATAAGATGGTTAGGTGTTATTATCCCAATGTATAACTGGGGAAACAATCTCCGTGGTACTAAGATTCAAGAGTCACAAAACAATGGCAGAAATGGGACTCTTATAAATAAGTAACAAAAAATCTACTGTCTTTCTACTCAAATTAGGTTTTAGCAAAATGTTAAATTTAATCAAAACAGAACATTAATTGAATATGTAAGATCAAAATCTGCCTGCTTACTAAATTCTAAGTGTCCTTTTCTTTTTCAATCCTCACCTGAGGATATTTTTTGTATTGATTTTCAGAGAGAGTAAGAGGTGGGAAAGGGTAGAAGAGAGGGCGGGAGAAATGGAAGAGAGAGAGAGAGAGAGAGAGAGAGAGAGAGAGAGAGAGAGGAACATTGATGTGAGAGAGAACCATCGATTGGTTGTCTCGTGCATGCACCCCAACCAGGGCTAGGGATTGAATCTACAATCCAGATATGTGTCCTTGACCGGGAATAGAAACTGAGACCCATCAGTCAGTGCATAGGCTGATGCTCTAACCAATTAGCACACTGCTCGAGCTACTTTTCATCTAAGCTTCTCATCTACGAATATGTCAAATGTCAGTTTTTATATTTTAATAGAATTTGGCTTTTTTACTCATGAGCTCTTCATCGTTATTTTGGTGGGAGGGAGGCAGAGGCAGTAAAAAAAAGAAAAAGGCTTAGGTGTGCTCCCATGAGGAAGAGCATCACTACTTATTTTTCTATACTTAAAAAAATAATTTTTGAACAGGACCAAAATAATGAAGCTAAAAAGGTACAATCTGCCCTGAATGGCACAGCTCAGTTGGTTTAGAGTCATCCCATGCACTGAGAGGTCACCAGTCCAATTTCCAGTCAAGGCACATGCCCAGGTTGTGGGCTCAATTCTAGGTGTGGGGGCATGCAGGAGGCAGCTAACGAATGTTTCTCTCATTGATGTTTCGCTTTCGCTTCCTCTCTCTCTCTCTCTCTCTCTCTCTCTCTCTCTATCTCTCTCTCTCTATCTCTCTCTCTCTGTCATATTCCCTTCCTCTATCCCCCCAAAAATCAATAAAAATGTATTTTTATAAAAAAATTAATTGGTCTCAAAGTGGAAAAGTGATCCTATTTTCCTGAACAACAAAAAAGTACAATTTATGGAACATTATAACGCTTCTTTTACCCCCTGCCCTTCTCCTGAGAGTCCTTTGTCAGTTCTTTCCTCGTGCATCATCAGGGCTCCCTAAGCCTCCCCAATCCTTAATAATGAATGACCCATTTAGGTGGCTTCTTTTCTGTGTCCTCCACTATCCAACGGTCTAACAATTAAATCACATAAGGCAAGAGTTTCATCATCAGTTTGCATTCAGTAAATACTAATTTAAAAAATCATCTTTCTCTAGCTTCTTACAAGGGGTAAAACTACATATAAACAAACGTAAGCAAACATCAACTCTAGCTAGCAGAAGTACTAGGTGACCCTATAAACAAAGCATGCCATAACTACTAAACTAGAGCTTGAAAATAATTTAATTTTTAATTAAAACCAGATTTGTCCAAAACTAGAGTTCTTACTGATACAAAAACAGATTACTTTGAAAAGATATAAGAATCACCGTCTAAGTTAGAAAATACTTCTTCACATCAAAATAAAAACGTGTAAAAGGAGTAAACCTCCTCATGAATTTCATCAATTAGAAGGAACTATCACTTCCCTTCAATGCAGACATACCATTCCAGTCAAAGGGGCTGGAGCTGTGTCTGTATAGAAGTATGTCGTCCCACCGACAGTTTCCTTTTGAATCAGCTGACCAGAGGACGATGTCTGAGAAACAGGATTATTAACAGGTGTAGAGGCACTAGAAGGCACCATGTAATTTGCTGGATTTGGAGTGTGACTTCTTCTTCTGGGAGCAGGAGAAGTATGTGGAGTGATCTTGGGGGAATGAAGAGGGGAAGACCCAGCAGACAATGACATTCCTTGAAGAAGAAGAAAAAACATTTCTTAGGGAGCAAAAATTGGATTTTAGAAGAAAAAGCCTGGGAAATAAAATGTAAACATTCATTTGGAAGAAACATCATTTTCAGTAAATTCTTTAAGTGCAATGATAAAAAATGTAATTTTATCTTTTTTTGATTAGAGAAAGCTATGATTAAAGCAAATGTAAAGAAGTTTGCTTTCAAATATAAGTATTTTCAAATAAATTAGGAATTTTATTGCAATAATAGTCTCCTCCATATCAAGGTTTACATGAGAAATTTCAACAATAAGACTCACCAATAATTTAATAAATTAATGAAAAAATGAGAACTGCGATGTTTTATAAAATTATGTCTTCTATAAAACAACTTTTATAGAAAGCATAATTCCTTTTTTGTTAAAATTGATATTAACAATAGAAATACCATATTCCACTAAAATATTACAGTATTAAAAATAATCAAAACTATTTAATAAGATTTACTAGATTTCTTTTGGCCAAATATATTTAACAGAATAGCTGCTATTTGGATGATGTTTTCTGTCTTTAAATAGGCATCAGTAGAAATGAAATTTTCTGCAAATGCATACTTTTTAAAAATTAGACCGTGTTCTAGGGAAGGTTTTACCTAAACTCAACTAGTAAGAAATCATTATATGCAGAGATCTCTATTATGAATGAATCTGTTGTGAAGAAAGGAAAAGAACCACCATCTTTACCCTTTAGATTTCAAGCCAGCTGAGAAAACAAGATCAGGTCACATGTAAAAGACATTAAAATTACTTACAAAAACACTCAAATATAAATTAGCATACTGTAAACTACATGCATAAATGCAGAGGGATGCAAATTAATGTAAACCAGATAAAATTAAAAGTCTTAGTATAAATGATCAGTGCTGAGCAGAGATTCAAAAGTTTCTAGAGCCTGGTCAACATGGTTCAGTGGTTGAGCATCGACCTATGAAGCAGGAGGTCACAGTTTGATTCCCAGTCAGGGCAAATGCCCAGGGGGGACATGCAGGAGGGAGCCAATCAATGATTCTCTCTCATCATTGATGTTTCTATCTCTCTCTCCCTTCCTCTCTAAAATCAATTTCTAAAAAAAGTTTCTAGGGCTATAGTATACTTCCTGAAAAAAACTAACTTATCCAGTAACTGATTTCTGGCTCCTTGGAAAATTACTAAAATTATTCATCTTAAAGAAATGTGCATCTGCCCCAGCTGGTTTGGATCAGTGGAAAGTGTTGGCCTGTGCACTAAAAGGTCCCGGGTTCGATTCCAGTCAAGGGTACATGCCTGGGTTTCGGGATGGATCCCAAGAACAGGGTGTGCAGGAGGCAGCTGATCAATAATTCTATCTCATCATTGATGATTCTGTCTCTCCTTCCTCTCTGAAATGAATAAAACTATATTTAAAGTAATGTACATCTCACAATTCCAAAACAAAAAAGTTACCAAAAATGCCTCCAATCACATAACTAGGATTAACAGGGATGTAAATTTTAATTTCTAAAAATTCATGACACCAACAGTGTTTTCTGGGGGGAAAAAATGTAGGTGAATAAAAGTCTGGTGAGAAATATGATAATACTTATTTTATAACTGTTTCTCTACTTTATGAGCAACTAAGTGGGTAGGTAGGTCAGTTACAAGCACTGCAATACAAATCAGAACTGAGATAAAGTGAGGTTTTATTTGACCAAGGACTCATGCAAAGTCAACAGCTAAGACTGGCCTTAAACCCAAGTCTCCACACTCTTAACTTAATACTCCTACTATTATAACATAATGTCTACTGCAGTGACATTAAAATAGGCCAGAAATTCTCAAGTGGTCATTAAATGTATTTAAGAGAAACTTTAAAAATCTAAAACCCTATTTAAAAATGTTTTAAAAATTATAAGGAAATCAAGCTAATATATTAAGATATAAGTCTAATTTTTTTTCATTGTTCCAGAATTCTGTTTTTCTAACTTTATATTATACACTTAATTTCAGGTTAATCCATATAGCAAAAATTGGGAGGATCATTAAACTATTTTCAAAGAATAAATATCCCCACTTAATACAAAATATATTTCAATAGTTTTCCTAAAACTAGTCTCTAAGCCATCCCAAGACAAAGAGCCAAGTTACCAAAGAAGAGTAAATATATTACCTTTAAATTAAATAACAGCAATAATATAGTTATTAATTCTTAAGCACATGTGTCAGGCACTAATAAAAGTGCTTCAGGTGTATTAGTCTATTTTATCCTCACAACAACCCTGTGAAGTAATTCTATCATCTTCACCTCACAGAAGAGGAAACTAACTTAAAAATATTTTTTAACTTATTGTAAGGATAAATATAGATTATTAAACAAAAGAATCAAGATTCAAATTCAGGTCTATTTGATTCTGAAGACTGTGCTGTTAAATAATATCCTTTACAGTTCCTATCCCAATAAAAAATATGAACAATAAAATGGCAATAAATACCTATCTATCAACAACTGACTCTTATATTCAGTAAATGTAACTACCTGAACTATGTGGGGAGAAGAAGCATGGGGTAAAGGGACAGATTTTGATATCTAAGTAAGTGTGTGAGACAATAGCAGAATCTCTCTATAAGATTAAATACCTGGAAATGGTTACCAAGAAAACTTGAGGCCAGTTAAGAAGGAAATTCATGATTAGTAAAATGTATAGGCTATAGGTAACAAGCTTTCATTCAAATTTTTTTAATTATTAAAAGCAAGGACCTACAACCAAGATTACTTTATCCAGCAAAGCTATCACTTAAAAACAAAGGACATACAAAGAGCTTCCCTGACAAGAAAAAGCTGAAGAATTTCATCAACACCAAACTAGTATTTCATGGATTATTGAAAGGTATTCTTTAAGAAAAAGAAAAGATAAAATATGAACAATAAACTGGCAATAAATACATATCTATCAACAAATTAATTTAAAATTCAAAATAAATGAACAAGCAGACAAGAAGTAAATTAACAGAGAGAAGATTTTGACAGTTGCCAGATGGGAAGGGGGTTGGAGAAATGGGTGAACAGGTGAAGGGATTTAGAAGTACAAATAAATAGTTAAAGAACAATCATGGGATGTAAAGTACAGCAAAGAGAATATAGTCAATAATCCTATATAATAAAGAGCTAATATGCAAATGGTCATCATATCCTCTCGTAGTCATGCCATAAAGGCTCAGATACTCAACACTGGGGAGAGAGGAATGGGGACCAGCCAGGCATAAATGAGCTCATAAGAGAGGAATGGGGACCACCCAGGAGAGGGACAAGCTGCCTGCCCCATGGTCCCGGGCGCCTGGAGCTGTGGCCCACGCAAAACCACCCACCCATGGGTCCCTGCAGCTGCAGCCAGCCTGGGCAAAGCCAGCTCAGGTCCTGGGTGCCTGCAAGTGGCTGGAGGAGGAAATCCTGGGTCCTGGGTGTGGGGCAAGGCAGAGGCCAGTAAGGGAGCAGTTAGGGTTGATCAGGCCAGTGATGGAGCAGTTAGGGATAATCAGGCAGGCAAGCGAGCGGTTAGGAGTCAGTGGTCCTGGATTGCAAGAGGCAGTTGGACATCCCGCAAGGAGTCCAGGATTGGAGAGGATGCAGGCCAGGCTGAGGGACCTCTCCCTTCCCCTGTGCATGAATTTCATGCACCAGGCCTCTAGAACTCTAATAACTATGTATGGTGTCAGATGGGTATGAGCTTTCTCAGGATGATCACTTAGTAAGTTTTAGAATGTCTAATCATGGAATATACACCTGAAACTAAAATAATATTGTATAGAAAAATTAAAAATAATTCTAAAAATTTTTAATTTTGTGACTATTCTAACACAAAATTGCAAGACTGAAATTTGAGTTCATATACCTGAGCTGAAGCAGACTGGAGTTAAATACATTAAAAACAAAACATGTTAAGTAGTATTACCACCCAAAAGGTAACAGGAAATTTAAACTGTATAGGAAACTATGAATAAAATTAAATTTTAAATTACAGAAAAATTAAACCTAGTCATAAAAGTCACAACTTTGTACCACCAAAATACTTCACAAATATGTTAAAGAACTGAGTAAACTATGCTTACATCTTTTTGGGGAGAGATATCTGGTAGGTACTCTTAGGATAATATTTTGATGACACCATATATAGTAATTGCACTATAATTTCTTAGTGAATATGCAAACTGAGATAGTTAAGTCATGTATGATAAATTAATTGCTTTAAAACATTTAAAAAACTCTTCTAAAAAATATGAAACTCAAATAAAAGCAAGGAACAATAAATGTTCACTGGAGAAATTAAAATTAAAGAAAATGAGATATAAAAATTTCAAGTCTAATTTATGGAGACAAAAGTGTCAATGTTTTTGGATAACATAACTTTTGCCTATATCAGAAAACCCCTTCCTTAAAAAAACAACATAAAAGCTTTATAAATTACATAATACATTACAGTAAACATTTACAATAATACAGACAAGAGTAAGTTTACAGTTATGTGTACATGAAACACAGTTTACCCTTGTATTATTAATTATTATTGCATTATTTTCCATAAATACTGTAAACCTACCTTTGCCCTACTCAGTATATACCAAGTGAAAAACCTTCCTAAATACAATCAACCCAATTAAGACAATACGGTTTTTGGGAAATGAAAGACTAAGTTTCAAGGGAACCCTTTGCTTCGACACATACCAATGTTATAGGTACCTGAAACTATAAGATGAAATACAATACCCAAATTTTAAAATATAGCTAAGATTAAGAGAACAACAAAATAAAAAACTAAGGCAGAATTTAGAAATAAGAAGCCATATTGTGGCAAATTTGGAAAATTACAACTAAGGTAGATATAGTCTCTATAACTTGAGGTTTCAATGCCCATAACCTATGAAGCATAACCTATAGCCCATTAAATGTGATGAATGAATTCATGTCCCAGTGTAAAGCCAAGAGTCTGGAAAAACTGCACATCAGTGAATGTAGAAAAAGACAATTTCAACTTAGAGATTAAAAATGGCGGCAGAGCAAGTGGATGCTGCACAGCTACACTCCCAGGACCAAATTGGAATTACAGAAAAACTTTCTGAATAATCAACTAAAGACTTGCTGGAGAGAATCCTGATAACCAAGGTCAGAAAATGGAGACCACATTTTGAGTGGTAAGAGTGGTGAAGGCATGAAAGGGCTGGCCAGGCTCCCATAAACAGCAACTAAAGTTCTGGAGAGATATCTCAGCTGTGGGGGATTACTACTGAAAACTCTGGGGTTTAATCCCCAAGTTGGGCCCGCAGCCCAGAACACCAGAACTGAGAAGAGTGGCCTCACAACATCTGGCTGTGAAAAGCACTATAGTTGCTGCCTGCCAGGGAGAGATGGCTGGAAATTCAGGCAACCTCTTAAGGGACAATGCACAAAATCCCCTGTGGAGACACCCACCTTGTACTCTGGCAAAAGAAGGGCAGAGTGTACTGGAGCTGTGTAAGCAGAAGCCAGGATAAGGGATTTAGGGTTTAGAGCTCAGAAGGCAGAAACACCAGTAGCCTGTGCCGAGTCACTCCCTCATGCTGCAGAGGTCATCTTTCTCATGCAGACATTTTCTATATAGGTTGCTTTGCCTGGGGCGGGAGACAGTTGACTGACCCATGGTGCCAAGTTTCTGAGGCCCAATAAGAGACTGAGAATAACATTTAGGTTTCCAGCAGAAACAACTGTTCCACACTGTTGGAAAAACAAAACAAAACTCTCATCACACCTGTGGGCAACTGCCTGAGAGCAACTTAAGTTGGAATCCTATCAATCTGTAGGCAGAGGCAGTCTATGGAGGCTTTGAGTCTTTGCCTGATCTAATTAGAGAAAAATGACATTTGACACTGTCCTGCACTGGAGGTTAAGAAGTGTACAGATCTAATACATAGTCACAAACCTAAACAGGCACCCAAAATGAAGAGACAAAGAAACAACCTCCAAATGAAAGAACAAGAGAATTCTCAAGAAGAGATAAATGAAAGGGAGATAAGAAATTTATCTGATATAGAGTTCAGAATAATAATGGCAAAGATGCTCAACAGCATGAGAAAACATACAGTAACTATGAAAATAGAAATAAATACTGACATAGCACAAAAAAAGAACACATTGGAAGGAATACACAGCAGATTAGTGGAAGCTGAGGATCGAATCAGTGAATTAGAAGACAGAATTGAAAAAGAAAAAACACTCAGAGAAACAAAAAGAAAAAACAATTAAAAAAATAAAAAGACAGCTTAAGGGAGCTGTGGGATAATGTGAAACATAACAAAATACTATAATAGCAGGTGTGCCAGAAAAGGAAGAAGGGATAGAGAACATGTTTGAAGTAATAATGGCAGAAAATTTCCCTAAGCTGGTAAAGAAAAAAGTCACACAAGTTCAGGAGGCATAGAGAATCCCAAGCAAGAAGAACCCAAACAGGTCCATGCCCAGTCACATCATAATTAAAATGCCAAAAATTAAAGATAAGACAGCAGGAGAATAGCAAACTGTTACATACGAAAGAGCTCCCATAAGACTAACACTTGATTTCTCATAAAAAAACACTACAGGCCATAAGGGAATGGCATGAAATACTCAAGATAATGGAAGGCAAGGATCTAAAACCAAGATTACTATATGCAGCAAGGCTATCATTCAAAATAGATGGTCAAATAAACAGCTTCCCAGTCCTGGATGGTTTGGCTAAATTGGTAAAGCATCAACCTGAGGACTGAAGTGTCTCAAGTTTGATTCTGGTCAAGGGCCCATGCCTGGGTTGCAGGCTTGATACCCAATAGGTGACATGCAGGAGGCAGCCAATCAATAATTGTCTATCTCTCTCTCTCTTCTCCCTTCCTCTCTGAAATCAATAAAGATATATTAAAAGAAAAGAGCTTCCCAGACAAAAAAAGACTAAAAGGTAAAGCCACCATTACAAGAAATGCCAAAGGGATACTGTAATGAGAAGAAGAAACAGAGAGAAAAACCTAGGCATACAGAATTAAAATGACAATAAATACCTATCAATAACAATCTTAATTGTAAATGGATTAAATGACCCAATCAAAAGGCACAGAATAGCTGAATGATATAAAAACACTAGAGGCCCGGTGCACAAAATCATGAACGGTGGGGTTCCTGGGCCTAGCTAGCAATCAGGGGAAGAAAAGGGTGTGGGAGGTAGGCTGCTGGACCATAGGAGGAAGCCTGCCATCGATCTCCCTGAGAAAGGGGCCGCATCTGCCCCCACCCATACCCTGTTCCCCAGCCCAGCCCAGCCCAGCCCGAAGGCCCCAGAAGGACTGGGAGAGGAGGTGATGGTCGCCACGCCAGGCACAGAAAGAATGGAAGCCAGACGCCAATGCCACTATCAGTGCCCTGCTATCATGCAGGTCCCAGCCTCCCCACCTCTTCCTTCCTTTGCTGCCATGCCGCTACTATGGAGGGCAGGCAGTGGGCCAATTAGGGTCTGCAGGCCTGGGGAAGGAACATAAGGTGGGACCATGGGAGGTTTGCCAGCCAGAGGGACGGACTGCAGCTGGTTGGCTGTGGGAGCACACTAACCACCAGGGACAGCTTCTGCATTGAGCATCTGCCCCCTAGTGGTCAGTGTGCATCAGAGCGACTGGTCGACCAGTCTTTCCGGTCGTTCCAGCAGTTCAGTTGTAACAGTCGCTTATGCTTTTATATATATAGATGACCTAATTATATGCTGTCTACAAGAGACCCAACTTCAAAACAAAAGATACACACAGGATGAGAGTAAAGGAATGGAAAAAAATTTGCATGCAAATGGAAGAAAAATAATCTGGAGTAGCAATACTCATATGCAACAAAATAGATTTCAAAATGAAGGTCATCACAAGAGACAACAAAGAGTACTACATAATATTAAAGGGATTCATCCAACAAGAAAATAAAACCCTGGTATATGCACCCAATATAGTAACACCCAAATATATATGAAAAAAACTTCTAGAAGACTTTAACAGACAAATCGACAACAATACAGTCATAGTGGGGGACTTTAACACCCTATTGATTTCACTGGCTAGATCTTCTAGACAAAAACTTAACAAGAAAATAGTGACTCTAAAGGACAAAATGGATCAGATGAATTTAATTGACATTTATAGGTCATTTCACCCAAAAGCAGCAGAATATACATTCTTCTCAAGTGCACGTGAATCATTCACAAAGATAGACCACATGTTAGGAAGCAAAACAAGTCTCTAAAAGCTCAAAAAGACTGAAACCCTATCAAGCATCTTCTCAGATCATAGTGGAATAAAATGAGAAATCAACTACAGTAAAAACACCCCAAAACATTCAAACACATGGAAATAGCATGTTATTAAACAATGAAAGGGTTACCAACGATATCAAGAAAGAAATCAAAAATTTCCTGGGGAAAAAAAATGAAAATGAATTCAAAACAACCCAAAATCTCTGGGACAGAGCAAAAGCAGCCCTGAGAGAGAAGTTCAAAGCATTATAGTCATACCTTAGAAAACAAGAAAACTCAGCAATAAACTATTTAACCCTACAACTTTAAGAACTAGAATGAGAACAGCAAGAAATGCCCAGAGTAAGTAGAAGGAAGAAAATAATAAATATTAGAGCAAAAATAAACAAACATTGAGACTAAAAACAAACAAACAAAATCAATGAAACCAAGAGCTGGTTTTTTGAAAGGATAAATAAAATTGATAAACCATTAGCCAGGGGACAAAAATAAATAAAATCAGAAATGAAAGTGGAGAAGTAAACACTGACACCATAGAAATATAAAGAACTGTCAGAAAATACTATAACAAATATGCCAACAAACTGGACAATGTGGATGAAATGAAGAAATTCACAGAAAAATACAATCTTCCAAAATTGAATCAGGAGTGGAAAAAGAAAAACAGAAACTGATTAAATAAAAGCAGTGACTAATTTTGCAAGATGGCGGCATAGGTAAACACCTACACTGCTGCCTCACAAAACAAGTTCAAAACTACCACTAAAAGACAGAACGGACATCATCCAGAACCACAGGAAAACTGGCTGAGTGGAAAACCTACTTAAAGAAATAATAACTGAAAACTTCCCACATCTGGTAAAAGAAATAGACTTACAAGTCCAGGAAGCACACAGAACCCCATATAAAAGGAATCCAAAGAGGACCAACCAAGACACATCATAATTAAAATACCAAGAGCAAAAGACAAAGAGAGAATATTAAAAGCAGCAAGAGAAAAACAGTTCATTACCTACAAGGGAGCACCCATACGACTGTCAGCTGATTTCTCAACAGAAACAATGCAGGCCAGACGGGAGTGGCAAAAAATATTCAACGTGATGAATAGCAAGAACCTACAACCAAGAATACTCTATCCAGCAAAGCTATCACTCAGAAATGAAGGGCAGATAAAGAGCTTCACAGGTAAGAAAAAGCTAAAGGAGTTCATCAACTCCTTTATAACCAGTATTATATGAAATGCTGAAAGGTACTCTTAGAAGAGGAAGAAGAAAAAGGTAAAAGATAAAAAATCATGAATAACAAATACATATCTATCAACAAGTGAATCTAAAAATTAAGTGAATTAAAAATTTGATCAACAGAATAAACTGGTGAATATAATAGAATCAGGAGCACAGAAAGGGAGTGGACTGATAATTCTCAGGGGGAAAGAGGAGAGGGGTGTACAGGGAGTGACTGGACAAAAATCATACACCTATGGACTCATCAATGGGGGGGAGCTAAAGGTAGAGGGAGGGGTGGGAGCTGGGTGGAGGGGAGCCATGGAGGGGAAAAAATGAGAGACAAATGTAATAATCTGAATAATAAAGATTTAATTTAAAAAAAAACTAATTTTGAAAAATGATGAAAGAACTAAAATAAATAAATAAATAAAAGCAGTAACCAAAAAACTCCCAGCAAACAAAAGCCCGGGTCCAGAAGGGGTTTCACAAGGGAGTTTTACCAAACATTCAAAAAGGAAATAACACCTCTATTCCTCAGAAAATCCAAGAGGAAGGAACACTTCCAAACTCCTTTTATGAGGCAATATTATCCTAATTCCAAAACCAGATAAAGACACCAAAAAAAAAAAAAAATGAGAATTACAGGACAATATCCCTGATGAGCATAGATGCTAAAATCTTCAATAAAATATTAGCAAATCACATCCAGTAATATATTAAAAAAAAATCATACAGCATGACCAAGTAGAATTTATTCCAGGGATGCAAGGCTGGTACAATATTCAAAAATCAATAAAAGTGACAGATCACATAAACAAACTGAAAGACAAAAATCATATGATGATATCAATAGACGCTGAAAAAAATATTAAAAAATCCAAAACCCAATTTTTATAAAAATACTCAGCAAAGTGGGAATAGAGGGAGCATATCTCAACATGATAAAAGCCGTATATGACAAACCTACAGCCAACATTATACTCAATGAGCAAAAACTAAAACCATTTCCCCTAAGAACAAGAACAAGATGCCCACTTCCACCACTTACTCAACAATAGAGGCCCAGAGGGTCCCTCAGCCCAGCCTGCACCCTTACGCAATCTAGAACCCCTGCCAGCAGTCGGACATCCCTCTCACAACCCGACACTGCTGGCTTCTAACTGCTGGCCTATCTGATTGCCCCTAACCATTCTGCCTGTCTGCCTAATCACCCTTAACTGCTCTGCTTGCCTGCCTGATTGCTCCTAATCACTCACCTGCCTACCTGATTGTCCCTACCTCTGCCTGCCTGCTTGATCACCCCTAACCACACTGCCTGCCTGCCTGATCGCCCCTAACCACTCTGCCTGCTTGATTGCCCCTAAATGCTAGCGTGCCTGCCTGTTCACCCCTAAACGCCTCAGTGTTGCCCCCTGCTGAGGCAGTTTCATCCGGAAGGACATCCAGAACGATGTTTGGAAGGCGGTTCACCTATCCGGTATAATTAGCATATTATGCTTTATTATTATAGAGAGTACTGAAAATCTTACCCACAGTGATCAGACAAGAAGAAATAAAAGGCATCCAAATTGGAAAGGAGAAAGTAAAACTCTCATTATTCGCAGAAGATATGATATTGTACATAGAAAATCCTAAAAACTCCTCCAAAAAAAACTAGATTTAATAAATGAATTTGGCAATGTAGCAGGATACAAAATCAACATCCAAAAACCAATAGGTTTTTTTACACACCATTAATGAATTCTCAGAAAAAGAAACTAAATAAACAATCCCGTTTATCATTGCAACAAAAAAAAAATTAACACATTTAGTAATAATCTTAACCAAGGAGGCAAAAGACCTGTACTCAGAAAACTACAGGACTTAAAAAAAAAAAAGATAGATAGAGTAAGATATAAACAAATGGAAGAATATACTATGTTCATAGACTGGGAGAATCGACATCATTAAAATGTCCACACTACCTAAGGCAATCTACAGATTCAATGCAATCCCTATTAAAATACCAACAGCGTAGATCAAATACTTCAAAAATGTATATGGAATTAGAAGATAAAAAGGACCCTGAATAGCTGGAGCAATTCTGAGAAAGAAAAACAAAGTTGGAGGAATCACAATACCAGATTTCAACTTATACTGCAAAGCCACAGTAATCAAAACAGGATGGTACTATCACAAGAACAGGCATATAGATCAGTGAAACAGAACAGAAAACCCAAAAATCACCTAAACAATTATGCTCAATTAATATTTGACAAAGGAGGGAAGAGCATACAATTGAGTCAAGATAGTCCTTTCAATAAACAGTGTTGGGAAAATTGGACAGATACAAGCAAAATAATGAAACTAGAACACCAACTTACACCATACACAAGAATAAACTCAAAATGAATAAAAGACTTAAATATAAGCCATAAAACCATAAAAGTCCTAGAAGAAACCATAGGCAGCAAAATTTCAGACATCTCTTGTAACAATAAGTTTACAGATACATTGCAGTGGCTGGCAAACTGCAGCTCATGAGCCACATGCAGCTCTTTGGCCCCTTGAGTGTGGCTCTTCCACAAAATATCACAGCCTGGGCGAGTCTATTTTGAAGAAGTGTCGTTAGAAAAAGTTTAAGTTTAAAAAATTTGGCTCTCAAAAGAAATTTCAATCGCTATATTGTTGATAGCTGGCTCTGTTGACTAATGAGTTTGCCGACCACTGTAGGGCAAAGAAAACTAAGGAGAAAATAAACAGATGAGACTACACCAAAAGAAAAAGCTTATTTTTAAAATTATCAACAAATGATAAGAGAGTCCACTGTATGGGAGAACATATTTGGTGATATATCTGATAAAGGGCTAATATAGAAAATATATAAGGAACTCAGGCACTTTAACAAAAGGAAGACAAACATTCCAATTAAAAAATGGGAAAGGACTTAAATAGACATATCAGCAAAGAGGATATACAGAAGGCCAAGAGACATGTGAAAAAATGCTCAAAGTCTTTAATCATCTGAGAGATGGAAATCAAAACAACGAGGTATCATCTCACAGCTGTTAGAATGGCTACCATCAACAAGTCAAAATGTGACAAATGCTGGTGAGGGTTGCAGAGAAAAGGGAAACCTAGAACCCTGCTGGAGGGAATGCAGACTGACGCAACTATTATGGAAAACAGTATGAAGTTTCCTCAAAAAATTAAATATGGATCTGCCATTTGACACAGTGATACCACTTCTAGGAATATATCCTAAGAAACCCAAAGAACCAATCAGAAAAAATGTATGCACCCCTATGTTCATAGCAGCACAATTTACAATAGCTAAGATCTAGAAACAGCCCAAGTACCCATCAGTAAATTAGTAGATAAAAAAGCTGTGGTACATTTATACCATGGAATACTATGTAGCATAGCAGTAAAAAAAAAAAAAATCTCTTACCCTTTGCAACAGCATGAAGGGACCTGGAGAGTATGATGCTAAGTGAAATAAGTCAGTGAGAGAAATATAAGTATTCCACGATGGCACTCAAATGTGGAATCTAAGTAACGAAATAAATTGATGAACAAGTGGATCCAGAGACATGTAAGCATAGAACAGTGTGTAGAATCTGAGAGAGAAGATGGGGAAGGGTGGGTAGGTGGGAGGTAATCAACTGAAGACCTTGTATGCATATAAACTGAGTGGCCAGATTATTATAATCTCTGAATGCTTAATAACCTGGCCACTCAGTGTATATCCTATATAATAAAAGGCTAATATGCAAATTGTCCCCTCAACCAGGAATTCAACCACCAGGCAGGCTGGCCAAATGCCCATGTCCTCTCCCCCTGGCCAAGCTAGCCAAACCCCACCCATGCATGAATTCATGTGTGTGTGTGTGTGTATACACACACACACACACACACACACACACAAAAAGTAGCCAGATTATTATGTGTTCAGAGATCATAATAACCTGGCCACTCAGTGTATGGTGTATGTATAACTCATGGACACAGACAATAGGGTGCTAAAGTCCTGGCCACGAGGTTGGGTGGGTGGGGGGGAAAGGGAGGACGAGTTGAGGGGGTTAATGGGAGAAAAAAGAAAATATATGTAATTCTTTCAACAATAAACAATTATTTAAAAAAATAAAAGAGATTACACACAAAAAAAATAAAATATCTATACTAATAAAAGGGTGATACGCTAATTAGACTGGACATCTTCCAGACAACCACCCGGATGTCCTTCCTTGACAAAGCCACAATGGCTACAAGGACTGTGGGCTGGCAGCCATGGTGGCTGCAAGGGCTGAGGGCCAGTGGCACAGGAGAGATGGCAGTGGCCGCAGCAGCAGAGGAAGGCAGTGCCACGGCCCCTTTTGCAGAGACAGTGTAGGTGAAGCCTCAGCGTGGTTTGGTCCAGCACCAAAGCCCCTTCCACAGAGGCAGTGGGAGAGGGGGCTGTGCGGTCCAGGTCCCAGTGCTGCCCCTTCCACAGAGGCAGTCACAGAAGCAGCGGTACAGGCCTGGTCCCAGTACCACATCCACACAGAGGCTGGAGGGGTGCAACCTGCTGTGCCTCAACTTTCCCCAGCCGGTCTGGCCCAGAATGCTGTGGGGCTTGCACTAAGAAGCAAGGGCCAAGGGCCTACAGCTGAGGCTGCCGGCAGTGGCAGCAGCGGGGTGATGGGGTTGGTACTTCCCGATTGGCCTGGTTACCTCCCACAGAGAAGGACATCTCATGAGGGCTCCTAGACAGTGAGAGGGGCAGGCTGGACTGAGGGACACCTGCCCCAGGGACACCCTAACCCCCCAGTGCACAAATTTTCATGTACAGGCCCTCTAGTCTAGGTATAAACTTAACTAGAAATTTTCAGGCCTTACATGATGAAAATGTTGAACTCACAAAAGATAACTTGTACAAAAGAAAATAAGTACCTATACTTATCCTACAGTATATAATAAAGAAGTAATATGCAAATTGACACAAGATAGCCACCTCCATGTGGTCACAAGATGGATGTCACAAGATGGCCAGCAAGGGGCGAGGGGGGAGGAGAGGGAGTAGGGGCAAGTGTTGGCAATCAAGCCTAAACCAGCAGTCAGACAGCCCCTGAGGGGTCCCAGATTGGAGAGGGTGCAGGCTGGACTGAGGGACACCCCCGCTCCCCCAGTGTACAAATTTCATGGTCTTTAGTCTACTAAGGATGTAAGTTCTACCCTTAATTAATTTAAAAACACAATAATGTTAGTTTAACAAAAATAACAACAGAATTTTTAAAATTACCCATGTTGAAAATAAACATTAAGAGACAGAAAAATTATTAAAGAAAAGCCAGGACTGAGGAATAACAAAGGACAAGAAAAAAAAATCCTGTATAATAAAAGGCTAATATGCAAATAGACCAAACAGTGGATCAACCAAACAAGCAGTCGTTATGCAGAACATGGGGCGTGTGCAGAATATGGTGGGTGTGCAGAACATGGTGGGTGTTAGCCAAGAGAGGATGCTGGATCAGGTAAGCAGGGGCGCTAGATCAAAGTGGAATGCCAGTCACTGTCATCAGGGCAAGCCTCTGGCAGTTACGGAAAATTCTTTGTTGCCACATTTTGCAGTCCCACCCAACACTCATACCTGCTGCCAGCACCAGAGCCGAAACTTGTCCCTGAGGGCTTCTCCACCTTCCCCTGCTCCTGAGAGGTGATCAGGGCAGCAGCCACTGCTCATACTCGCTAACGACTCTGGCTCTGATTGTACCTGATGCTAGCTAGCACTAGCCCTGCCAAGAACCAATTCCAGCATAAAATCATTACAAGAGTTTTACCAAAAGGTTGGTGAGGCTTGAGGAGCTCAACAGGGTTGAGTTACATGTAGTTTACCTGTTGGAAACGCCTAAAAGGCACTCCCCCTCAACCTGAATAGGATGATTGTTAACTGCCAGATAGCTCAGATCATTTTCTTGCCTCCTGTTGGCCAAACACCTGAAGAGCTGTAGGCTATTCTCCAAACTGACAATGTTTCTGTATACACTTTGATATGGTACCCTTTGAAGTGTATATTTCCACTTTGCTTTGGGACAAACTGTGTTTAATAAAAGCATGGGTCCTTGGTCAAAAAGGAGAGTCTTCTAGCTCCTTCAACTGGAAGCTCCTCTGATCCCTAATGCCTTTCAAAAATAATTTTTGTCCTTCTTAATCATTTACATGCAGCCCTTTCTCCAGAATGCTGAACCGTAAAAGAAACCTAATACGGCCCCAATCACTCCATGCCATCAGCAGTGTGAGTAGGGCCAGCACCATCGGCACATGGAAGCAGCGGCGAGAGCAAGACTTCTAGCAGACAGGTGGCCAGAGGCACAGCAGGAGAGGCAGGGTGGGAGCGTGAAGGATGGGCCAACACCCACTCCTATGCCTACTGCAGCTTTGTGGCCCACAGTTCCTTTCAAGGTGCATGAGTTTGTGCCAAGGGCCTCTAGTTAAAACATAAAAAGAAGAAGAAAAAAGTATGGTGTAAGACTACTAGATATTAAAAAGTAATAAAACCTACAGTAATAGCAATCATTAAATGATGGAATGAGTAAAGATATATGCAAACAGATTTAGGCAAATAAAAGCAACTCATACTTTCATTCATTATCCCTACATAAATGTCTAATAGATTGAATATTTAAAAGTTTAAAATGAAGTGTCTCAAAAATATTTATAAAAAATGTTATAGAGATAAAAAATATAAAGGTCAAAAAATAAAAAGTTAGTCAATTTGACTTCTACAAAAAACAAATATTTCTGCCCTCAGTGGACATAGCATCAGCCCATGGACTGAAGAGCCTCAGATTCTATTCAATCCAGGGCACGTATCTCAGTTGCAGGCTCAATCCCTAGCCTAGGTATGAAAGGCAACCAATCTATGTAACTCTCTCTCATCGATGTTTCTAATTATCCCTCTCCCTTCCTCTCTGTAAAAAATCAATAAAATATATATTTAAAAAAGAAAGAAATAGAGAATGCCATCACCAGAATTACCTGAGTAAAACAAGAACTTAGGAGAAGAAATGTAAATGGTCATGCTATCCAATGAAATAGAGGTCATCATTATTTAAAAGCAAATGTGACACAAGCTGTAAGTCATTGTAAAAGAGAGGAATTCAAAAGAATTTGGGGTGAAGGACATTCTTCTGACAGAGCAGCATGATTATTCTAGTGTTTCTCTTTCCAAATCCATGTAGACCAAATATATATAGGCTGCACTAATGATTTTAAACAAGTTCCAATAACTAAACTAAACCCCCAATAATAAATTGTCATGTATGACTACATTAAAGAGAATGGTTTAGATCAGAATTACCAAAATGTATCTCACATTGAACAGATGAACCTGAATTGAAGACAAATAGAAGACATATTATCTTCTTAACAACAAGGCCAATAGTTGGGGTTTCATCCAAGAGAAAAACCATACTAAAAAATTTATATGAGCATATTCAGGAATACAAAAACCAAGCTACCACTAAGAATAATTTATTTTTTTCATTTTTAATCAAATTCCCCAATCATAACCACCTCCCCCTAAATAAAACAATGCACAGTTATGGCCCCCAAAACAGATACTATGTTTATATTGTATTCCTATATTCTAACAGGGTCTTAAACATATTAAGAATTAATCATGTAATAGTGTAACCATTAATGATGTAAAGGATGAATATAAAAGATCCCCCCCAACGTTCAGTTCAGAGCACTTTTCTCTCCCCATTTGCTCTTTCAGTGCTTCAGAAACAAGTCCATTTCTATCACTAGCTATTCTTAGCAGAAGGGAGTACGTTTAATGAAAGTACTTAATTGCAATCATTTAACAATTAAAAGTTTAGATGTTGTGGAGTTATTTGCAATTTGATGCAACCTGTTGAACAAACCTCTAAGGTACTCTAGGTAACTATACTGTATACAGATAGATTTATACTGAGTAGGACTTCTTTAAATAAAATGCTAGAAGTTACAGAAATGCACTAAATTTTCTACATGATGTTGATGGTTACTGTATAAATGAAACTTCTTAATATATAACTCCAAGTTTCTCAATAAATTTAGTAACAAAGATACTTGATTGAAGGTCCCCAAACCCATCACTATGTTCAGAAATTCACTGGAACCCAAAGGACTCAGCATAGAGTGGCACTCATGACTAAGATTTATCACAGCAATATAGTAAGCTGACACTTCAGATCTCAAGGCTGAAAAGACACAGGAGTCTAAAGAAATTCATGTGTAAAATTCCTTATACTATATTCTCTTCCTCTCATGATAGATCACACAGTATATTCTTCTTCCAGTATGCTATGTATATGCTCAGAGAAGCTCATTAGAGATTCAGTACCCAAGGTTTTTAAAGGAAATGAGGTCCTGATAGGTACCCTCAGCCTAGCACATCCGAGAATTCCAAATTTTCAACAGCAAAGAAGATATGCAGCATAAACCACACTGTTTGCACAAAGCTTCTAGGAACAGTAAACCTCCCTACTCAGTTAATGAACAATGGAAACACTCCTCAACTCCATGTTCCCACACATCGCCGAAGACCAATCTTGTAAGCAGACTTTTTAACTAATTTCTGCAGAGATTTCTTGAATTGTCTCTGGTACTGTTACTACTACTTCAGAATTCTGCTCTACAGTATAGTGAATTGTGTTATAAAAAAACACACAACCAAATGTTTTATTTTTCTCACCTAAGCATACATATGTGAGAAAAAGTAAACCTTAAATTAAGGCAATGGATTTAGGTTGATTCCACTACTTTTTGTACATACACATTAATAAAAACAACATATATTAGTGATATATACTCTATGGCTAGAAAAGAGAGAAAAGAAAAATTAAATATAGTTCATATAAAAAAGAGTTGAACTGAGGAGAATCCAAGATGGCGGCATAGGTAAACACCTACACTGCTGCCTTGCACAACAATTTCAAAACTACAAATAAAAGACAGAACGGACATCATCCAGAACCACAGGAAAGCTGGCGGAGTGTAAGTTCTACAGCTAGAAGGAAAGAGAGGGGCTCATGGAGACCCAGAGGAGCTGCAAAAAGCCGAGGTACGGAGACGCACGCGCTGAGAGAGCGGGTGCCGGAGAGCCTGGCTGGCTTTCTCTGGCGGGAGGGAAACGGAGACTCCCAACGGCATTGAACCCCTTATCTTACGACACTAAACCCCAGATCCAGCCGAAACTCATACGGGGTGAGTTTGGACTGTGAAAAAGGAGAGGTGGGCAGAAATTTAGGGGAGTCGCCAAAGATCGGAGGGCTGGTCACGCACGCGCACGGTGCTGCGCGGAGGTCAGATTGCTGATTGTGCTGATGGCTTTCGCGAGTGGGCGGGAGACAGACCCTCCCAACTGTGCCACTTCTGAGTCCACTAAGCCCGTTTCAGGCGAAACCCTGGAGACCTAGACTTGTGTGGTCCTGGTGCGCAGGGGAGCTGGAAAGGCAGAGGTTAGAGGCACTGCAGGCTCCCGCACAAGGACCGCTCCAGCCATTACCCAGTCACGTGAGACTCAGGGGCCGTGGAGGGCGGGGCCGACTGGAAGGCAAGGCGGTCCCTTAAGCCCTGAGACTCCACCCCTCTTAAGCTCAACAGAGGCTTCTTCGGTTTTGCATCTGGTATCTTAAGGCTGAATCCAACACAGAAGTTTCCCCGGCATAGTGAAAATGCCAAAACAAGGGAAGGGATCACAAACAAAAGAAATGGAGGAAAAAAAAACGACTCGATATAGAGTTCAAAACCACGCTTGTAAGGTTTTTCAAGAATATGCTAGAAAAATTCGATAAAATTAGTGAGACCCAAGAGGAGATGAAAAAGGACCAACTAGCGATACAAAAGAGCCAACTAGAGATGGAAAAGGTCCTACTAAAGATGATAAAGGACCAAATAGAAATTAAACATACACTGACTGAAATAAAAAATATTATACAGAGTCCTAACAGCAGACTAGAGAAAGGCAAGAATCAAGTCAAAAATTTGAAATATAAAGAAGCAGACAACATTCAACTGGAAAAGCAAGAAGAGAAAAGAATCCAAAAATGTGAACATAATGTAAGGAGACTCTGGGACAGCTTTCAAGCGTACCAACATCAGAATTGTGGGGGTGCCAGAAGAAAAGAGAGAGCAAGATACTGAAAACCTGTTTAAAGAAATAATGACTGAAAACTTCCCCCACCTGGTGAAAGAAATAGACTTACAAGTCCAGGAAGCACACAGAACCCCATATAAAAGGAATCCAAAGAGGACTACACCAAGACACATCATAATTAAAATGCCAAGAGCAAAAGAGAAAGAGAGAATATTAAAAGCAGCAAGAGAAAAACAGTTTATTACCTACAAGGGAGCACCCATCCAACTGTCAGCTGATTTCTCAACATAAACGATGCAGGCCAGACGGGAGTGGCAAGAAATATTCAACGTGATGAATAGCAAGAACCTACAACCAAGAATAATCTATCCAGCAAAGCTAACATTCAGAATTGAAGGGCAGATAAAGAGCTTCACAGATAAGAAAAAGCTAAAGGAGTTCATCAACTCCAAACCAGTATTATATGAAATGCTGAAAGGTACTCTTTTAGAAGAGGAAGAAGAAAAAGGTAAAAGCCAAAAAATTATGAACAACAAATATATATCTATCAACAAGTGAATCTAAAAATTAAGTGAATTAAAAATTTGATCAACAGAATAAACTGGTGAATATAATAGAATCAGGAGCACAGAAAGGGAGTGGACTGATAATTCTCAGGGGGGAAGGGGTCAGGGGTGTACAGGGAGAGACTGGACAAAAATCATACACCTATGGATGAGATCAATGGGAGGGAGCTAAGGGCAGAGGGAGGGGTGGGAGCTTGGTGGAGGGTTGCTATGGAGGGGAAAAAAGAGAAACAAATGTAATAATCTGAATAATAAAGATTTAATTTAAAAAAAAAAAGAGTTGAACTATGTTTCACTATCTCCTATCCCTAGTATCTCTAAACTATCTAAAAATACAAACTAAATAGATATGCCATGGCTTAAAATAAGATTTCAGCCATTAACATTAAATAGAAAAGATTTTGTAAGATAATTAGTTAAGTCAGTGTTCGGCAAACCACGGCTCATGAGTCGCTCTGTTGACTAATGAGTTTGCCAACCACTGGACTAGACTAAAAGTTACCGTGTAGTTGGAAGCTGTGAGGATTAGGCAATTGTGGCATATTGTGTGCAAAGAAGTAAGTCATATTTTAGCTACTACCATACTAAAATAGAAGCAATTCAAAAAGTTTACTTGCCTTGACCCATCTGGCTCAGTGCATAGTCTGGAAGCCTGCAGACTGAAGGTTTCCAGGTTCAATTACAATCAAGGGCATGTACCTTGGTTTCTTTCGGGCACATCCCCCGTAGGGGGTGTGCAGGAGGCAGCTGATTGATATTTCTTTCTCTCTATCCTTATCCCTTCCTCTCTGTAAAAAATCAAACCAATTTTTTAAAAAAAGGTGTAAGTATTAGAAGCATATGAAACATACTCCAAAGAGTATCATCTACACTATGATTTGGCATATACATACAAAAATTGCTGCTTTTAATTCTGACAGGTTAAAAACCATTCATAGCCTTTGTCCCAGAAATTCTAGTTCTGGAAACAATCCTAAAGAAATAGCCTTAAATCCTGAAAGATATTTATAGTGAAAATGAATATACACACACACACAGAGTATATATCTAAGTGCTGCTTTTAAAACAGTAATACAAAGATTCAATTTTTAATAAACGAAGTTTTGAAAAACTGAATGGCAATATGAAGGTTAGACTGTCAGTTAACTGAAGTCTATTAAAGTGGTAAGATCAGTTTTAGGGGAAAACAGCTGATAATAAGTGATACTCTATGACAGTAATCAGCAAACTCTTTAGTCAACAGAGCGGCAAACCATGGCTGACAAGCCACATGTGGCTCACGAGCTGCAGTTTGCCAACCACTGCTCTATGATGTGCATTAATTTTTTTCCCATGATCGAGTTATTTGATTCACATAGGAAATATAGAAAATTTGTTTGAATACTTAATAACTTTCCCTAAAATAAAATCAATTTAAGTGTATTTCAAATAACCTTGAGCATAAATTTTCAGAAATATTAACAATATCATCTTTATTGCCTTATAGTAAAGGAATACAGCAATTCTTGAAACATAGTTTTGATCAATATCGTTTCATTACTGTTGATGAGATGCCGTAGGAACTTAACCCTGTTTATATCAATTAGAACAGGGTAAAACTGGTTTCAATGTATGCATTTTAACTTAAAGACACAGAACATATCAATGAGGTTAAGGGAGAACTTATTATATATAAATTCTAAAATCTTACATTTAGAAATCCTTTGTCAATATTTTTGCTTTATGATAATCACCCCATTGAGTCACCTTTAAACTCTTTTTAAAGATTAAGAATCAACTTGTCTATTTAAATTTAAAGCTAAATAAAAGTCTACTGCACTTACAATTGTTTTTAAAAATGTTTTATAATTAAAAATGTTTAAGTCAGAAGTAAAAAACACTTCTCCCCTCTTTTTATACCCTTAGACAACTGGGTTCAACATAGCTCAGTGATTTGTTCAATCATATAAACTCAGTGGTGAGAGAAATCAAACTAGACTCTAGGACCCTGAAGTGCTAATACAGTCCACTGCAACACTTCCATGCTACTGAATTTAACCAAAATTTAAATCCCCAATGGTCATTGAAAATATGCATCTAGAAGAAAAAGAACATAAAAAGAAAACGTAACTAAAGGCAGAAGAATTATCAAATTTCAGAACACATAAAAAGACCAAAAAAAAAAAAAAAGGATTGAACAATCAATTCAAAACATTTATCTGGTAAAGTTTCTACAATAAGCCTCAAAATTATACTGTCAGTCCTAAAGCTTCAGGTACTGTGAAAAGAAAGCAGTCCTATGAAGCTATGAATAATTGCTATAGACTAGTGTGATTCGGAAGATCCCTGAATTTAAAAACTGATGTTTCTAACTCTATCCCTTTCCCTTCTTCTCTGTAAAAAAACTATAAAATACATATTAAAAAAGAAAGAAAGAAATGGAGAATGCCATCACCAGAATTACCTGAGTAAAACAAGAAGTTAGAAGAAATGTTAATGATCATGCTATCCAATGAAATAGAGGTCATCATTACTTAAAAACAAATGTGACACAAGCTGTAAGGGACGGGGGGCCCGGGGGGGGCAGAGGAAGTAAACCTTAAATTAAGGCAATAGATTTAGGCTGATTCCACTACTTTTGTACATACACATTAATAAAAACAACATATATTAGTGATAAAGTTTAGTGTTTCTGAAGAATCCAAATACTATGGATGTTTGCACTATTTCCTTTATTAAAGTTTGTTTTTAAATTTATATATCTAACTATAATTTTTCTACCCCCAAAAGGCTATTATTAAATTGATGGGATGCATTTTATTATAGACTAGAAGCCCGGTGCATGAAATTCATGCACAGGTAGGGTCCCTAGGCCTAGCTGGTGATCAGAGCTGATTGGGGCCTTCTGGCTGCTGACTGCCAGCTGGCGCCTTCCTTCCAGCTGCTGGCTGCCAGGGCCTTCGTTTGTTCCGTGCCACCCCCTGGTGGTCAGCACATATCATAAGTGAGTGATTGATCTCCTGGCCAAACTCCCATGAGGACAATTTGCATATTCGGTTTTCATAAATATACTCAAGGACCAGAGCACAATTAAAGCAGCACGTGGAGGCATCCTGTAGGGGGCCCGGGACAGCACCGCAGGGGGTCAGGACCTGTGCCTGACTCGCGCTGTGCCAGTAGTTGCGAGAGTCAGGCCAGACTAGAGCAGAGGGGAGCTGGGACCCGCACCTGACTCACAGCATCCCACAGTCCCCCTGCCTGTGTCTGCTCCAGAGCTGCCAGAGCTGCCACCATGCCAGCTTGGGCAGGCCACCATCTCTGTCTCTGTCTCCACTCCAGGCTTCACCTGCGCGAGTAACTTCCTCCTGTCCAGTCATGATCCGTTATGGTGTCCCAGCCTAATTTGCACTTTACCTCTTTTTTATATATATAGATATATATAGATAGCATGATAGAATCTAGGAGTGTAATAAATCTTGATTATGATTTGGTTACCTTTTCACCAACAAGAGTCCTTCAAGATCTTGCCATAAAGGGAGAGGGGGTGGAGAGTCAGTATTTTACTAAATTTTAACTTGAGAACATTTTACCATCCCTTTTAAGCCTCAAACAGGTAAGAAAAATAAACTTTAAAAAGCAGATCCAGCCCTAGCCGGTTTGGCTCAGTGGATAGAGTGTTGGCCTGTGGGTTCAAGGGCCTTGGGTTCAATTTTGGCCAAGAGCACATGCTCAGATTGCAGGCTCAATCCCCAGTAGGGGGCATGCAGGAGTCAGCTGATCAATGATTCTCTTTCATCATTGATGTTTCTATCTCTCTCTCCCTCGCCTTTCCTCTCTGAAATCAATACTTATAATTTCCAAGTTATAATATAAAACGTTTGATTCTCAACCAATAAAATTATATATATTTTTTTAAAAGTAGACCTAGGGAGAATCCAAGATGGCGGCATAGGTAAACACCTACACTGCTGCCTCGCACAACAATTTCAAAAGTGCAACTAAAAGAACGGACATCATCCAGAACCACAGGAAAGATGGCTGAGTGGAAATTCTACAACTAGAGGGAAAGAGAGGGGCTCACGGAGACCCAGAGGAGCTGCAAAAAGCTGAGGTACAGAGGAGCGCACGTGGAGAGAGCAGGTGACAACGAACCTGGCTGGTTTTCTCTGGCAGGAGGGAAACGGAGACTCTTAAAGGCATTGAATCCCTTATCCTACGACACTAAATTCCAGATCCAGCCAAAACTCATACGGGGGGAGTTTGGACTGTGAAAAGGGAGAGGTGCACGGAAATTTAGGGGAATCACAAAAGATCAGAGGTCTGGTGGTGCGAACGGCACTGCGCAGAGGACTGCCCATTGTGCCGCTGGCTTTCACGAGAGGGCTGGAGACAGACCCTCCCAACTGTGCCACTTCTGACTCCACTAAATCCCTGTTTCGGGTAAAACCCTGGGGACCTAGATTCGTGTGTTCCTGGAGCACAGGGGAGCCGGAAAGGCAGCGGTCTAGAGGCACTGCGGGCGCGCACGCACAAGGACCGCTCCAGCGATTACCCAGTCACGTGAGACTCAGGAGCCATGGAGGGCGGGGCCGACTGGAAGGCAAGGCGGTCCCTTAAGCCCTGAGACTCCACCCATCCCAAGCTAAATAGAGAGGCTTTTTCGGTTTTGCAAGTCTGGTATCATAAGGCTGAATCCAACACAGAAGTTCTCCCAGCAAAGTGAAAATGCCGAGATAAGGGGACAAAAGGGAAGGGATCACAAACAAAAGAAATGGAGGAAAACAAAAGACTGGATATAGAGTTCAAAACCACGCTTATAAGGTTTTTCAAGAATATCCCAGAAAAGTTGGATAAAGTTAGCGAGGGCCAAGGACCAACTAGAGATGCAAAAGATCCAACTAGAGATAAAAAAGGACCAACCAGAGATGGAAAAGGACCAACTAGAGATGGAAAAGGTCCAACTACAGGTGAAAAAGGACCAACTAGAAATTAAACATATACTGACTGAAATAAAAAATATTATACAGAGTCCTAACAGCAGACTAGAGAAAGGCAAGAATCAAGTCAAAAATTTGAAATATAAAGAAGCAGAAAACACTCAACTGGAAAAGCAAGAAGAGAAAACAATCCAAAAATGTGAAGATAATGTAAGGAGCCTCTGGGACAACCTCAAGCGTACCAACATCAGAATTGTGGGGGTGCCAGAAGAAGAGAGAGAGCAAGATACTGAAAACCTATTTGAAGAAATAATGACTGAAAACTTCCCACATCTGATAAAAGAAATAGACTTTCAAGTCCAGGAAGCACACAGAACCCCAAATAAAAGGAATCCAAAGAGGACCACACCAAGACACATCGTAATTAAAATACCAAGAGCAAAAGACAAAGAGAGAATATTAAAAGCAGCAAGAGAAAAACAGTTTATTACCTACAAGGGAGCACCCATCCAACTGTCAGCTGATTTCTCAACAGAAACTATGCAGGCCAGACGGGAGTGGCAAGAAATATTCAACGTGATGAATAGCAAGAACCTACAACCAAGAATAATCTATCCAGCAAAGCTAACATTCAGAATTGAAGGGCAGATAAAGAGCTTCACAGATAAGAAAAAGCTAAAGGAGTTCATCAACTCCAAACCAGTATTATATGAAATGCTGAAAGGTACTCTTTTAGAAGAGGAAGAAGAAAAAGGTAAAAGATAAAAAATTATGAACAACAAATACATATCTATCAACAAATGAATCTAAAAATTAAGTGAATTTAAAATTTGATCAACAGAATAAACTGGTGAATATAATAGAATCAGGAGCACAGAAAGGGAGCGGACTGATAATTCTCAGGGGGAAAGGGGTGAGGGGTGTACAGAGAGAAACTGGACAAAAATCATGCACCTATGGATGAGGTCAACGGGAGGGAGGTAAGGGTAGAGGGAAGGGTGCGAGTTGGGTGGAGGGGTGCTATGGAGGGAAAAAAAGAGAAACAAATGTAATAACCTGAATAATAAAGATTTAATTAAAAAAAAAAAAAAAGTAGCCGAGACCGGTTTGGCTCAGTGGATAGGGCGTTGGCTTGTGGACTGAAAGGTCCCAGGCTCGATTCCGGTTGGGGGCATGTATCTTGCTTGCGGGCACATCTCCACTGTGGGGTGTGTGTGCAGGAGGCGGCTGATCGATGTCTCTCTCTCATCGATGTTTCTGACTTTCTATCTCTCTCCCTTCCTCTCTGTAAAAAAATCAATAAAATATATATTTTTAAAAAAGGTAGTCCTAAATAAAGACATAACTGAGACAATCATCATATATATATATGTGTGTGTGTATTTTAACTGTGGATCTAATCCTCAAACACTATAAAATAAACCCCAAAAAGCAACAAGTTAGGAAGTAGAAGTTAAAATAAAATACAGTGGTACCTCGAGATACGAGTGCCCTAACATACGAGATTTTTGAGATACGAGCCGTGGAGCGAGCGATTTTTGCTTTGAAATATGAGCAACATTTGAGATAGGAGTAATCGCGCAGATCGGCCGGCTGCACACAACCCACAAGTTTACCGAGACTTGAGCATCTCATAGTTTCCCACGCTTCAAGGTTACGGAACAAATTAAACTCGTATCTCGAGGTACCCCTGTACTAGCCTTTACTTCTTTGCCCAAAATAATGTAATTATTTATTCAAATTCAGCTTTGTAAATAATTATCAAAACTGGCTAAAAATGTTCTTAATCAAAAACAGCACACTTAAGATCACAATAATCATGCAATTATGAACCTAAAGTTGAACCATATAAAAACTCTCTTGTCTATAGTCCAATTTTTGAAACTCTGATATGAATAATCACTTGTCCCTCTAGCCAAACAATAAAAGATATTTAATAATAAAGTTAAGTGTTGGTTAGATAAGATTCCTATTTTTCCTATATATTTTAAATCAAACTATTTTTCATATAATTCAAATAAAATTAATATATTTAAAAAACCTTTAAATATATTAATATTTAAACCACAAAGATATATGTGTTATCATACAGATGTACTCTTAAACCACAAAGATATATGTGTTATCATACAGATGTACTCTTAAACCACAAAGATACATGTGTTATCATACAGATGTACCTTTGGCCAAAGTATTCCCTATATCATGCCACATTGTTTTTAAAAGCCTGTAAAAAGATAATCCACGGTATTCCAATGCAATTTATTATGGCCTAAGCTATTAGGATAAAAAAAAATCTTTCTGTTGCTTAAATCCTTCATGTTTCAGATTTTTAAAAAATCCATTTAATTAAACATTCTCATTTTTTCAAAGATAGATTACTAAAAAAATACTGTAATTTTTGAAGGTAAAAACTGCTAATTATTAAAAGCCTATTACAATACTAGTTAGCCATAAGCCAAAATATAAAATATTCACTGATCGAGTAAAATATACCCTAATCAAACTAAGCTCAATTTAACCCTAAAAGTTTCAGGCCATAAATCCAAACTCCCTTTGCAAAGATGAAACCCAAATGCCAAAAGGTTGGACTTGAGAGAAATGTTTATAATCCCGTGTGACAAAGGGGCAACTCTGACTCATAAGTATACTGCAAAATTTCTAAGCTGACTTTTCAGGAGCAGACTACTTCTTGCTGACCACAAAAAGCAGTAATATCTCTACACTTTAAATAACTGCTCTCTGAAGTATAGCGAGAAAACAAAAAACGGAGTCAATAAGAACAATGATGTTAATTGCCAGAACTCTTTCCTTCAAAAACCCTGTTTATACAACAGCAACCTCTTATGATTGGGGAGTGAAAAGTTGCTGAACTCAACAACCCCTTCAGTTGAACAAACAGACCCCTCACAGAGCTGTCCAACGCTGCCCAAACTATCCATCCTTTAGTCGAATCAGTCAGTTTCATGAATTGTAGGATATATCTTCAAGTCCAGTGCTGACTCAGAGGGTAGCTTGTTCCCTAGAGAAAACAACCAACAGAAATCAGAACAGCTACTGCTCATAAGCTCTTTCAACACCCAAGTGGAAAAGACAACTTATTGGGTCCAAAAAAAAATAAAAAATAGTTCAACTTCCTTTCAACTTCAAAAGTAGTCAATAAATTGAAGGCATCTATAAGCCCTCGGCAGATGTTGTTTAAAACTTTCACTCAGTTAAAACAAATGTTAAATAGGTTTTAAAAGCTTACAAGAAAAGCTATCACACAAACCAAAGGGCTTCTCGTTCAAGAAAATCTGCAGAGATTATAAATGGAAAGTATTCCAAGGGCCAAAACTGTTGTCTTAATCTTTGAAAAGCAGCTTTCCTAGTGTGCATGTGTGTGCAATAGTATGTGTGGCGTGTGTGATTAAATGTCTCACCCAGAAGTAGTCTACATGTTAACAATGCACAGTCTTTGAGCTTTAAGATATATCACAACAAAACAAGGGAAGAGGCTTTTCCATTTCATGAGTTATAAGTTTTGTTTACAATAATATGGTTTTATGGAAATGGGAAGGAATAACTCAATGAGCGGCAACCAAAATCTCAAGCAAAAGTTCAGAACACTGAAATGTCATTTTGTCTTTTCACATGAATTAAGTCAAAGGGTTTTTATAAAATAAACATGTAACTAAAGACTGCCTCCAGAAAAAAATCACGATGTTTACTGGTATAACTTTTCATTTTAAAAATTTTATTAATCCTATTATTTAAGTGTGGGGGAAAATTCTAATCAAAAATTTTTCCGACCTTGGCAGGGTAGCACAATTGGTTAAAGAGTCGTCCCATTACATCAAAGTTGTAGGTTCAATTCCCAGTCAGGGCACATAAAAGAATCAACCAATGGATGCAAAAATAAGTGAAACAACAAATCTCTCTCTCTCCCCTTCTCTCTGAAACCAATCAATAAATTTTTTCAAAAAAAGATTTGAAATCATGATTTCTTAAAAAATGTTTTCCTTTTTATTTCCAAGTTGTAATATGGAACATGTCTGATTCTCAACCAAGAATCTCAATGTCTTAGAGGTCAGATTTATGGAAGACAAACTAGCAATGACTACGTATTGTCTTGAAAAATGCAGCCATTTGATAAAGGCATTGGACACTTTGGTAAATTTGTGGGAGGTTTTGGTTCAGATGGTTTTAAAGTGATTCCTCACTTTCCCAGCCTTTCTCAGAGAAAGGAAAGTTCAGTCTTAATGAGCTAAAACAAAATAGCCCATTATATATAATACCTGTAATATACTATCCTCGGGAGAATTCACAAAAAAATCACAAATCATTCTCTCTATTTTGTGGTTCAAAAAAGGAATATCAGTTGAGAAAAGCTGCAAACCCTCCGTTTCCTTAACCTGTACTAGTAAGTTCCCTTTTATAGGCCTTCTGTGCCAATGGTTTTCAAATTGTATTAAGCACAACAATAGATTTCCAGAAATGCTTCAGGGTCTGCAAATTCTTGATTTAAAATTCTTTTACCCATTTTTTCACTATTTATCCAATCAATAATAAAAATCACAAATGCAGGTCCAAACTAGTATTAGCATTCATTTTTTAGCATACTAGAGATTATCACCAATATACTTGTGTTGGGTTAGGAGATTTTCATGAAGACCGGAGAATAAAGCCTCTCTATTCACGTGTGTGTGTGTGTGTGTGTGTGTGTGTGTGTGTGTGTTTTATTAGGAAGGTAGTGACTCTGAAATAATCAACATTTAAATGCACATGTACTCAATAAAATTGAACAAATTGGTACACAACTTATTCATGTGAATCAGGATTTTCATGTTCTATGTAACAGAAAACATAGGAAAAGAGGCTGAGAAATATAAGACTATCATCCTTTATCCACCAATGGTAAGCTATTGCATTCAACAAAATACCACCAAGACTTGTTTATTCTCACTGAATAACTTTATAAGTAAATTGAAACCTGACCCTGCAAAATGCCAGTTTTATCTGCTTTATATAATTTTGTAATTGGGAGATTATACATAGAGACAGTATAAGAGTTCTGCTGCTTTTTAAAAATGTTTGAAAATCAGTTTTAAGTTCTAAGTTTTGGTATTCCTAGTTCTCAGGTCCTTGTAGGGACAGTAATCATAATTTAGTCTTAAGTCTTCTATGCTTGCTGAGTTGTAAGTTTCTATCATACAAGTATTCTAAGCCATCTTTCCAGTCTGATATCCTTACTAGTCTCTCCCCTCCACACATTCTGGCAACTCTCAAAACACAATGTGCCAAACTCTGGGGTGCTAATGGCAAATAAAACCAGAAAAGATTTGAGAGTTACCAAGTGCTTTAAATATATGAAAATTTTACCTATCTCAGTGCCATTTTTTCATTAATTTCTCTAAGTTCCTGCCCAATCTAACCTTTCCCACTTTCTTAGCAATTTCAACGTTTGAAGAAAATTCTACTACTCTTCTGATATTTCAGAGATGGTGGTTCTCCACATCACACAAAAGTCTTCAAAAATATTTCTCTGAAAAGAATAATGAAAAAGAAACTCCACATAACGAAAGCAGTGACTAAGAGCCTATGGCACAGAAATAGAACTATCCATCTGAGATAACTAATGACAGTAATTTAAATTGTCTTATGGAATAATTGCACAATGGTATCTCCCTACCTAACAGAACAACATACAGTTTTTTTCACAAAAAAAAAGAAAATGAAGTGCCAATTGGCTTAAAAACATCAAACTTGCACTATTCTAATCCCTCCAAGGGAACTCCATGGACTTCCCCACAATCAGCATTTAAGGGTAATGCAGAATCCTGCCCCAGCAGAAACCTGCCCCATAACTAACACATTTTCTTCACATCTGTTCAGTCTTACCTAACTTAGATTGAATTACTTTTTTAATTAATTACTTTATGAAAGTTCACTGACTAAGAGGGAACATTACTATATTATTCTATTAAATTCATTAAAACAGGGGGAAAGGGAAACTTCATAGATTCTAAACTGTGTGTTTAAAATGTTTAAAGAAATCCTATCCATACTTTAAAATCCATCTCAAATATTTCCTTTCCCATTATTCTTTCTTTCCTGGATATCCTCATTCAAATATGATAAAATCTCACTTTCCTTCATATTTTATTTCATTTTTGTCTTTTTTCCCCTTGTAGAAATATAGGGAGTAAATGTGAAATTTTTAAAAATACAAAGGCCAATGTTCCAAATATGGAGTTTTTGATTTATTTAGTCTCAAATGAGGACAGGGGAAGATGGAATTTCAAATTGCCACAGGTGATTCTTATCTGCAATTATATATGAAAGCTTACTGGAGCCACTGCAGAGATTGGGCACTGAGCAAGGTTCCAGGAATTTAAGACATAAGATCTAGTCCTGATCTCAAAGTCACACATCATTAAGGCCCACTAATGTGCTTAAATTTTTTCAATTTTAATATTCACTCTAAGTCTCCATGTGCCATTATATAATGATGGATTAAATGATAAAAATGCCTGCAGAAGCACTAACTTTAGTGAAAGAAAGAAATATGTATAAAACATCCAGACAAAATTTTTAAAAACATGATACTCAAAATAGTACAGAAGTACAGAGACGGGAGATATTAATTCTCAAAAAGCATACTTCATCCATGAGATAAAGTAAAAGGAATTAAGCTTATTTAATCAGAAAAGAAAGCTACTAGTCTTTTAATAGTACTCTTTAATTATTTTAATTCTAAAAATATGTACTGAGTATCTAGACATGGTTCTTGCCACAAGGGAGGTTATATTCCAACTACTGGCCTGAAGGTCAATTCCTCCCAGTGATACCAACAACAATCAAGGCTTAACTACAACAAGACTCTGCACATAGCCCACAAAGGGGTGCACCAAGAGTGTCCACCTCAGGTAACTGGGGAGACTAAGCCAGGCCCTATAAAACACCTAGTACACAAAGCCACTCTATCAACTCAGGGAAGTGCCAAAATGCGGAGATGAAGAAACATGTCACAAATGAAAGAAATAGAGGAAAGCAAATGACTGCATATAGAGTTCAAAACCACGGTTATAAGGTTTTTCAAGAATTTTCTAGAAAAGGCCAAAAAATTTAGCAAGATACTCAAGGATATGAAAAAGGACCAACTGAAAATAAGCATACACTGACTGAAATAAAAAATAATATACAGAGATCCAAAAGCAGAGTAGAGGATCTCAAGAATCAAGTCAAAGATTTAAAATGCGAAGAAACAAAGAACACCCAACTGGAAAAGAAAAAAGCATCCAAAAATATAAAGATAGTGTAAGGAGCCTCTGGGACAACTTCAAGCATACCAACATCAGAATTATGGGGTGCCAGAAGGAGAGAAAAAGATATTGAAAACCTATTTGAAGAAATAATACCGAAAACGTCCCCCACCTAGTGAAAGAAATAGATTTACAAGTCCAGGAAGCGCACAGAACCCCAAACAAAAGAAATCCAAAGAGGACCATACCAAAATACATCATAATTAAAATTCCAAGAGCAAAAGACAAAGAGAGAATTTGAAAGCAGCAAGAGAAAAACAGTTAGTTACTACAAGGGAGCACCCATATGACTGTCAGCTGATTGCTCAACAGAAACTATGCAGGCCAGACGGGAGTGGCAAGAAATATACAATGTGATGAATAGCAAGAACCTACAACCAAGATTACTCTACCCAGCAAAGCTATCATTCAGAATTGAAGGTCAGGTAAAGAGCTTCACAGATAAGGAAAAGCTAAAGGAGTTCATCACCGCCAAACTATGAAATGCTGAAAGGTATTCTTTAAAAAGAGAAAGAAGAAGAAAAAGGTAAAGATAAAAATTATGAACAAGTACATATTTATCAACAAGTGAATCTAAAAATCAAGTGAATAAAAAATCTGGTGAACAGAATGAACTGGTGAATATAATAGAATCAGGAGCATAGAAAGAGAATGGACTGACAATTCTTGGGGGGAAAGGGATATGGTGGGTGCGGGAAGAGACTGGACAAAATCGCATACCTATGGATGAGGACAGGGGAGGGAGGTAAAGATAGAGGGTAGGGTGGGAACTGGATGGAAGTGAGCTATAGGGAAAAAAAAGAGGAACAATTGTAATAATCTAAACAATAAAGATTTCTAAAAAAATAAAATCAATGGAAAAAATATCCTTGGGTGAGGATTTATATATATGTGTGTGTATGTATGTGTGTGTGTGTGTGTGTAACCATCCTATATAATAAAAGCCTAATATGCAAATAGACTGAACGGCAAATAACCGAACAACTGATTGCTGTGATGTGCACTGACCACCAGGAGGTACATGCAAAACATGGCGGGCGCTGGCAGCAGGCGGCAGAGCACAGAACATGGTGGGCGTTGGCCCCGGTGGGATGGTGGAGCAGGTGAGCAGGAGCACCAGACCAAGGTGGGGTGTTGGTTGCTGTCATCAGGGGGAGCCTCTCATGGTTATGAAAATTCTTTGCTCCTGCATGCTGCGGTCCTGCCCAGTGCTCACACCTGCTGCTGGCGCCAGCCCCACTCACACCTGCTGGCAGCACTGGAGCAGCCGCTCATACCCACTGCCAGCATCCAATGCTGGTCCCCGATCGCTCAGTGTTGTCAGCAGGTTGAGTGGCGGCTGCCAGCCCCAATTGCCCCTCAGGGTTTCTCTACCTCCCCTTGCTCCTGAGGGGCAACTGGAGCCAGCAGCCACCACTCGCACCTGCTGCCAGTGACAGCCCCACTCACATCCGCTCCCAGTGCTGTAGCCCCCACTTACACCTGCTGTCAGTGCCTGGCACCAGTCCCAATTGCTTGGTGCTGTCAGTGGGTATGAATGGCAGCTGTCAGCCCCCCGCTGCCCCAATTGCTCCTGAGGGCTTCTCCACCTCCCCCTGCTCCTGAGAGGTGATTAGGGCAGTCACCCTCCCACCCGCTGACTGTGCTGGCCCTGCTCAGACCCACTGCTGGCACTGGCTTCAATTGCTCTGTGCCGTCAGTCAGAAGGGCTTGTGGACTGCGAGAAGACCCAGCCTGGGCTGAAGGGCCCTTCTTCTCCCAAGTGCACAAATTTCATGCATCAGGTCTCTAGTGTGTGTGTGTATTTATATATGATTAAAAAAACTTGAGATGTATTAATATTTATTTCACCAAGTCATTTTGTTTAATACAACAAAACTAAAAACTTCTCTGAAATAAATTAGTTTTCATTAGATAAAAATTTTAAATTACAAATATAGTCTTTTTATACAAATAAAGATTAAAAACTTTGAATTCGCCTGGCCAGTGGTCTCAATAGATGAACAGACCTATGAACCAGGTTCAGACATATGGGCTTGATCCCCAATAGGGAGCAGGCAGGAGGCAGCCAATTGATGATTTTCTCTTATCAATGTTTCTATCCCTTTTTCCTTCCTTCCTCTCTCTGAAATCAACAAAAACATATTAAAAACACACAAACAAACAAAAACTCAGAGCTCTCTCATCAGGAAAATTAGTTAGATGAGAAAAACTATAACTCTTATTTTTGCCTATGACATCCTGAGATAGCCATAAATCTTCCTCAAGAAAGAGATCAACCAAGAACGTGTATGCATATATACATAACCCATGGACACAGGCAATAGGGTGGTGAAGGCCTGGGGTGGAATTGGGGGTTGAGGGCAGGCTAGAAGGGATCAATGGGGAAAATAATGGGACATATATAATACTTTCAATAATAAAGATTTATAATTAAAAACTAAAAAATATATATATATAAAATATTCACATACAAAATTAGTTCACAGCATTAAAAATGCACACAAACCACACAATATACTTTTCTTCCAAAAGAAAAAGTCACAACTGCAAAAATTTGTCATAATTTTCAAAATTTTAAAAAACAATGTAATTGAGCAAATCATAAAATCCCTGCTTCTCTACAGAAGAGCTTAAAATGCATAAATGATTTTAAAAATTTTTAGCTGAAACCAGTTTGGCTCAGTGGATAGAGCGTTGGCCTGCGGACTGAAAAGTCCCAGGTTCGATTCCGGTCAAGGGCACATACCTTGGTTGTGGGCACATCCCTAATGGCAGGTGTGCAGGAGGCAGCTAATCGATGTTTCTCTATCTCTCTCCCTTTCTCTTTGTAAAAAAAAAAAAATCAATAAAAATATATTTTAAAAAAAGTTTAAATGCTGTATGAATTAACTAGTAAAATGAAAAAAATGGAATATAAGTAATTAACATGCAAGACTCTAGAGAACTGTATATCAAACAAGAAAAATCTATATTCATAATGTTTTAAGGTTTATTTTCATCACTAATGAAGTATTCTTTTTCATTATTTTAAGAAATATAAATAGCATTGCTTTTACTTTTAGAAAAATATAAAGAAAAGGTATGAAATGCTCAACTACTAAATTAAAGTAACATTTCAATTATAAAAATAATGTATATAATTAAAAGTACAAATATTTTGTCTTCATTACATTACATAATAAAAATGACAGGTTTCAAAATATTCCAAAAAGCTTTCTGTATTTACTTTGGTTTTATACATGTAAATAATCTTTAATAGAAGCCCTGTGGATCTATCTGGCTAGAATAAATGCAATTCAGTTTCCATTTCTGGTGTTCCCCTCAATATCTAGAGAATTTCAGTAACTGATGTATACAATCATTTTGGGTACTGGATATTAGAAATATTGTAAGCATTGATAAAACTACTAAAACCCTAAAACTTCCTCACAAACTTTATTGGATCTCATTGACCAAATTTAGGTAAATACTTCTTCATATTATGAATATAATGTGAGCTTTATCAACTACATACTCTTTACGTAATAATTGATAGGGACCATAATCTGTACAACTATTCTGCCTTCCATGTATACACACAGTAACTTCAGCCATACTATATCAATAGCCTTATTTCCATATGAGTTTTCATTAAATAATTCAACAATATTATTAGACTATTGAACCCCTAAACCCCTAAAAACGTTAGCTGTCTACATTTTTTAAAAAAACATTATGAAACTTTTAGGGCTTGAATTAAAATTTTAAGAACTATACCTTCTGGCGTGTATAGAAGTAACTTACTTTGATCACTACAATATTTGAAGAAACAGAATACTGACCTGCTTACCCCCAAAGTTGGCCAAATGATTTGAAATGAGATCTTCCCTAGCGTCTGCAATGATGGCAATCTTTTAAATTATAACACTTAGTAATTTAAAATTAAAGTTCAAAACAAAATGGAAAGAGAACAGATGTTAGCTACCAAACTCTCTGGACCAAAAATATCATTTTTTCTTCTCAAGTGAATGTTTGAGTAAATGGTATCCTTCATTCATAATGATAAATTATATTGTGTTGTTTACAAACCAGAAACTTACTCCAAGACACATGACGCTGATTATAAAAAATTATATTCACAAAAAAATAATGTAAGATTAATATTAATCAATACTATAGTTTTAACTTCGGATTTCTACATAAAAATTTCAAAGCATACATATTAAATTAATGTGCAAATAAGATAAATGATTACCTTATTCTAGATTCATGGGTTTTTATATTTTAAATACCCAAGATACTTATGCTATTCGTTTTTCATGTGTCTGAAATTTTTATTAGACATATTACAATAATTAATTTATACTATTTAAGTCCCATTAACATTACTAAAGTAAGAGAAATTCCTGTTGCCCAGTTCTGTTAAAATTGTATTTCTGCCCAGCATGGTTCAGTGGTTGAATGTCAATCTATGAACCAGAAGGTCACAGTTCAATTCCTGGTCAGGGCACATGCCCAAGTTGTGGTTTGATACCCAATAGGGGGTGTGCAGGAGGCAATCGATCAATGATTCTCTATTATCATTGATGTTTCTATCTCTCTCTCCCTTTCCCTTCCTCTTTGAAATCAATAAAAATGTAGTTTTGAAAAACTGAAAAAGAAAAAGGAGAGAAGATAGCACAGAGCACCTAGGAAAGCTGTGGATCTCAAAAAGGTATCCCAAGAAATATAATCTAATTAACATCACATAACAGATTTAGAGAACAAGAGAAAGGCCTTACCTTCAAAGAGTTATCATCTAATATATTGGGGCAGGAGGGCAATGGAAAGGGTAAAAATCTAAGCAATTACAAATTGCTCTATGAACTCTCATATCTAAAGGGTATCAATTGTATTCTGATTCAATGCAATGACTGAGGTACGTAAAATTAAGCACAGGTCATTAAAAATAACATTATATTTTGTCTGATGCAACAGAGTACTACAAATTTTGGAAATCTTTCTTTGAAAAATTGCTTAAAATGTAAAGTTTGACAAAGCCATAACATATCTATATCCAAATAAGTAAGGTCTGTTGGAAAGCTTCATTTCTTACAATGCTGGGTAAATCAATTATTGTAGCCACATATATAAAAGATGCAAATAAGATAATGCCCAAAAATGTTTATACATAATTCAACTGATAAAATTTTGCATTCAGAAAAGCCTGGGAAATGTAGCTAAGCCCCTTTAAAAAAAAATGGAGTTTAGATTTTGATAGACCATCATCACTGGAGGAGCTTCCAATTTCCAGACTTGTCCATAACATCTTCCCACTCATCTTCTTCCATGCTTTCCCCCTTTCCAGATGACTGGAGAGATACCTAGAAGCCACTGCACCTGGATCAGTAAGTGACTGTCTGGAGGAGTGCATCCCAGACAACTGAACACCTGCCTGGACCATTACAAAACAAGAAATAAATTTCTGTCCTGTGAAATCATTACATTTTGGATCTATTTGTTCCAAGATTACAAACAGGAGGCAATAAGATTATAGTCCATACAAAATTATGGCTTAGACAGCAGTTTGATGGCTACAATTAATATTACTATCTTATTCATTGTACTTTTTTCTAAAAAATACAAAGTCCCACAATGGGACTTTTAGTTACTATCTTCAATATATGGGAATATCAATCTGAAATCTGGATAACCACATCTAAAATATGGGAAGATGTTTATGAAATAAGAAAACATCTCATTTCAGACATATCAATATGTAAGAGATTTGTGACTAAAAAACATCAGAAATAAATATCACCATATAAACATGCAGTCCTCATCTGAATATTCATGATAGGTTTTACATGTTTGTGTGCACTAGGTCTTAAAAGGGATACATCTCAATCCTCTCCTTTCACTAAGACCATTCTCACATCCCTACTCAGGGTAACTGTACATCTGAAAGGCAAAAGGAGTAAGAAAAAAGATGACTTTCATATACTAATATGAATATGACCAAACTGAGAAGAATCAAATTAAAGAAACAGAAGAGGCTGCCACCATTGAGTTTATTCCTACAGAATTAAAGGACCCTTCGTAGACATACTACATACAGCACAGTACTTTTATTTACACAAACAAACACTCTCCTTCTCTACTGAACAGCTACAATGCACCAGATACCATTAATATCAAATGGTTAAAGAAAAAATGATCTCTGGAGCTCTTAAATTATTTGATTAAAAGGAAAGAAAAAGACCGACTTCTAACTTTCCACTTCTAGGAAAGAATCAGGAATGTGCTCTCTCTGCCTCAGTTAATCAAAAACCACTAAAACACTCTGTGAGTTACTGCAGACTCTAATCTTATACTATGGAAACAAAACTCCCCTCATCTCCACCTAGAATGCAAAGGCAGCCTTGATAGGATTTCCAATTTACACAGAAAGTCAATATGCCTTTGAAATCCTTTTAAAGTCTAAAACAAAAATCAAACTCTTCTCTTTTTGTTACCACTCATCACTGTCTTCATTTCTGTCTCTTTAGTATACCTATTTTCTATAAATAAATGTGTCACAAAACAATAGAATTTTAGATTAGAAAGACTTAAAATCACCTCATATTATAGAAATAAAGATGCGCCAGGACTGATTTGGCTCAGTGGATAGAGTGTCGGCCTGCGGACTGAAAGGTCCCAGATTCGATTCTGGTCGGGGGCATGTACCTTGCTTGCAGGCACATCTCCACTGTGGGGCGTGCAGGAGGCGGCTGATCGATGTCTCTCTCTCTCATCGATGTTTCTGACTTTCTATCTCTCTCCCTTCCTCTCTGTAAAAAGTCAATAAAATATATTTTAAAAAAAAGAAATAAAGATGCTAAAACATGGTAATCAAAGGATATCCCAAATGCCACAGCTACTTTACTAGAAAAACTGGTACCATATTCTAAAGGCAATGGAGCACAATGAAAGTAGTTCAAGAGCAGCAATAACATCACTGCAGGTGTACACTATTGAACTTACAGTCAAAGAGAGCCCTAGCCACTCCTTAATTAAGGTACAAGTAACAAGTAACCTACCTCTTAATTAAGGGACAAGTTAGCCAATACTGTATATGAGATTTAAACAGTAAGTCCACAATAGGATCTCTCAAACCTAACAGAACACATTAACCAAGGATTTCTCAACCAGTAGAACAGTGCCTACTGGAAACTATTTAAGCCTTACCTGACAGGTCTCCAAGTCAGATGCAGCAGCCACATCCCTCTCTGTACCATTAATGTCTTGCCTCAGTTTCTTGAAATTCCCAAATGGGAAAGAAATATAGCCAGCAAGTACTCCCAAGCCAGTTATGGCTCCACAGTTCAACTGTTAGTAACTTTCTTTGGGACATCAACATCTATATCCATATACATGCATACACAAACAAGCCCCTGTCTAGGATAAGCTCAACATTAGAGGGTAGTGAAAAGGCCCTCTTTAAAAAACCTCAAGGGTCCCAGATCTCAACTATAAATTTTTATTTTCTTTTTTAATGTAGAAAGCAATCCCCAATAAGAAAACCTTGAAAGGTTTGAGCGAGTCTGCTGTATATACCTGAAAAACAAAGTAGTTACACAAATTGGAAACATGCAATTTAAACATAATTCTTATAAAAATTTTAACTGGTTTTAAGAATGTTTTAGCACTTCAAAACACAGTAACTCTAGTTCTGATGCAGTTAAACTTTCAACAGGATTATTTCTGTTCCTCATATGACTATTCATCTGTAGCCTCTTGAACATTTCAATTTTCTAGAAATTCATCAAAGATGTTTACTGACTCATTCAAATTCACTGTACTTAAGAGAAACCCACCAATTAAAACATTTTTTTTCCAAAACAGAAAAGAAACTAGTTTGTACAAGATAAGAAATGAAAAGATCCCTTCTTCTTAGGAATTTGTAATATGCTCAGGAAATCCAGACATATTTAAAACAATTAGAACATTTTAATGCTAATCTAACTCTGCTGCTATTATCTGTAAAAATAATTCAGAGAAATTAGCTGAAATTGAAATATCAAAATATTATGATAGAATTACTTGTCAGTCCCACAGAATCTGTAGACTTTTAAAAAATAATTACATCTGTTTAGAGTTATAACCTATAAAACATGATAATGTTTAATAACAGATTTTTACAATTTTTACTTTCAGTAATTATACCATTTAGTGAAACATAAAGCAATCTAAAATGATAGCTTATGAAATTTTTATGCCCTTAGTGATTTTAATGTAGAGACTAAGATACTTTAAATATGAACTTAGATATTCACCATCTGCAAGACTGTTAACAGAGTGTCCTATTTTCCTAATGGTATATATACTCTTTAGCTAGCTATCAGATTAGTGATACAGTGAGACAGGCCTATGGATTTAATTTTATCCACACTAGTGTTCCAGCCATTATGACTTATAACAGTTCATGATTTTTTACCTATACAGTTAGTTAATTTTAGCAATTATTTTCCCAGTCTGTTCTCTCTCTTGTTTTTCAGTCATACAAACAGATCAGTTACATATACACACACATACAAACAACGAGCCTAAAAAATAATAATTGAAAGGACTACCATGCAGAAAAGATTTTTATTTATTCCATTCAATACAAAGAACTAAGACTAGTAGGTAAAAGACAAGACTATGTTTAATTCAAATATGATATAATTTTCTATTTCATTCAAACCATAAAAATGTACACTGGGCTGCCTTGATTAGATAATGAATTCCTTATTGCTTCTATAAATGACAAAGCAGAAGCTAGATTATAATCTGTCAGGAATGCCACCTCTAAACTGGAACAAGACTGAACTATGTGAACCCTAAAGGTTCCACCTGGATCAATAACCAATATTAGATTATCACATAAGTCAACTACTATGCAAATAAATTGAATTAAGCCTTCATTGTATTCATCTATAATATGAAATGCCATAGAGCTAATGAATCACAAAACTTTACTTTTTAACATTGAACTTTAGAATTAAAAGGAATCTCCTAATCCAAACCTTCCAATAGCACAAAAATAAATAATTCTATAAAGTTTAGTACTTCAATATTTTTGAACAAGAATAATAAATATAATTTTTCCCTTTCATTACACCTTGAACAAGCCAAAAAATATATTGAATAATATTAGGCAGTGTTACCCATCAACCTGGTACCCTCAGGAATATATAAGAAATGACTAAGTATTTCAAGATCTGGATCTAAAAGCATAATAAATGAATACAACTATTTAATAATTTTAAGTTTAATATAAATAAATGCTTTCCCCCAAAGCAATCATTGAGATTTGCCATAATAATTTACAATAAAGTGTATCAAATGGTCCAAATATCTGTACCATCCTTATCTTGAAAGAACAATATTTGAAAAAATACTCATTTACAGCTCTTTTGTTTATGAATCAATGATGGCATTTTCAAATCCAAGAACTCCCCTCTGCTCCTCCCAAGTGCCCACACACAATTAAACAGAATAAGAGATTCTTAATTCCTGAGTCAAAATTGCACTAAGCCACCAGATGATGTTTCATATACCATCCAGAACTGTATACTCCTGTTACTACCTCTGTTAAACACTTTCAAACAGACTGTGGCTAATTTTGAGATAATTAAAGCACATCAAGACTTAGTTTACTAAGTCTACTACCAAATCAAAACACTTTTAGGAAAAATTCTGATTAAGAACTTTCAGCAATTGGTTCTCATGATAAAATTATTTTCATGGCACAAAAAAAATAAAGCATAAATTATTGTTTCATATACTTAGAATAATCATATTTGCATCCCTAAAAATCTATTCAAAAACTGTTTGCCTAAAGCAAAGGCTATTAGAAAAATTTATCTTTAGACTTATGCATTACTTTAAAAGTATTCTTACTATAACACATTCTGGAAATAAACTGAAATAAATCTTACTAAGGCTGTGTTAAACCTTTTGAACATTAGAATATAAGCTGTGACCAGAGAAAAGTGCCCAAGTTAAATGCCATATCACAGACTCAATAACAACTACCTTCATAGAAGATACTTAGAAATTTTGCTATTGTTCTTAAGTTAAATGTGCATAAAACAAGTAAACTATAAATCCTTGACTTCTTAAAATAAAATAAAATAAAATAAAATAAAATAAAATAAAATAAAATAAAATAAAATGGTTATGTATATAATTTAATAGAAACACAACATGGGCTACGTATTTTTAATACTTCTAAATACTTCTTAAATCTAATTAGCTATATATAAATTGAAATAACTTTTATTTAAAGTTTCACTTGTTACATTAAAACTTTTTTAAAAATACAAATCATTTTAAAAGTGACCAAAACAAGTTTTTAAAAAGAGAGACTTGTTCCCAGAATTGTGTTTTTGTTTCCTATAATTTGAGGAAATTCTAAATCTTAATATCTACTCAACTTTGTTCAAATATGTTTACATTATAGTCAAGAGATAAATTTAAGTATGTATTTTTTCATAGATAATAAAAATGACATTGCTGTAATTTACTTTGAATGTCAAAATATTTATGGCTTCCTTTATATACTACTAGAAGCCAGGTGCATGAAATTCAGGCACAGGTAGGGTCCCTAAGCCTGGCCAGCTATCAGGGCCAATCAGGATCTTCCAGTTGCCAGCTGGGGCCTTCCTTCATTCCCCGCTATCCCCTCATGGTCAGTGCATATGATAGCTAGTGACTGAACTCCCCACCTTCAGGTCGAACTCTAGAGGGGACATTTTGCAAGGGTACACTTTGCATATTAGCTTTTTATATAGAGACATTTTAGAAAAACAGTAGTTTGATATATTTTCAAGGATAATAATGTGGACTAGAAGTTGAAAAAAATAAAATGAAGCTTTATAACAAAATTATCAACAGGTTATACCTATAGTAGACAAGAAGCACTAATGATAAATTAAATCATCACTTAGGTAAACTTCATGACCTTTTTATTCTACAACAACAAAGTAGAAATTTTATAATTTTTTCCTAAGCCTTGGGAAAAATAGCATTTATGGGTAAAAAGTAATGGGAGACATTGGGGGTAGAGGGATAAAATGGTTTTCTGAAAGTCAGTTATATTAATTTTTTCTTTGCTCATCTCCAGAGAGCAGTAAGCCATTAACTAAGAGAATTATGAAGAAATAATAAGTGCAAAACAATTCATCATTCCAGTATTTTTGGAAAATGTCTTAGCTTAGTTGATTCTCATTTTAATTAACAATTTTTAAATAACATGTATAAAAATTTTAGGAATTTATTTAATATGATATACTGACTTACTTTCAATGGTTCCATACAGTAATTAGTCATTTTAACATTAGAACTATGTAAAAAAATAAGTAGTTTCTCACCTAATTTAATTTTTAAATTAATTAACTTCATCCCAAATTTAGGTTATAACACCCAATGGGGCCAATGAGATACCTACCTACTCACACAATGTCTATTAAAACACTTAAATATTACAGCATTATGGACTTTTTTAACTAAACATTTTCAAGATCTAAAATTATCTTTGACATTTTTAACTCACCCAATATTTTTAAAGCCTATTTTTAATGGCAAGCTTGAACAAGTCTGATCAAAGATAAACAAGGGAAGATGTATTGTTATGCCAAAATACACTGGTACTTAATTACAAAAGCCAACTAACTGGCCATATGGATACCATGATTGTGGGTGCTTTATATGCACTGCTCAGAAGTCTGGACAATCTCTAAGAAATTTTAGATGCACAGCTGACATGGAGATTATGCTCCTGTACACAATGTGAACACACCTCAATGGGAGAAAAATCATAGTAGCATATTACTTACAAGTATAACCTTTAGGCTATCAGGAATATTCAATTCTGACACTGCTCTCTAGAGAAGAAGGGAAAATGTTTACAAATTTAACTAAACTGAGGAAAGAAGAAAAAGTAAGGGGACAAGGGCTGAAAAGAAGGGAAAGATAAGTGGAGAAAAAGAGTGGGAGAGAAAGGGGAAGAAGGCATTGATAAAACCCTTGGCAGCACAAGATTATTTAGCCTGAGTACATTTGATATTTTACATGCTAAACCAGATGCTCTGTTCCATAAAGTTATCATTACCTTCCCTCATTCTTCCCCAAAAGGTCCTTGATTCCTTGTCAGTATAAAACTAATGATTTCTTTTAATAATTTGATTAAGCCCTGAAGGCAGTACTAGTTCCAAGGTGATCCAGCTAAATAGTTTGGCTTCATTTAGTGTGCATATATTTCATTTTGTTTATGTTTTTTGAACATTCAAGGCCAAGTGATGATTGTCCAGTACAGGTTCTAGAAACATAATCTGTGTAGGGAGTTCAAACATTTTTCAGACATAAGATAAGCTGCTTCAGCACTTATGATAAATTCAATATAATTTTGCATAGCTTACTTTTCTGATTAAGATTCATCATAGTAGAGACGAGTGATGTTAACTATCTCCAAAATTTTTTCTATTATTATAATAAATGCTTATGTCACTGACTAGAAGGAAAAATTTGAATGAATTATTAAGATAAAACAGAACTTAAAAAAAAAAAGTTCTCAAAAGGTCACTATGAACCATGCCTCAGAACCCCTAGGGTATAAGTACATTTGTCCAAATTATTCTATCATTACAGGTAAACTTGGAAGAAAATGACTGAAAAATATTGTTTTGCCTACCTAAATGACCCCTAATACATTCTTTCCTACTATTTGTTTTCTACTATTGTTTATAATACTTTACCCAATTAAAAATTACTATTACAGCCTTGGCCAAGTGACTCAGCTGATTGGAACATTGTCCCATATACCAAAAGGTTGCTAGGTTCCATTTCCAGTCAGGGCATATACCCAGGCTGTGGCACATATGGGAGGCAACTGATGTTTCTCTCTCTTTCTCTCAAATCAATGTGTTGTTTTTTTTTTAAAAAAAACACATCTTCAAGTAAGGATTAAAAAGAATTACTGTTACAGACTTATAACCAAACATCTAAAAGGTAAGAACTATACCTAAACTTATATTTTGAATTATTATAGAATAAGCTATTCTTTAGAAATTTAGTACAAAAGGGCTGTGAAGCACACATACTCTTCATTATTTTATTTCTTATGCTCTTATAGAAGTTTTTGAGTGAAATTGCACTGACTTTTTAAAAAGGGAAATACTAAGGTCCAGGTAGATATTTTTCCTAAATAACCATTTTCTTCAAGTTTATTTCTGTGCTATTAACCACGCTTAAAAAATTTTTTTTCATATTTAAATTTCAGTTTTAATTTTTCAACTCTGGTATCAAAATCTAGAACATAAAACTTATAATGTGTTCAAATGTGAATCATTCAAGTATACAATTTCAGTTCTGATAAACTAATAGCAAATGGTGTTTACAGATTTAATATTTGGAACTCACTAGAAAGTTACCCAACTTACCTGGTGCTAATCCAGCAGCAGCAGGACTTCCCATGGATGGGTGAGAGAAAACTTGAGAGAAGGCAGACATATTTGACTGGGACACATTACTCAGCCTGGAGGTTGATCCTCCTTTAGGAATAAACTCGCTTGCAGTAGGATTTGGTGTCTATTTAAAAATCAAATATAGTAAGTTAACACACTTTAAGCCCAAAAAAGACATTGAATCTACTAGGCATTATTCTAGTGTTTTATTTACTGAATAGAATATTTTACTGAAAAGATTTAAGTGTTTTTTTAGTTTTCATATTTTGGAGTGGTATAAATAAACTTTAAGGGAATTTTTAAATCAAATTTGTGAATTTTAATTTCACTTGCAGAGTTTAACCTCAGAAACATGCAAAATTTGCCTTTACTGCCAAATATGCATCATTACCAAAGTATCCTAAGACATTTTAGAGAACTGAGAGGTTGAGACTACCTCAAAACTGAGCAACAAATTTCAAATTTAAACCAATTCTACCAGTATGAAGGTCAAAACTGCCTTTATTCCCAAATTAATCACTTCCTTTCCTATAAGCATTTAAGACATTTTCTCAATAATATGGTACCATATATTTAAGTAATAGAATTAAGACCAGAAAAAAACACTTAAAAACAAGGCATACATGGAAAAAAAATCAAGATAGAAGAAAAACACAATAGAGGCCCAAATGCCTGCAAAGTGTCATATGTAATTTATTTTATATTAAAAATATTTTGCCATATAATTACATTAAAAAATTTCTTCATCACTGTAAGTCACATTTTATATATTCAACTGTTATGGTACTTTTGGCTTTAAGAACTACTAAAACAGCTCTAGCTGGCTCAGATGTTTGGAGCATCGTCCTGTATACCAAAAGGTTGTGGGTTCAATTCCCGATCAGGGAATTTACCTAGGCTGCAGTTTCAATCCCTAGTCAGAGCCAGTACCAGAGGCAAACAATCGATGTTTTTCTCTCTAATTGATGTTTCTCTTTTTTTCTTTCTTTCTCTCTCCCTCTCTCTCTCTCTCAAAATCAAAATCAGGTGAGGATATAAAAATAAGGAATTACTAGAACATGAGACTGTACGTATTTTGAATTCATAAATGGTCTATATTTTTGTCCATGTGAAACAAATGAATATCCTAAATATTTTTCTGAATATTTTATTTTCTATATTTTAATAAGTATTTTATTTATTGTTATTTTGTTAATCCTCACCTGAGGATATTTTTTCCATTGATTTTTTTTTTTTTTTATTTAAAGAAAGAGTGAAAGGGACGAAGGGAGGGGGTGAGAGAAAGAGAAAGAAACACATCAATGTGAGAGACACATCGATTGGTTGCCTCCCGTACATACCAACTGGGGTAGGGATGGAACCTGCAACCCAGATACTCGTCCTTGACCATGAACCAGAGAACCCTGAAGGAGGGTGGACGCTCTAACCACTGAGCAACCAGCCAGGGTGGAAATGGTGAGCATTTTAAATTCTACATGCTTACGTGCAATAAAGATTCAATGACCATTACACCATGAGTGATATCATTTGAATTCAACTTCCAATAAGGTCAACCAAAGAAATAATTCAGTATGTTCATATTTTAACCCACATTTTTATGTATACATACAAACTAAATTTAAAACACTGAGTCATCACACGAAGAATTTCATCACTCAAAAGTATTGTAAAACTAATCATTAGAATAAAGAAGGCAGAAAATCAGACTATGGATTAATTACTATACAACCCAAGAAAATTTCTCTGATATGAATGACACTTTAAACTGTCAAGTTAGAATTCAAAATATTAAATTTGAAAGATAAGTCATCAGGCTACCCTAATTTTAAACACTAAAACAAATGATATTTTACCAGTGCATGCCAGAGAAGATTAAACACGAAGTGGTAAAATATAGAGGAAATGTTAATCTGAGCTTAATTAAAATATAAATATATATAGAATGAACCTCTTTTACTACCCACATCTAAGATAATGAAATTCAGGGAAGAGGGGATTATCAGGCCTGCTACAAAATAAATTTTCTAAAAAGAAATATATAATCCTCCCCTGGGAACCACCCCCCCCCCTCTCTCTTTCACACACACACACACACACACACACACACACACACACACACTAAAATCTTCCAAATTCTAAAGTTTTCCAAAATGATGGCATGTTCTTTAAAAGTATGATCAACTTCTTAATTTCTGGAGTACAAAATAAGCCAACACATGTTAATCCCTAGTTGTAAGGAACAAATGGCTACTAAAAGCATTACTTTGGAGCTAAATCTGTGTGCACTAATTAATCTTAAACCTATTTTAGAAGATGGAATGAAGATAAAAGCAATCAGGTAACCTAGTAAAAGAGTTCAAAATGTCTATGAAATATGAGGACTTCAGGATTACAAGATTACTAAGAAACAGCAAATTTAGATAAAGAAAATTATATATGCATACAAAACTTTTTAGTAGCATGTTCCTGAGAAATGGGCATTACCCAATTTCCACTTCACATATATCTTACAATTACTATGAATAACAGTATATCTGATTTCAAAGCTGAGTTTCTCTATATTAAACCTATTTAAATTAATTTGAAAGACTACTTTTAAGGAATCTTATAAATGAGAAATAGGTGGTGAAAGTCTATTTTGCCTTTGCCAAACAAATCATCATAAAATGTCATTCTAACAAAGTATAAAGGACCTCAAAATTTATTAAAAGAGTCCATCAGTAGATAATTGGATTAGAAAACTGTGGTATATCTACACAATGGCATACTACAACTGCTATAAAAAAGAAGAAATTCTTACCATTTGCAACAGCATGGATGGAATTGGAGAGCATTATGTTAAGTGAAATAAGCCAGTCAGAGAAAGATAAATATCACATGATCTCACTCATTTGTGGAATATAATGAACAACATAAAATGATGGACAAAAACAGATACAGAGATAGAGAAGCATCGATCAGACCATAAAACCTCAGAGGAAAGGTAGTGGAGGGTGGGGTAAAATTTGAACCAAAGGACTTGTATGCATGCATATAGCATAACCAATGGACACAGACAGTAGGGGGGTGAGGGCATGTGCTGGGGAGTGGGAGCAGCCAGGGAGAGGTCAATGGGGAAAAAGGGAGACTCGTGTAATACTTTAAACAATAAGTAATTTAAATTTAAAAAAATGTATTAAAGTAACTTATTAAAAATGTAACTGAAAATTTACACTCTAAACTACAACTTCTAGATATCCAACAACCACAGATGCAAAAAACCTACCCAAAGGTAAATTTTAATTAAGAAGTAAAAAAAAAGCTTAGCCTTGGCAGGTGTGGCTCGGTGGATAGAGTGTCTGCCTTCCAACTAAGGGGTCCCGGGTTTGATTCTGGTCAGAGGCACATGCCTGGGTTGTGGGCTCAATACCTGGCAGGAGGCAGCCAATCGATTATTCTCTCTCATCATGGATGTTTCTCTCTCTCCCTCTCCCTCTTCTTTCCTCTCTGAAATCAATAAAAATATTTTTCTTTTTTTAAAAAAAAGAGCCTAAAATCTACCCTCCTTTGTTTAAGATGGTTAGGCATTTCCCTTAAGTGGTGGTTTGAAAGTTGTTGTGTTTTTTTAATTCAACTCTGAAAATCTGACTAAAAGGATTTAAAGAGCAGAAAAATAAATTATACAGGATTTAAATACAGCTCACACACAAAAAAAGAAAACTTAGGAATAAGAGATTAAAGCTATTATTACTAGTATATAATACAAATTCCTACAGCCAGATTAGAGAACCAGAAACATTTAATGCAATGGTAAGTATAATGAATACTTTTTCATAATAAAATTAGTTATAATAACTATAATAAAAAATGTACTCTTAAAACTGCTTTAATATTACTGTTTCAGAAAATAAATAAGCGTTTTATAAAATACAACAGCATGGGCACATACCTTTAACATGTTAAGAAAAATACTTTAACAGTCAAGGCAAAACTGGTGACTAAAGCCAATCTCAAAATGAATTATCTATCAGAAAATAATTATTTTAGCTAAAAGAGCTGAAGAGTGTATCTAGAATGAAGACTCAAACTTATTTGGGTTATATAAATAATTTGTCTAACATCAACAACACTAAAGAGAATGAAATTAAGAAATAGTGAAAAAGATCAAAGTTCTATTATTCCTGCCTTATGGTTTAGAACAATGCCTTCATAACTACCTAGGTATGTTCCCATAATATTAAATTTGTATTTTTAATATAGATAATTACCATATTTTTGTGTATAAGACTCCCTCAAGTACAAGTCACCCCCCATTTTTCCAACTCAAAATTAAGAAATCACTATTTTAAATATTTTGCTGGTTTTCCTCTGAAGTCCTTCTGCTTTTTTGGCATTTTAAGGAGTTGTTCTTCCTGATTTCTCCACTATCTGATTATACCCTTAGTGGAAAGAGGTCTAAATTGTCTCTCTGCAGCTCAATTTCCATGCTCTTTTGCATAGCTTATTACATTCAGTTTGAATTTTGCAGAGTAAGATAATCGCCTACTGGTATTTATCTTTTTATTTGACATCTTTATGGGCTCCAGTCCCTGTTGCATCTGTGCGCTCTCCATTTCCACTTACGGCATCAGCTGATGTATCAATAAGACTCGTGATTGGAGGAAACTGTTTGACAAGGTATGGGGAGCTATGCACAAGGATCCCTCCTCGGCTGACTACCCACGATTTTCAGTCTAATGATTTTAGAAAAAAAATGGGGTCTTATGCCCGGAAAAATACAGTATTTCTGCGACAATGTCTACTTCTATTCTAATTTCTATCTATATTTTAAACCCTAATTTTTATCTATATCTTAAACAGCTATAAATGCATTTTTTTAATCAATGTTTATTCAAGTTAAGTAGCAGACATTCATTTTGTGAGAATTTACCAATAAAAATAGAATTTGGGGTTCTCGTATACTTAAATTTATATTGAATCTTTCTACCAAAAGCAAACAAGTACTTTTTATATAGTGAGTGCTCCAAACTGGCATAATCCCTCAACATTTGAATGGTACCTTGTCCTCTCTAGACAGAAATATACTAAATCAAGAGTCCTGACCTTCAGCTTCAAAAGTACGGTAATAATTTTATCATTACATTTTATATAAAATAACAGTTAATAATTCAATCCACACATCCTATCCAACCAAAATGCCATCTACAAGTGACCCATAAAGGCTTATTTACAAATGAAAATATTTTCTGACGCAGTTTCTAACTCAATTTTATGATTCCTACTATCATTTGCTTCGCTGCTACAGTGTCTAATACTCTGCTGAATTCTACTACAAACAGAATACTTATTTTAAATCTACAAAAAACTATCCCATAAGTTAAGAAACTAATGTAATTAGTGCAACAAAATAAATGCAGGCTTTAAATTTTTTTTAATTAGGTAGAAGGACATGAAGAGGTATATACTAAATGAAAACAGAACACAAAATATTATGTAATATTTGATTACAAATACATCAAAAAGTATAAGAAAAAGACTATATTCCTAAATATTGGTCAGGTTTATTTTTAATCACATAGTGAGTTAATAAAACCATAAAGTATCTTCCATTGTACAGCTCCTTATAATGACTTCTACTTGCTTTACCTATCTTAATGATTCAGTTGTTATCACTCTCTGAACAAAACATGAACCAGTGACTTATTCTTGCAGCTTTAACTACATACTAGAGGTCTGTTGCATGAAGATTCGTGCAATAGGCCTTCCTTCCCTTGGCTGCCGGCACCGGTTTTCCTTTGGCACCTGGGATTCAGGTCTTCGCTCTGGCCGGAGCCTTCAGTCTACTCCACTCTAACCAGAACACTGCTCCTGCAGCTTCCTCCACCTTCCACCCTTTTCCTCACAGCAGGTGTCCTGTCCCACCCAGCCACTCCATGCCTGCATATGCAAATTAACCCAACATACTCACCCTGAGTGGCTGGTGGATGTCGCAGAGGTATAGTTATTTTACATATTTTTCTTTTATTAGGGTAGATATACAAGACTAAGTGACTGGCCGACTAGCCAGTAGCTATGACATGAATTGACCATCAGGTGGCATATACTCAACACAGGAGCTGCCAAGCTACAGTCACTTGGCAGCAGTGGTTCTCGGGTGATGCACCTGGAACCACAGAGGAGGGAGCCCAATTCTGGGGTGTATCACCCAGGAACTGCCCTCTTGCAATCCAGGACCCCTCAGGGAATGTCTGAGAGCCGGTTTCAGGCCAATCCCCACAAGTCAGGTCAAGGGACCCCACCAGTGCACTGAACCTGTAGTTTAGATAAAATTAACATATAATAAGCTGCACATATTTAAAATATGAACTTGGATAACTCTTGAAATAGGTAGGCAACATGAATCCATTACCCAAATCCAGATAATGAATATCTGTTTTGCCCAAACAGTTTCCACAAGCCTCTTTTAAATCCCTCTCTCCCATTTCTCTCTGTACCACTACTCTGGTCACCATGCAACATCCAGTTTTCTGTCACTATAGCTTAGTTTGCATTGTTCTAGAGTTTAATACAAATAAGTCGTACATGCTGATTTTTAAACTAGCATCATTAATATTCATCCATGTCACTGTCTCTACACTTCATCTGGTGTTGTTTTGTTTTTGTTTTTTTTTACTGATAATTAATATCCAATAATATCAAAATACCACAGTTGTTTATCCTTTCAGCCAAAGGACAAATGTTTTTTTCCAGTTTTGGGCTATTACAAACAAAGATGCAATGAACATTTATGACTTTATATGAAAATGTTTCACTATTTTGGAGTAAATACCTAGCACTGAATGGCTTAGGCATATGGTATGTGTATACATAACCTTTTTTAAGTTGGTCAGCTGTTTTCCAAAGTAGTTGTACTAATATGTGCACTAGAGAGCTCAAATTGCTCTATGTACTCAGGAACATGAGCTTTGGACAAACATCTACATTTTAGAAATCTTATTGTGTAGTGATATCTCATTGTGATTTTAATTTTTATTTCCCAAATGACTTATATGCCATTATCCATCTTCTTGGGTAAAACACCTGTTTATATTTTTAACCAATGTTACTGGGTATTTTTTCTATTAAGGAATTTTGACAGTTCTGGATAAAAGTCCTTTCTCAGATATGTGATATACAAATATTCTCTCTGGGTCTCTATCTTTTCATCCTCTTAAAAGTTACTTTTTAAAAAACAAAGATTCTTAAATTTTGATGAAGTCTAGTCTATCAAATTCTTCATTCATGAGTCATATATGTGGTGTTGTATCAAAGAAATATTTGCCTAACCAAAGGTCACAGATATTTTCTCCTGTTTTTTTTTGTTTTGTTTTGTTTTTCTGTTTGCTTGATTTTTAAGGATAGTTTATTGATTTTAGAGAGAGGAAAGGAGAGGAAGAGAGAAACTCAATGTGAGAGCACATGGGTTGGTTGTCTTAACTATGACCTCCTGGTTCGTAAGTCACAAGCCATGGCTATTATGGAAAATATTAAACTTTGATAAAAGTGAAGAGGAAAGTATAATAACCCCTCAACCCCTGAGCCACAATAGCCAGGGCTATTATGGAAAATGTTAAACTTTGATATAAGTGAAGATGAGAGTATAATAATCCCTATCACTCAGCTTCAGCAAAGATCAATGTTTACTAGTCTTATTTTTAAAAAAACATTTGTACTGATTTTTTAGAGGAAGGGAGAAGGAAACATTGATCAGCTGCTTCCTGCATGCCCCTCGCCTAATGGGAATCAAATACACAATCCAGGCATGTGCCCTGACCAGCAATTGAACCCCGAAACCTTTTGGTGAATGGAACAACCACCAACAACTGAGGCACATGTTTTTTTGTGCAGTATTCATCTGATTTTGCAATCATAGTAATGCTGACATCCTAGAATGAGTTAAGAAATACTCCTTCCTTTTCAGGACTTTGAAACAATGTGAACAGAATTCATACTACTATTTCTTCCTTAAATATGTGGTAGAATTCACTGTGAAGTCATCTGGGCCTCTTTTGTGGGAAGGTTTTTAACTCTAAATTTAATTGAATTAAAATACTTAGTGCTAATCATGCTATTATATATTTGTATTGATTTCAGAGAGGAAAAGAGAGGGAGAAATAGAAACTTAATAATGAGAGACAATCAATGACTGGCTGCCTCCTGTATGCCTCCTACTGGAGATCAAACCTGCAACCTGGGCATGTGCCCTTGACCTTAAATGAACCCGGGAACCCTTTAGTTGGCAAGCCAACATTCTATCCACTAAGTCAAACCGCCTAGGGCTATCTATTACTTCTTGAATGAACTTGGGTAACTTGTGTCTTTGCTAAGATTCGTCTTTTTCATCCCATCAAATTTATTGCCATAAAATGATTCATAATATCTCCATAATGTTCTTATAGTATCTAGACAACCTAATGATGTTACCTATTTCATTCCTGATAATAGTAAATTATGTTTTTTTATCTTTTTTTCTTAATCAGTCTAGCTATTTACCAATTCAATTTTATGGATCTTTTCAAAGAACCAGCTTTTCTGTTTCATTATTTCCCCCCATTTTTGTTTTCTATTGATTTCTGCTCTGATCTTAATTATTTCTTTTCTTATGCTTTCTTTGGGTTTAAGTCATTTTCCTTTTTCAAGTTTCCTCAGGTAGAAGCTAAAAGCACTGATTTGAGAACATTTATTTTTTTCTAACAGAGGTCTTTACTGCTTTAAAAAACTTCCCTGATTTTTGCTTTAGTGGCATCCTACAACTTTTAACATGTTTTCATTTCAGTTCAAAATACATTCTAATTTCCCATTCTATTTCTCCTTTGACCTGTGAGCAATTTAGATGTATGTTATTCAGTTTCCAAATACTTGAAGATTTTCCAAAGAGCTTCTTGTTAATGATTTCTAACATAATTTCATGTAATCAGAGAACATGTATATGGATTGAATCTCTTTAAATTTATTGAATCTGTTTCATGACCCATATTGGTCTGTCTTGGTCAATGTTGCATGTGCACTTGATACAAACATGTATTTAGTTGTTGTAGGTAGTTTTCTGTAAACAGCAAACTGGTAGTTAAAGTTATTCAAGTCTCTCATTTCCTTATTGATTTTTTTATCTCTTTTTTCTACAAATTTTATAAAATATGTTTTTATTGATTACAGAGAGGAAGGGAAAGGAGAGAGATAGAAACATCAATAATGAGAATCATTGATCAGCTACCTCCTGCATACCCCACACCAGGGATCAAGACTGCAACTCAGGCATGTGCTCTAACTGGAAATTGAATTGTGACCTTCTGGTTCACAGGCTAATTAATATTCAACCACTGAGTGACACTGGCTGGGTCCTTTCTTCCATTATTGAAAGAGGAGTATTGAAATCCCTATCATTGTTTCTCTGTTTCTCCTTGCAATTTTATTAGTTTCCATCACATATATTTAACCCCATTACTAGGTGCATACACATATAAAAATGCTATATCCATGTCCCCTTTACCTTTACCAAATGACTAGAGGCCCAGTGCACAAAATTTGTGCAGGGGAGGGGGGAGGGGGGCTCAGCCCGAACTGCACCCTCTCCAATCCAGGACTCCTCCTAACTACTTGCCTGCCTGCCTACCTGCTCACCCTTAACTACCGCCGTCCTAATCACCCCTAACATCCTCTGCCTGCCAACTTGATCATCCCTAATCGCCTCTTCCTGTCAGCCTGATCTCCCCCTACCTACCCTCCCCTGCAGGCCTGATCACCCCCTAACTGCTCCCCACTGCCACCTGATTGCCCCCTAACTGCTCGCCCCTGCTGGCCTAATAACCCACTAACTGCTGCCCCCTACCAGCCTGACCACCCCCTAACTGCTCCCCCCTGACAGCCTGATTGCTCCCTAATTGTTGCCCACTGCCAGCCTGATCACCCTTAACTGCCTCTGCCTCAGCCCCTGCCACCACGGCTTTTTCCAGAAGGATATCTGGAAGATGTCCAGTATACTTAGCATATTACCCTTTTGTTAGTACAGTAGGTCCTCGGGTTATATCGGAGATCTGTTCTTACAGCGCTATATGATGCGATTTCTGCCCTAGTTGGAACCCATCTACATAAGCACCTACATCACTCACCTAGAGCACATACACAGCAGTAAAGAAGTGAAACAATAAAAAGAAATCTAAAAGAAAGATAATAATTCCTCACCTTTACATGTTGTAATCAAGTAATAAAAAGCATAAAGCAATTATATACATACATCGAAATAACAGAACTTTTTTTTAATAAATAAATGGGAGATAGTGACATAACCACGAAAATCTTTACGTCAAATCAAACATAACCCAAGGACTGTCTGTATAGATGTTATCTGTTTGTGGTAATAACCCTTGCTCTGAAATCTACTTTGTCTGATATGAATATAGCTATTGCAGCTTTCTGATGACTAGTGCACGGTATGACTTTTAATCTACTTTGTCATACACACACACACACACACACACACACACACATAGAGGCCCGATACACAAAATTCATGCAAGGGGCTCGGACCCTGCCACCGCAGATTTGTCCAGAAGGTGGTCCAGAACGATGTCTGATCTAATTAGCATATCATGTTTTTATTATTATTATATGTGTGTGTGTGTGTGTGTGTGTGTATGTGTATGTATATATATATTACTGATTGCAGAGAGGAAGAGAGAGGAGGAGAAAGAGAGAAATATCAAAGATGAGAGAGAATAATTGATCGGCTGCCTCCTGTACACACTGGGGGATCAAGGTCACAATCCAGGTATGTGCCCTGACCAGGAACCAAACTGTGACCTCCTGGTTCATGGGTCAATGCTCAAACATTGAGCCACACCAGCCGAGTGAGCTACTTTTGTCTTTATGTTTAAGTAGGTTTCTTGTCAGCTTCATCTAGTTGGATCTTGTTGGGGGGTTTTAATCCAATCTGAAAATCTCTTCCTTTTTCTTAGAATGTTTAGGCTATTTACATTTAATATGATTATTGATATGGTTGGATTTAAATCCATCTACCATCTTGCTATTTGTTTTCTATTTGCTCTTTTTTAAAAAATATTTTTAAATTAAATCTTCATTGTTCAGATTATTACATTTGTTTCTCTTTTTTTCCCTCCATAGCTCCCCTCCACCCAGTTCCCACCTCTCCCTCTACCCTCTCCCCAAATTGACCTCATCCATAGGTGTATGATTTTTGTCCAGTCTCTCTCTGCACCCCCTTCACCCCTTTCCCGCTGAGAATTGTCAGTCCACTTCCTTTCTATGCTCCTGAATCTATTATATTCACCAGTTTATTCTGTTCACCAGATTTTTAATTCACTTTTTAGATTCACTTGTTGATAGATATGTATTTGTTGTTCATAATTTTTATCTTTTACCTTTTTCTTCTTCCTCTTCTAAAAGAGTACCTTTCAGTATTTCATATAATACTGGTTTGGTGTTGTTGAACTCCTTTAACTTTTTCTTATCTGTGAAGCTCTTTATCTGCCCTTCAATTCTGAATGATAGCTTTGCTGGGTAGAGTAATCTTGGTTGTGGGTTCTTGCTATTCATCACTTTGATTATTTCTTGCCACTCCCGTCTGGCCTGCGTAGTTTCTGTTGAGAAATCAGCTGACAATCATATAGGTGCTCCCTTGTAGGTAATTAACTGTTTTTCTGTTGCTGCTTTTAATATTCTTTGTCTTTTGCTCTTGGTATTTTAATTATGGTGTGTCTTGGTGTGGTCCTCTTTGGATTCCTTTTATTTGGGGTTCTGTGTGCTTCCTGGACTTGTAAGTCTATTTCTTTCAGCAGGTGGGGGAAGTTTTCAGTCATTATTTCTTTAAATAGGTTTTCAGTATCTTGCTCTCTCTCTCCTTCTGGCACCCCCATAATTCTGATGTTGGTACGCTTGAAGTTGTCTCAGAGGCTCCTTACACATCTTCACATTTTTTCATTCTTTTTTCTTCTTGCTTTTCTAGTTGAGTGTTTTCTTCTTCTGAATACTATTTCAAATTTATGACTTGATTCTTGCCTTCCTCTAGTCTGCTGTTAGGTCTCTGTATAGTATTTTTTATTTCAGTCAGTATATGTTCAATTTCTAACTGGTCCTTTTTCATCTCCTCTTGGGTCTCACTAAATTTATCCATTTTTTCTAGGGAATTCTTGAAAAACTTAACAACCGTTTTGAACTCCATACCCAGTCGTTTGTTTTCCTCCATTTCTTTTGTTTGTGGTCTGTTCCTTTGTCTCCGCATTTTCACTATGCCAGGAGAACTTCTTTATTGGAATCAGCCTTATGATACAAGACTTGCAAAACTGCAAAAGCCTCTCTGTTGAACTTGGGTGGGGTGAAATCTCAGGGCTTAGTGGACCACCTTGCCTTCCAGTTAGCCTCGTCCTACAAAGCGCCTGGGTCTCACGTGTCTTTCGGTAATTGCTGGAGCAGTCCCTGTGCACACACGCACGGTGCCTCTGGACCGATGCCTTTCCAGCTCCCCTGCGCTCCAGGACCCGTATGAGTCTGGGTCCCCAGGGTCTCACCCGAAACTAGGGTTCAGTGGAATGAGAAGTAGCGCAGTTTGGAGGCTCTGTCTCTCGTTCACTAGAAAAAGCCAGCAGCACAATTAGCAGTCTGTCTTCTGCACGCAGCAGTATGCATGCCTCCACACTTCTGCCCTTTCACAGCTCCCCTAAATTTCCGTGCACTTCTCCCTTTTCACAGTACAGATTGCCCCCGTATGAGTCTGACCAAACCTGAAGATCAGGGCCGTAGGATAAGGGGTTCAGTGCCATAGGATAAGAGGTTCCTTGCAGTTGGAAGTCTCTGTCTCACTCCTGTCAGAGGAAGCAGGTACCCTGGCGCCCACTCTCTCCATGCGCGCATCTCTGTATCTCAGCTTTTTGCAGCTCCTCTCAGTTTCTGTGAATCCCTGTTTCCTTCTAGTTGTAGAATTTCCACTCAGCCAATTTTCCTGTGGTTCTGGATGATGTTCATTCTGTCTTTTACTTGTAGTTTTGAAATTGTTGCACAAGGCAGCAGTTTAGGTGTTCAGCTATGCTGCCATCTTGGTTTCTCCAGTTGTAATTTTTAGTGACAAAAAATTAGGTAAGATGTAGTCAGCATTTAGCTTAAATATTGCACAAAATGAAAGACTGTAAGGAGCTTCCTGGCACCTTTCAGCTTTAGGGATAGACTGGTCTCTATTTGTTCTTTATTCCTCTTTTCCTTTTACTACCTTCTTCAGAATCAACTCAAACTTTTATTTCATTTTATCCCTTCTTATTAGCTGTAAACTCTGTGTTCTATTACTGTAGTTGGCTTAGGTCTTATTGTTCATTAGAGGCCCGATACACAAAGATTCCTAGAATGGGCTTGCCTTCCCCTGGCTGCCATCGCTCCCACAGGGAGCCACCTTTGCACCTTCCCACGCTGCCCAGAGGTCTGCATCCCACCCCCTGCCACTCAGTGCCTGTGTATGCAAATTAACCCACCATATTTGGTGGGTTAATTTGCATGCTCACTCCTGATTGGCTGGTGGGTGTCATGAAGATATGGTCAATTTGCATCTTAATCTTAGTGTAGATGTATTTAACATATCACCAACTACCTTAACCGGCTGGAGCCATGACAACATACTACACACTAAGTGGCTTAAACAACTGAAAGTGAAAGTGAGAGTCCAAGATCAAGGTGCCAGTGATGCTAGCTTCTTCTGAGGCCTCTCTCCTTGGCTTGCAGATAGCCAACTTCTTGCTGTGTCCTCAAAGCAACACGCCTTTTCCAGTGCATGTGCATCCCTGGTATTTGTGTTCTTCTAAGAATACCAGTCATACTGGATTAGGGCATCCTTAAGACCACAATGAATCTTAATTACCTCTTTAAAGGCCCATTACCAAATACTATCACATTAAGATTTAGGGCTTAAACATATAAATTTGGGGAGACACAATTCATCCATAATACCACCATCATAGTCTTAAACTGCTGCAGATACAATATAACAAGCTCACAATATTATACTTCCATTTCTCCATTCCCAGACTTTGTGCTACAAAGTCAGACATTTTATTTCTACACAAAGCCCCATTGCACAAAATTCATGCATGAGGGTTGGGGAGGTGTGTCCCTCAGCCCAGCCTGCACCCTCTCCAATCTAGGACCCCTCGAGGGATGTCCAACTGCCCATTCAGGCCTAAACAGACAATTGGACATCCCTCTTACAATCCAGGACTGCTGGCTCCCAACCACTCACCTGCCTGCCTGCTCCTAACCACTTCTGCCCGCCAGCTTGATCACCTCCTAACCACTCCCTGCCAGCCTGATTGACGCCTAACTGCTCCCCTGCTGGCCCAATTGCCCTTAACTGCCCTCCCCTGCTGGCCCAATAATCCCTACCTGCCCTCCCTTGCCAGCCTGCTCACCCCTAACTAACCACCCCTGCCAGCCTGGTTCCTCCCAATTGCCCTCCCTTGCAGGCCTGGTTGCTTCTAACTGTCCTCTTCTACAGGCCTGGTCACCCCCAACTGCCCTTCCCTGCAGGCCTGACTGCCCCCCAACTGCCCTCACCTGCAGGCCTGCTCACCCCTAACTGCCCTCCCCTGCTGGCCTGGTCCCTCCCAACTGCACTTCCCTGCAGGCCTATCGCCCACAACTGCCCTCCTCTGCCAGTCATCTTGTGGCAGCCATCTTGTGTCCACATGGGGGCAGCCATCTTGTGTGTTGGAATGACGATCAATTTGCATATTACTCTTTTATTAGATAGGATATATTATAAACCCTAAAATACAGTTATTATTTTTGCTTTGAAGAGTAAATTATCTTTCACAGATATTTAAATGATAAGAAGGAATGTTTCTTATAGTTTTAGGCCATTTTAGTCAACAAATTTCTGTTTATATGAATAAGAATATAATTGAAAGAATTCATCATCAGCAGAAATATACTTCAGTAGATGTTAAAAGAAGTACTTCAGGCAAAAGGAAAACAATACCCTATGGAAATCTAACTGCTCCCCTGCTGGCCCAATTGCCCTTAACTGCCCTCCCCTGAAATCTGAATCTATACAAAGAACTGAAGAGTGCCAAAAATAGTAACTGCATAACGTTGCTAATGCATTCTGAGAAATGAGTTCTTAAGCGATTTTGTAGTTGTGTAAACATCATAGAGTGTACTTAAAGATGCTGACTTTTCTTAATTCCTATAAATATTCTTCAGCTTTGTTCTCCATCATAATTACGCTTAAAAATTACTCAGATCCTTTTAGTTATTACTTTTCAGCTTTATTAGGAAGGACTAAGGCAGCCTTTATCTTTGGCTAATTTGGCCCAATATTGAGGCAAAAGGCTTCATGTAACTTACTTGATAAATATCCAAAGAAAACTGAGCTCACTGCAGCATTATTTACAATGCTATGACTATCTTAAGGAGAATTATGTTTTCCATGTTAACTGGTGAGAATAGGAACTATTCTTGGCCTTGTATAAGCTCTGAGAATTATTTCCTGAGATCTTTGCAGAAATTTCTCCTTCTAGCTTAGCCTGTTCACTCTTATCTTCTCATCAGTACTCAAATGAAGATTCAAAGGAAACATTAGCAAGTGTTAATGAGTATGAGCTCTCTCCTCTCCAGTACTTCCTCTTGTGATCTATAACCACCTTGGGTTTTGTGAACTTTCAGTTCAGTATTCTTAATTAGATTTGCTACACCTGAGTTCCTTGTCTAGGCACTAGGTCTGGAATCTCCCCCTAGGCAGTAAGTTGGGAGGATAGAGCTCATCTCATTTGTTTCCCATCTATCAGGATCAGTATCCTCCACTGAATAATCTTTCCTATATTTTGTTCAGTATGTTTGCTATTTCTGAAGAGAATATAAATCCAATACCCTTTCTTCCATCTTGGTCACAAGACAAATCTAATGGAGATGTTTACAAAACACAAAGTATTCTGAATTGATGTTAAGTTAGAAATATATAAAACTTTGCCAACTCTTTGCTTTGATTAGATCAGACAATAGGAAAAAGTAAAGAGGTACTTTGCAATTATCATTTCAAACAATTGGTGAGTAAATCAATTACTGTCCTATAAAGCTCTTTTTTCTTTTTCAAGTTTTGTTTTGGTTCTATATCATCTCTTTCTAAACAGATAAATTATGTCACAACTAACTATCCTTTTGATAATGCAGATATCTTTGCAGCATCAAATCATGGAGTCTATTCTACACCCTAAATATTTCTCAAATTCAACTATTTCTACTTATTTCGCTGACAGTGCCATAGTCTAGGCTACCACCATCTCCACTCAAATTAACTGCAATATCATCCCAAAGGACCAACTTGACATCTCTTGCTCAACCCCAATCCATCTTTTACTTTTCAGCCACTATAAAAGAGAATAAGAAAGAAAATAGAAAAAAAGGAAAAGAGGGAAGGAAAGTGGGAAGAAAGGAAGAGAAGTTTTATTTAACAACTTTATTGCTGAAATCCAATTAGATCAACCAGATCAAGTCTCCACTATCCTTGATTAAATTCAGTCAATAAGAAAACAAGAGATAAAATGTTAATATTAATCTAAACCTTATCTACTTCTTCCCAAAACCTACAACTTCAATATCTCATCTTCCCTATTAGTCCTCCCTCTTTGGAGAGACAAAGGAGCATAATAGAGACTAAGATAAGACCTAAGGCCATAAAGAGCAACCCTATTCAACGTTTTTTTTACTAGTTTTCAATGTTCATAAGTAACACAGAATAAAGAGGAACAGGGTGAGATGAAAAGGAGAAGTCAAATGGCTAAACATCCTCCAAGTTCACATTTTTACAAGATTTTTTTTAAATAATGGGTTATTTCCCCATCTTTCAAACATACCCAAATATGCTCAATTTAAAATTTATTATAAAAAAATATACTCAACCCTGAATTATACAGAAACTGAGCTATTTATGACATATCAAGGTCCATTTTATAAAAGTTCACATCTAAATACAATTACTATTTTGAAAATAGTCTAGTATCACAATGTATAAATTTCCTGAAGCAAGCAGGGTCCTCTGACAAACACTCCAAAAAAGAAAACATGATAAGAGATAAAACAAAGAATGTATATATTTATATGCATAGCCCACAGACATGGGCAATAGGGTGGTGAAGACCTGGAAGGAGGATGGCAGTGTAGGTACTAGACAGAAGAGAGAAATGAGGGGAATTGGGAGACATTTGTAATACTTTCAACAATAAAAAATACATTTCTTTAAAAAAGGAAAGAGAATATATTCTAAGTAAGTCAGAATCAATTTGATGAAAGCAGTGAGAGTTGATTACTAGTGCGTCCAAGAAATTCACATCAGTGTTCGTTTAAATGTTAAGTTCTCTTATTATAATATAACTATCTTAAGGAGAAAGTAGCATGTGTAATACCAGAATCTGCCAAATGAAAAAACAATTAATAATAAATGTTTTATTATGGTAGAATGAAACAGAAAAACTATCATGAACTGAGTATTATAGCTTAAAATTACAGACACATAAATTTCCAAAGATACTCATTAGTTCACTCTTTATAACGTTTGTCAAAAATAAGTAATACTATAAACAGTATTCTTGGGAACAGTTTGAGAATATGTATCAAAATGAAAAATAAACATGCCCTTTGACCTAGTACTCCTACATCTAGAAGTTACAGCCAAGGAGAAAATCAAACATGTAAAAAAGATTATGATGATCACATTTATTTATCATCTTTTTTAAAAGGAAGCAACTAAAATATCAGTAGGGCTGAAACCGGTTTGGCTCAGTGGATAGAGCATCGGCCTGTGAACTGAAGGGTCCCAGGTTCGATTTCGGTCAGAGGCATGTATCTTGGTTGCGGGCATATCCCCAGTAGGGGTGTGCAGGAGGCAGCTGATCGATATCTCTCTCTCATCGATGTTTCTAACTCTCTATCCCTCTCCCTTCCTCTCTGTAAAAAATCAATAAAACATATTTTAAAAAAGTAAATAAATAAAATATCAGTAGGAAAATGGTTATGTGAATCATTAGTATGTAGCCATTAATCAGTTGCATTACATTGACATTAGTAAAATGCAAATTAAACCACAATGAGATATCACCTCACAACTGTCAGAATAGTTATATCAAATCAATAAAAAACAAGTATTGACAAAGATGTGGACAAAAAGGAACCCTTGCACACGGTTGTGGGAATGCAAATTAGTGCAGGCACTATGGAAAACAGTATGAAGGTTCCTCAAATATTAAAACAATATGGAGGGTCCTTATGACCCAGTTATTCCAATTCTGAGTATACAGCCAAAGAAACTTGAGTTCACTGCAGCAGTATTTACAATACCCAAGGTATGGAAGTAATCCAAATGCCCATCAATAGATGAGTGGATAAAAAAGTTGTATATATACAAAGTGGAATATGATTCAGTCATAAAAAAGAATGAAATCTTATCATTTGCAATAGCATGAATGAACATAGAGGGTATTACATTAAGCCTAATAAGTCAGAGAAAGACAAATACCATATGATTTAACTTATATAAAGAATCTAAACAACAAAATAAATGAGCAAACAAAACTGAAACAGACTCATAGATACAAAGAACAGACTGGTGGTTGCCAGAAAAAAGGGGGGTTGGGAAACTGGGTGAAAAAGGTGAAGGGATTGAGTACAAATTGGTAGTTACAAAATAGTCACAGTGATGTAAAGTACAGTATAGTGAATAAAATTATAACTATCAGTGCCAGGTGGGTACTGGAAATATCAGGGGAATACTTTGTAAAGTATATGATTATCTAGGCACTATACTGTATACCTCAAGCTAATACAAAATAATATTAAATGTAAACTGTAAATAAATTTTTTTAAATCATGTGCATTGATATATTTTTATGTAACCCTGGAAAGAGACCCATATCAATCTCTACTGAATACAAATAAGATAAAATAAAATAAAATAAAATAAAATAAAATAAAATAAAAATTAGGCCACACCACAGCAATTATACTAAACTGCTATTCATGTAAAATGGTGTGTTTATTTCTAAGAGAAAAGAGAGGCGAAGAATGTGCATGTGTGTAAAAGGATGCTAACTAAAGATGCTCTGGCTGGTCTGTCTCAGTTGGTTGGGTATCATCCCATGCACCAAAGAGTTGCCGGTTCGATACCCAGTCAGAGCCATGTCTGGGGTTACGGGCACAATCTTAGTGAAGGGGCATGCAGAAAACAGCTAAACCATGTTTCACTCTCACACTGATGTTTCTCTCTCCCTCCCTCCCTTTCTAAAAATAAAATAAAATAAAAGATGCTCATTATAATGTTAAGAGAGATGTTATCTCTGTGAACTGAATTCATTTTTGCTTCCTTTTTTGTATCAATTTTTTTCAAAGATATATAAATTTTACAAAAATTTTTTAGGAAAGTTTGTTAAAATTTATAAAGCATGAAGCCATTTATACCTATCTTTTCCCATTTCTCTACATCATCACTGAATAGAGTAGCATTATCATAAGAATTCACATAGCCCTAACTGATTTGTTCAGTGGTTAGAACATCAGCCCATACACTCAAGTATCTCAGGTACAATTCCGATCAAGGGCAGGTACCTACCTCAGTTGTAGGCTCAATCCCTGGTGGGATGCATACAGGAGGCAACCAATTGAGATGTGTCTCTCTCACTGATGTTTCTCTTTGTCTCTCTCCCTCCCTTCCATTCTCTCTAAAAATCAATGGAAAAATACATATATCCTCAGATGAGGATTAACAACAACATTAATAATAATAAAGTGCAACTGATATTTAAAAACAATTCACATAAAATATTCAATACTTAAATTGAAATCAATAGAACCAATGTACATCAAAAAGCAAAGTCTGGCCAAGACTGGTTTGGCTCAGTGGATAGAGCGTCGGCCTGCGGACTGAAAGGTCCCAGGTTCGATTCCGGTGGGGGGCATGTACCTTGCTTGTGGGCACATCTCCAGTGTGGGGCGTGCAGGAGGCGGCTGATCGATGTCTCTCTCTCATCGATGTTTCTGACTTTCTATCCCTCTCCCTTCCTCTCTGTAAAAAAATCAATAAAATATATTAAAAAAAAAAAGCAAAGTCTGTATCTGGAAGATAGATGATAAATTAACTTTCTTTTTCTATTTTTATGATTTCAGAGAAGAAGGGAAAGATCAATAATGAGAAAGAATCACTAATAGGCCACCTCTTGCATTTCTCCTACTGAGGATCAGGGATAGAATCCACAAAATGGGCACGTGCCCTGACTGAAAATCAAACTGTGACCTCCTGATTCATAGGTTGACACTCAACTACTGAGCAACACCAGCCAGACATTATATTTAAAAACAAAAACAGCCGAAACTAGTTTGGCTCAGTAGATAGAGCGTCAGCCTGCGGTTCCAAGTTCGATTCCGGTCAAGGGCATTTATCTTAGTTGCGGGCACATCCCCAGTGAGGGGTGTGCAAGAGGCGGCTGATCGATGTTTCTGACTCTCTATCCCTCTCCCTTCCTCTCTGTAAAAAATGAATAAAATATATTAAAAAAATAAATAAAATAAAAAATAAAAACAAAAACAGATGAACTCCTCTTTTACTTAAAAGTTAATTACATGTCAAAGATCTTCAATAACAGTAATTATTAATGGTTATGGAGGCATATCATCTAGTTATTTCTCAATATTACTCTCCCTATTTATATGTCAATTAGAGGTCCAGTGCATGAAAATTCATGCAATGGAAGGGGGGTCTCTCAGCCCTGCCTGCCCCCTCTCACAGTCCAGAGCTCTCAAGAGCAGGAGGAGGCTCAGCAATCAGGGGAAGGTGATATCTCCTCACACCTCTGCTGCTGCCACTGCCAGCAGCACAAGCCTAGGCCAGCCCTAATTACCTGAGCCTCCGGCGGCCCTGGGCAGCCATCATCTAAGGCTTACCTACACCTCGGGCCATCCCTAGGCAGCTGGGCAGCTGCCATCCAAGGGTTGCCTACACTTGGGGCTGGCCCTGGGTGGCTGGGTGGCTGAGGAGAAAGGGGACTCCAGAGGCAGGCACATGGAGCTAAGGGGCTAAGGGAACTGGGCATCGCCATCTTTGAGGGTGGAGCAGTCAATTAACATATCCCTTCCTTTTTGGTGGTGGGTGCCACCATCTTTGTGACAATGTGAGGGTCAATTAGCATATTCCCTCTTTATTCAATCAGATTATCTCAATAAAGCTGGGTGGAAAATATTAGCCTCCCTAAAAATAGAAAAAATATATCCATTTAGGTCAGATAATAATTAGCCCAGGAAAGTGAGACCATCACAGCATTCCAGAGAGGCAAGAATTTTTTTATATAGCTTTATCTTCTAATTCTTATGTACATCTTCTTTCTGTAGCTTTATAATAGTAAAATCTATTTATCATGTTGCAATGTACCAGAGATTACCTAGAAGCATTCTACCTAAGCAATAATCCTGCCATATTTAATCACAAAACGTAACATATATTAAGATTTTTTAGGCAACTGATTAATGTTTCTCTATTACACCAATGTTTCTGTTTCTCTTCTTCCCTTCTTCCCTCCCTCCCTTCTTCCTCTAAATCCAGTAACATATCCTCAGATGAGGATTAATAACAATAAATTTAATAAAATATATAAAATATTAAATTATAAGACTAATATTAAGCCACAGACTCATCTCACCAGCTAATCTTTAACCCACATTCATCCATGCAATTATTTGAGTAGCAACACACACTGTGCTAGGCACTGTGGAAAAAAACAATATACAGAATATAGCCACTGTGTTCTAGAAATTCACAAACTGGCATTTCACAGGCATAAAATGTGCAGTGATCCTAATTCCACATCCCCAAGAGCTCAGAACATCCGTGTATCAAAAAATATTATCTATAGTGTGTCTTAAATTGTTAGCTGATAAGTTACATATATATTAATTACAGTAATGCAAATTCTAAGGCAGTGGTTCTAAGGGAAAGCTATATTCTTAATGATTAAAGCTATCTATTTAGATTATAAGATCATATGTTTGAACTGAATCATAAAAGACATGTTACTAAGAGAGAAGAACGCACCAAGCAAAGTGAGTATTCAAAGGGAGAGGCAGAAAGAACATGGCACTCCTCTTGGCAGTACAAATAGTTCAGTAGGTCTGCAACAGCAATCAGGAGGGGGATACCTTAGACACCTTTCTAAAAGATGTGAGTTTTGTTCTAATGACAAAGAACAGATGACAAAAACTGAAAACAAATTCAGATAATCACCCAAATAATGGTGATTGAAGGGTAAGACCAGTAGCAGGAAATCAGATAAAAGACTACAATAACAGTCCAAGTAAAATAATAAAGGTAGGCCTAAATTATAACTCAGTGATATTAAAAGTGAAGACAATTTCAAAGTAGCACAATCAAGAGATCTCAGTGGCTGAAAGATGTGGCCAATAAGGAAGACGGAAAACTCAAGATCCTACAATTAAGTAACTGTGTGATATCAATAACCAAGACAAATGGTATATACTTGTGAATGAGTGTGAAGAGTTGTGTGTAAAGAACAGAAAAGATGTGGAGTTCATTGTACACATGTTGAATTTAAAGCAGCAGTCGCCAACCGGTGGTTCGCAGTGGTCCATGAGGTCCGAAAGATTGGTGACCACTGGTTTAAGGAATCCTTTGGAGCGGGAGTCGACAACCGGTGGTCCGTGAGGTCCAAAAGGTTGGCAACCACTGATATAGATGAATGTTCAGAAGAAGTTAGTATTTAGAGTGAGTACAGAGGAGTGGGAGAATAATAAAATATATCTTATAGTTCAATGTGGAAAGAGAATAGCTAAAGTAATGAAGCTATGTGAAATCACCAACGGGCACTGAGTGGAATAAAAGAGAAAATAATCAAGGATAGAGCTTGGGAGAGTTCCTAAAGGCAACTCAAAGCAAAGTGGACAAGATTCCCAAAAGAACAATCTAAGAACTAAGACAATAAAAATTTTAAAAAGACAGGAATGGTCAACAATGTCAAATGCAGCAGCAGTCAAGTAAGAACTATAACTCTGAGTAGTTAGGTAACTTTATTAAAAAGAATTTTAATAGAGTGGTCATAGTTAAAGGCAAAATGCAAGAAATTTGAGTATAAATGAAAGATGAAAGAGTAGTAACAATAATTAGGAAGCCTTTCTCAGTCTGTATCAATTCCCAACTGCACTGAGCACAGAACATTTCCTCATGAGCATTTTTTTGTTCTAGTGCTTCCAGAATGGGAGAGACTTCAACATGACATGTTTATAAGCTAGGAGGAAGAAATGAATGTCAAGAGAAAGACTCTCTAAAACTGAAAAGAGCTAAATAATAAATTGCAGAAAGAAATAGAGAAAGGTTCTAAAACATATAGTAAAGAAACATTCACTTGTCTGATCATGAAGAAAAATAGTGAACAAAGGTATGATTGAAAATGTTGTACATAAGTAGAAAACTGACACATGAAGTAATTCTCACTGACTTTTCCAACCTTTCTGAAAAAAACACAACTTAGCTAAAATCAGTTTGGCTCAATGGATAGAGCATCAGCCTGAAGAGTGAAAAGTCCCAGGTTCGATTCCGGTCAACGGTATGTACCTTGGTTGGAGGCACATCCCCAGTAGGTGTGCAGGAGGCAACTGATGGATATTTCTCTCTCATCGATGTTTCTAACTCTCTATACCTCTCCCTTCTTCTCTGTAAAAAATCAATAAAATATATTTAAAACACACACACACACACAAAACAAACAAACAAAAAACACACAAGTTATTTACTCAAACGGATGACAAAGAAAAGAGCAAGTTTTAGGAGAACGTTAAAGGTTTAGAATAGCAGCTACAGAGAACAGAAGAGGGTATAGGTGTAATGGAGGTCAGAAAGTAAATAGTACATATATGGTAATGCCTTTTTTTTTTTTATTCATTTCAGAAAGGAAAGGAGATGAAGAGAAAGATAGAAACATCAATGATGAGAGAGAATCATTGATTGGCTGCCTCCTGCATCCCCCCCTACTGAGGATTGAGCCCAAAAATCAAGCATGTGCCCTTGATCGGAATCAAACTCTGGACCTTTCAGTCCACAGGCCAAACAGGCTAGCTTTAGCTGCACCATGGTTCTCAGAAACTCTGAGCAGGTGGGCTGCAATTTTACCTATATATATTCAAATCCATTCTATCTAAAGCCCAAATGATCCTATTTCTTAGGTCCTAAGGGACTAGAAAAAATAACAAAACTCAGGAGTAATTCAAGATTCAAGTATACCCAGTACATTTACAAAACAAGCAACCAGAATTCACAGGAGAATTTTTGGGTCAAGAGATTTTAATGTGAGAATTCTTATAATTAAACACTTCTTATAAGAAAGACCATTTAATAAGACCATAGAGGGGCAAAACAGTAATACTAATAACTTGAACTTTAGAAAAATGAAAAACGATGAATTCACAGACAGATTGATCAGGCAGAGAGAGGAGTAAACATTCTAGGCAGAGACTGAGAAAAGATAAAAGTGAATTTACAATTGGTGGAATAAAGTACTGCTGACTTGGGAGTCTCAGGTAACTTTCCACCTACCATTTGATTGGTGTTTGGGCTCAGATCATGGAAAAATACAAAATGAAGAAGCTTTGTTACTTAATAACACTGTCAAAAAGTAAATAAAGCTACTACTAGGCTCAGAAAATTGAAAAATATCAAGAATAGTCAGATAATGTTAAATTTAGAATTCTAAAAATTGAAGATCCTCCAACATTTCAAAATAAATTGCCATCTATGTTCTAAATCAGTTGTGATAATAAAACTAAGCAGTTTATAAATCCCAGAAAACCTACGATCAATTTCTTAAAATACTAGAGGCTCAGTGCACAAAATTGGTGCAAGGGAGGAAGGTTGTCCTTCAGCCCAACCTGCTCCCTCTCCAATCTGTGACCCCTAAAGGGATGTCTGACTGCCTGTTTAGGATCTAAGTAGGATCGGGCCTAAACAGGCAGTCAGAAATCCCTCTTATAGTCCAGGACTGCTGGCTCCAAATGCTCACCTGCCTGCCTTCTTGATTGCCCCTAACCACCTCTACCAGCCAGCCTGATCATCCCCTAACCACTCCCCTGCTAGCCTGATTGATGCCTAACTGCTCTCCTTCCAGCCTGTTTGCTCCTAAGTGCCCTCTCCTGTGGGTCTGGTCACCCCTAACTGCCCTCCCCTGCAGTCCTGGTCACCCCTAACCTGTCCTTCCCTGCAGGCCTGGGTCTCCCCCAACTGCCCTTCCCTGCAGGCCCGATCACCCCCAACTACCCTCCTCTGCCAGCCTGGTCACCCCTAACAGCCCTCCCCTGCAGGCTTGATCACCCCCAACTGCCCTAGGGGCCTGGTCCCTCCCATCTGTCCTCCCCTGCTGGCCTGATCACCCACAACTGCCTCCCCTGCTGGCCATCTTGTGGTGGCCATCTTGTGTCCACATGGGGGCAGGATCTTTTGACCACATGGGGGTAGTCATCTTGTGTGTTAGAGTGATGGTCAATCTGCATATTACTCTTTTATTAGATAGAATAGAGTCATGTTGCACAGGTGGGGGCCAGCTGGTTTGCCCAGAAGAGTGTCCTGGATCAAGGTGGGTGTGTTCCCTTGGGGCACGGGGTGGTCTGGGCAAGGGGCCTGTGGTGGTTTGCAGGCCAGCCACACCCCCTGGCAACCCAAGCAGAGGCCCTGGGATTTATTTATCTTCTACAATTGAAACTTTGTACCTGGAGCAGAGCCAAGCCTTCTGCTGGCACAGCCATTGAAACTTTGTTGCCCTAAGTGGAGGCCTGGGCCCACAAGGGTGTGCGGAACCATTTGGCTTTCTCCATCACCAAGCTTCCCTCCTGCTCCCTGTGGCTATAGTCATCTTGGTTTGGTTAATTTGCATACTTGCTCTGATTGGCTGATGGGCATGGCATATGGGTGTGGCTTGTGGGTATAGCAGAGGCACGGTCAATTTACATATTACTCTTTTATTAGATAGGATATGAAAATCTTAGAATATAATGCCACAACTTGCATATATCATCTAATAATTAAAAAAAAAACACAGTAACATTTAGATACCAGCAAAATACCTTAAAGGGTCTTGGCCGGGTGGCTTGATTGATTGAAGCATCGTTCCATTCACTAAAACATGTGGGTGCAATTCCTGATCAGGGTACATACCTAGGTAACTGGTTCAATCCACCAGTCAGGGCATGATTAGGAAGCAACCAACCAATGTTTCTCTCTCACAGCTATGTTTCTCTTTTTCCCTCTCTCTAAAAATTAATAAAAAAATATATTTGGGTGAGGATTAAAAAAAATACCTTAAGGATATAAAAATAATAAAACAAACACATGCCTAGTTTTAAATAGTTACAAATAGGTAAGCAAACAATATAAAATACAATGCAATAAGTTTTAACAACACCAAGTGTTGTGGAAATAGTAATAAAAAAAAAAAAAAACTAGACGAGAGGAATCCAAGATGGCGGCATAGGTAAACACCTACACTGCTGCCTCGCACAACAATTTCAAAACTACAACTAAAAGACAGAACGGACATCATCCAGAACCACAGGAAAGCTGGCTGAGTGGAAGTTCTACAGCTAGAGGGAAAGAGAGGGGCTCACGGAGACCCAGAGGAGCTGCAAAAAGCTGAGGTACAGAGACGCTCGTGAGGAGAGAGCGGGTGCCGGAGAACCTGGCTGGCTTTCTCTGGCGAGAGGAAAACGGAGACTCTCAAAGGCATTGAACCCCTTATCCTACAACACTAAACCCCAGATCCAGCCGAAACTCATACAGGGGGAGTTTGGACTGTGAAAAGGAAGAAGTGCACAGAAATTTAGGGGAGTCGCAAAAGATCAAAGGCCTGGTGGCGCGCACGGCACTGCGTGCAGGACAGACTGCTGATTGTGCCGCTGGCTTTCGCGAGTGGGCGGGAGACAGACCCTCCCAACTGTGCCACTTGTGACTAAACTAAGCCCCTGTTTCGGACAAAATCCTGGAGACCTAGACTCGTGTGGTCCTGGTGTGCAGGGGAGCCGGAAAGGCAGCGGTTTCAGGCACTGCGGGTGCGCGCACAAGGACCGCTCCAGGGATTACCCACTCACATGAGACTCAGGGGCCGTGGAGGGCGGGGCCGACTAGAAGGCAAGGCGGTCCCTTAAGCCCTGAGACTCCACCCCTCCCAAGCTCAACAGAGGCTTCTGCGGCTTTGCACGTCTGGTATCATAAAGCTGAATTCAACACAGAAGTTTCCCCGGCATAGTGAAAATGCCGAGAAAAGGGAAGGGATTACAAACAAAAGAAATGGAGGAAAAAAAAATGGATATAGAGTTCAAAACCACGCTTATAAGGTTTTTCAAGAATATGCTAGAAAAGTTGGATAAATTTAGTGAGACCCAAGAGGAGATGGAAAAGGTCCAACTAAAGATAAAAAAAGACCAACTAGAAATTAAACATACACTGACTGAAATAAAAACTATTATACAGAGTCCTAACAGCAGACTAGAGAAAGGCAAGGATCAAGTCAAAAATTTGAAATATAAAGAAGCAGAAAACATTTAACTGGAAAAGCAAGAAGAGAAAAGAATCCAAAAATGTGAAGATAATGTAAGGAGCCTCTGGGACAGCTTCAAGCGTACCAACATCAGAATTGTGGGGGTGCCAGAAGAAGAGAGAGAGCAAGATACTGAAAACCTATTTAAAGAAATAATGACTGAAAACTTCCCACATCTGGTAAAAGAAATAGACTTACAAGTCCAGGAAGCACACAGAACCCCAAATAAAAGGAATCCAAAGAGGACCACACCAAGACACATCATAATTAAAATACCAAGAGCAAAAGACAAAGAGAAAAACAGTTCATTACCTACAAGGGAGCACCCATACGACTGTCAGCTGATTTCTCAACAGAAACGATGCAGGCCAGATGGGAGTGGCAAGAAATATTCAACGTGATGAATAGCAAGAACCTAAGAATAATCTATCCAGCAAAGCTATCATTCAGAATTGAAGGGCAGATAAAGACCTTCACAGAGAAGAAAAAGCTAAAGGAGTTCATCAACTCCAAACCAGTATTATATGAAATGCTGAAAGGTACTCTTTTAGAAGAGGAAGAAGAAAAAGGTAAAAGACAAAAAATTATGAACGACAAATACATATCTATCAACAAGTGAATCTAAAAATTAAGTGAATTAAAAATTTGATCAACAGAATAAACTGGTGAATATAATAGAATCAGGAGCACAGAAAGGGAGTAGACTGATAATACTAAGGAGGACAAAAATCATAAAGCATCAAACAGACTGTGAAATTACAGCAGAAAGATTAAAGTTAGGTGAGGTAGATAAGTGATCAATCAAAGGACTTGTATGCATGCATATAAGCATAACCAATGATCACAGACACTGGGGGTCGGGGTATGCCTGGGAGGGAGGGGGGACAATGGGGAGATATGTATAAAAAATTAATAAAAATTAATAAAATAACAAAAACATGAAAAAAAAAAAAGCTGTACATCAAGCACCGGTTCCGGTGCTGCTTTGAGGTGATGGAGAACACAAACCTCACCCTTCGAGAGTTCTGCAAGAACAACTTTAACATCGTGATATGCCTCAGAATTATTGATCAGGCCTGGCTGGGTGTTACAAGGAGGACTTTGACCTCTGCATGAAGAAACTGTGGCCTGAGGCCATAGCTAAAAGGACCTTCAAAGGATTCGAACCCCAGGTGCCAGTGGAGGAGGAGATAGTGTCTCTGGGAAAATCCATGGGCCTAGAGGTGGGTGAGAGAGATGTGAATGAGCTCATCCAGGAGCACTCTCTGGAACTCACCACGGAGGACTTACAAGAGTTGCAGTCTCAGCAACATGCAGAGGTTCTCCAAGAAATTGGTTTCGAGGAGGAGCCCGAGGTGGAGGAGATCTCTACAAGTGAGATAAAGGAGATCTTAGGATTGTGGGAGAGGGTGTCACACTTTGTGGAAAAGAAACACCCCGAAAAAGTTGCTACTGGTCGGGCATCCGAGCTGTTCAATGAAACTTGCCTCACCCATTTCAGAAACATTCTGAAAGGGAGGAAGAGGCAAACCTCATTGGACACGTTTTTTTGAAATCGGCCAAAAATGCAAAGACCAGTAGCAATTAAGTTCAGTGAAGATGAGTTAAGCTACATTCAGTTTAGGGATAAAGTGTAGCATTAAGAGTGTAACGAGTAGGTAAATACACTTTATAAAACTAGTTTATTCCTTTACATTTTCTTTTATTATGTTTTTATACAATATTTTCATTTATAAATACATTTTTCTTATTCAAAAACACGTAACAAGAACAACTTGGGTGGCATTTTGGGGGCTCAAACGGATTAATGGCATTTCAATTGATTTCAATGGGAAAATTTGCTTTGAGATACAAGCAACTTGATATATGAGCAAGGTTAAAGGACAAATTAAACTCGTATCTCGAGGTTAAAAAAAAAAAAAAACTAGGAGGGATCCAAGATGGCGGCAAACAGAATGGCAGTGACAGCATGTGAGTGAGGGAGCAAAAGAAGAGTATGTGGAGGTGTGGGGTGTGTGTGTATGTGTGAGTGAGGGCCAATTATATTCCACAGGACTGTCGGGAACTGGCAGACCAGGCTCCCCTAGCCAAGCAGCCTCTACTACTGCTGAACTCTCTCCCAGGGCATCCAGTCCTGCCACAAAGACTGTGCCATCTTGAGGGGAAGGGCAGCTGTGGCTGGGAGCCCACTCTCACCTCCACCTGGGGATACCTTGGACACCACCTGGGACCCTACAGCCATACCAGTCAGGGATCAGTTGCCTTAGCTGCAAACCAACGAACACCAAGACTCCAGCCTCCCCAGCCACGGGCTCCTATAAAGTTTGTCCAGGGGAAGACAAAATGGTGGCCAAATAGGCATACAGGTCCAGTGCCACCTCATGGAGGAGATAGAACAGCTGAATCGAGTAACATCCACTCAGAATAAATACAGCTGGAGAAACAATCGTGGGTGGAAAAGTCAGAGCTAGCCAGGAAACAGGTGGGATCGAGGATCTGGACTGGAGGGAGACACACACGCAACCTGGACTGTGCTGAACCTGTGAACAACCTTCCACAGGGCTGCTGGCAGTGGGGGACTCTAGACCTAAGCCCACAGCATGGGAGACTGAAGGCAGCCTGAAGTTCTGCACCGGCTGCACAGTGCCAGGGGGAAGAGAAACACAAAAGCTTGGTTGCTCTGTCTTTGTATTCTCCTTGCTTTTATTCACTTAAACGCAGAATCTTTCAATTATAAGCACTCACACTGGCTGCAATGCAGGGGAAGGTGGTTTTATGGAAGCTGGGGAACAAATTAGGGAGAGGTGATCAGGCCAGCTCTGGAACAATCCGATCCCTCCAACCCTGAACAGACTTTTTTTTCCTGGAGACCAGGCCACTCCCAGAAGCGCAGCCATACCCACCCTTGAGCTCAGCATGAACGAGGTTTCAAAATACCCCCATAAAGCCCTTGGGGACAAGGTTGAGGGGCCATTTGGTTCCGAAAACTAATACAGAAACAATGCCACATAAAGGCAATGTCAGAAATAAATGCCTGTATAAATATGACTGAAAGCAGGCAGACAAACAAAGCAGGCAGAGTGGTCCCTCCTGGCTGACACCAAGGCTGTGGTATCTGACACAGAGTAGTAGGTCACTGGGAGCTTCAACATGGTGCTAACTAGCAGGAAGCTGAGACATGGCAGACAGAATAGTGGAGAGGGGTATTAGACCAGCCCTCATGGAACATTAAATACTCAGCTGAAGTGAATGAACTTTACCACTTTATTTTTTTTGTTTAACTTTTATTTAAAATTAGGGAACATTATCTCAATTTGTTGAAGTTCTGCTTCCTGGCATATGTGGACAGTTTGACTCAAACTCACAAAACTTTTTACAGATTTCAATGGTTTTTTCCATTAATATTACTTGGCATAGTTGGTAAAATTCCAAAGAAGCTCATCTAGGACCATCCCTTGGAATTGGACTTGGTGCTCGGATCCAGCAAAGGGTCCATTGAGCCCACCGGTTCTGAGCCAAGTGGATGAACTTGTGTGAGTTATCTCTTCTATCCAGAACCTTCCCTTTGTTTTAGTAGAGGGCCTGACTTTATTTGAGCTGTGTTTTAAAATCCTCAAGGTGGAACCAGGTTGATAGAATTCCAAGTTAAGTGTTCACAGAACCCAGGCTAAGGCAGAAAAAATGGGTGGGTGGTTTTTATTTTGGCTATTCAATTGGAATTGCTAAGAGTCTGAGCAAAAATAACCTTCGCCATATAAATGAGCTGAAATCATTCAGCTCCAAAGATAAAGGGACATTCTTTTAGAATAGTCCAATTCTTGGTTGTTCTTAGGTGACTAAGAATCTTTCTGGAAGTGTCAGAAATGCAGGACCCCCATACAAAAGTCTCAACGCAACTGTAATTTAACTAAATGGCTCCTCTAGGGGCCCCCAAACCATTCCTGTGGTTTTAGACAACTGGGAGAGAAACTGAGGCCACATTTGACCCACTACATATTATATCTAGAAAGTTTATTCAGACTACAGATATCCAAAATCAAAAAAAAAAAAAATGGAAAACTGTGCCTCCAAAGCCAGAAGCTGCCAAAACCCCAGCCCTCATTTAATATTCCTGGCAGGTTACTTTACAGAAATAGGTAGATTTAATTAGAAAATATTAACTGAGAAATGGCCAAAAATACAGTTTGTTTGGGGTACCCATGTTAATATTTTGCATGCAGAAATTAGAAAATACCGGCTCTGAAATTAAACTGAATGAGTATATGGGAAGCATATCTTGATTTGGAAATTAGAAGCTTCTAAGGAAAATCATACAAAAAAATCTCTTCCAGAGAGTTTACGTGCTGCCTCTCACAACCACACCAAAACTACTCTAAGAGACAAAACAACTATCCCCCAGAACCACGGAAAAGCTGGTGGAATGGAAGTTCTACAACTAGAAGGAAAGAAAAAAGTGCATTGAGATCTGGTAGGACATGCAGAGGCTCAGAAAGGCAGAGGTACAAGGATGCACGTGAATCAGGCTGGCGTGAGCTGTTTTTTTCAATTGGGAGGGAGTTACAAGTTCCTGACTCTCTGAACTCCAATTTCTAGTGAGATTCTGGGGACCCAGACTCATATAGGGAGAGACTGGACTGTCTGCCATTGGGTCGGAAAGGGAAGGTGACTCTCTCAGAGAGGTGCACACAGGAATCATTGTTTACTGGGCTGGGGCGTGGGGACACAGAGAGGGCTGACTGGCAGCCAGCGCAGTTTACCATGCCTTAGCCTAGCCATTTCCTGAGATCCCAACCCGCCCAATTTACAAACCCACCAAGCTGTGTGCAACGGCTTTTGCATATGAATGGCCTGCCCTCTAACAGCTTAACCTAACAAATTGCAACTGGGTCAGACAACTCCAAAACTTCCAAACTCCAAGCAAAGAGGAGAAATCTGAAGATCTCCCTGTAGCTCCAGCTAGGTGGCCTCAGACATTAACTTGCACCTCCTTGGAGATCCAGAAACCAGTGTACCTAGAGGTCAGTGTGAGACGACACCAGATTTTAACTCCTCACATACATAAGTGACACTCTCAAGAGGCAGACTTGGTGAGCACCAAAGTCCCACTGAAGCAAGTCCTGCCCCATAGGGGTGTCTCTAGCACAGCAGTTCTTCCATTATAGACACAGCTAATCCTCACAGTCAATTGTCCTGGAGATCAATTCCTCCCAGTGTACCAATAGCAATCAAGGCTTAACTACAACAAGACTGAGTACCCAACCTACAAAGGGGTGCACCAAAAGTGTCCACCTCAGGTGATTGGGGAGGCAGAGCTACTGGGCCATAAAGAACAACTAGCACACAAAGCCATTCCATCAACACAGGGAAGCAGCCAAAATGCGGAGACAAAGAAACATGTCATGAATCAAAGAAACGGAGGAAAGCAAACTACTGGACATAGAGTTCAAAACCACATTTATAAGGTTACTCAATAATCTTCTACAAACCGCTGAGAAACTTAGTGAGACCTCTGAGAAACTCAGTGAGACCCTCAAGGATCTTAATGAGAATGCCAAAAAAATGAAAATGGACCAGTCAGAAATTAAGCATACATTGTCTGAAATAAAGAATAATATAAAAAATCCAACAGCAGAGTAGAGGACCCCAAGAATCAAACCAAAGATTTGAAATATGCAGTGTTGTTTTGGCTTTCTATCTTTTAGGGATTTTGGTTTGCTCTTCCCTTTTTATTGTGAGAATAAACAAATCATCTTTTCTGTCAATGAACAGTTTAGATAGCTGCCATTTTGGACTGCATGACTTAGCAGCTGCCATGTTGGACACATGGCTTGCTGCTCCCCCAGGGGCTGCCATCTTGAAACAGCAAAGGCCAAGCCCTCCCTATGAATTAGCCAAACATGAAAGACTGTGCGCCTAAGCTCCAATCAAGAGCAAGGGACAGATCATATAATGTTATAGGAATTTCAGTCCGCTTCAGAAAGGAACTTGCAAAGATTCAGAGCCAAGTTCAAACAGGAAACTTTGGGGGATGGGGCGGTTAGCATGTGTCCAATCAGGGACACCAGGCAAGCCAAGAGTCATGATTCATGTGAGGGCGTCTGCCACTAATATTCTGGGTACTTGCATTTCACATATTGAGAGTTTATGAATTATTTTCAATGATCAATACACTGCTTGCAATAAGCCATATGCCTCATTTTAAAATCCTACATTTTAGTTATTCTTTATATGCTGAAATTATAATTGAATCTAAAGGTATACAGATTTTACATTATTCTCTATGTCATTTTCCAGAGATTATTTTTTTTAATATATTTTATTGATTTTTTACAGAGAGGAAGGGAGAAGGAGAGGAACAGAGAGTTAGAAACATCGATGAGAGAGAAACATTAGCTGCCTCTTGCACACCCCCTACTGGGAATGCACCCGCAACCAAGATACATGCCCTTGACGGGAATCGAACACGAGATCCTTCAGTCTGCAGTCTGACACTCTATCCACTGAGCCAGAGATTATTACTTACCAGGAAATTGATGTCTTGGAATGTTGTATTTTATAGAAAAGCGAAGTATTTTTTTATCAAATCTATAACCATGCCACTTTTAAATTTTGTCATTCATGGATAGCTTTATTCTGATGCATTTATAAGTACATTATATGTTTTAAAAAATCCATAAAAGGACTCTTACTTACTCTATAAATTACAGGCTTCTAAGCAGGTCATATTTTTTAACTGGATGAAAATGTATAGAACTTCAAGGAATAATAATTTAAAAACTACTGGCAAATAATCAGGATAAACAAAAATAACTACGGGACTAAATGAATTGAAGATAATTATTCTTATGACTCTGTTTAAAATATTGTTGACTTTTGCCGAAACCGGTTTGGCTCAGTGGATAGAGCGTCGGCCTGCGGACTGAAAGATCCCAGGTTTGATTCCAGTCAAGGGCATGTACCTTGGTTGCGGGCACATCCCCAGTGTGGGGCATGCAGGAGGCGGCTGATCGATGTCTCTCTCTCATCGATGTTTCTGGCTCTCTATCCCTCTCCTTTCCTCTCTGTAAAAAATCAATAAAAATATATATTTAAAATATTATTGACTTTTAAATCTTGTTTCCCAAATATAAGGAAACGTAAAAAGCAGACATTCTGCATTGTAGAAACTAGTAAATTGGTAACAAATTCATTTCACAGTACGCTCCCGGGAGACAAAGATTTCAAAGATCATGGCTTACAATCAGGAGATTTGGTGTATTGGAAAAGACACCAAATAAAAGACTCTCTCCAACCTTGTTGGAGGGAACCTTACCAGGTATTACTAACTAACCCACGTGCAACTAAACTTAAAGGAGTTAGCTTATGGATTCATGTTTCTCATTTTGAAAAGGTACCTGTGGCCCTAACTGGTTTGGCTCAATGGATAAAGCATCGGCCTGCGGACTGAAGGGTCCCAGGTTCAATTCCGGTCAAGGGCCTGTACCTTGGTTGCAGGCCATCCCCAGTGGGGAATGTGCAGGAGGCGGCTGATCGATGTTTCTCTCTCATCAATGTTTCTGACTCTCTATCCTTTCCCTTCCTCTCTGTAAAAAAAAAAAAAAAATCAATAAAATGTATTTTAAAAATAAATAAAAAATAAAATAAAATACAATAAAATAAAATAAAAAAGACACCTGTGAACGGACGTCTACTCCCATCTCTGACACCCATCTCCATCTGAGGCGGAGATCAAAGACTTTTCAAGGAAGAGAAACAGCTGAGACTTTTCAAGGATGAGTAGTCACTGAACACAGAGGCAGACAGCTATCCCAAGACAACATCAACAAGGCCTGTATGCTCACAAACTATTATTGCTTGAACCTTGTTTTTATATCATCTAATTGTTATTGATTGAACGTATGTAAAATAATTTTCATATTATTATTATCCTTCTATCTGCCTCCCCAGACCTTCTCATTAGATATGAAAAATTTAACTTGGATACCTACTAATCTTTCCTACCTACTACACAATGATGTTCTGATTATTAGATATGATAGTGAAATTAATGCTTTGTTGGCCACACATTGGTCTTCTCCTACTATCAATATAAGCTTTGGCACATTTTTTTCTGGCTATATACTATAAAGGACGCACCTTAGGCAATATTTCCAAGAATACCTCCCTGATAATTCCATTGGAAGAACTGTATATGGATCTAATCTGGATGAACATTGTATAGCTCAATGGTTAGCAAACCACGGCTCACAAGCCACGGTTTGCCACTCTGTTGACTAATGAGTTTGCCGACCACCAATGTAGCTATAGACATAGATGATGAAAAGCTAAGAAAAACACCTGGATATGATGGCCAAAGGCTTGCAGCAGCTTGTCCTATCTGACATGGTATATCTTGTCCTTGGACTCACCAGCCATGCTCTTGTGGCTGGATGTCTGTGAAAGAAGAAATCAATGGATCCCCATTTCAGAAATCAAGAGCTCACTTGTTGGGTAGATATGTCTGTAACTACACCACCATCCTTGTGTCCTGGATGCTTGTGGAAAGCTCTATCGAATACTCAAACTCTAGCTCATTTGGGGGTCACCTTCACTCATTTAACTCTGGCATGGGAAACTCAACATTTTTGGGTCCACTCAGTATATGCTAACTGCTCCCAAAGCCATAACTACCCAATTGGCATTAACATTCCTGATGGATCCAACAACATTGGCGCCCCACCCCCCAGAAGAATCAAAAGGGGAATACTTGGAGGAGTAAGGGCTGGCCTTAGTATCCTGGGACAAGCTGAACTTGCAGTTAATAAAATAGGTCATATAGAGAGAATGCTGTTTCAGGAAGAAGGAAAAGGGTGGGAATCAGCATGGAAAGACAAATTCTTAAGACAATAAAGCCTTAATTTCATGGGTAGAACAGATTCAACAGACTATAAAAACTCATGCATAAACCCAATAATGGGAACCCATCTCACTCTCTGATTGTGAAAGTCAGAAAGGTGAATACTTATGCCCCCAATCCATATGAAGTACTAAATTCATCCAGTCCTATTGTATCTACCCCAACGAATAATAATATACAAGGTATATAGGAAAGGGGCGTTTTTGCTGGGAAGGGTTAAAAACTCATCTGTTGTACTAAGCGATTTTTACTGTAATAAGACCAAGTTTATGTTAAATAATACTGAAATTGTAAGCAGAATAACTTTGCCTGAGGTTCATAGAACCTATGATAATATTGATACTGAAAAACCAATGTATTGGAAAAATGAACTCAATCCTCCCCATGAAGTCATTTCTATGGAAACTAATTGGCCAGAAGAAAAATTAGAGCTTCTACATAATGAAATAGTAGACAATCTTAATTCATCTGGCCAAACATATCATAAGGTACAACTGAGAGTGAATGGAGGAAAACATATAATTAGCTTAATAAAAAATTATGATAATACATGTAAAGGTTTTTTTCAGTTGTCTGAGATGCTTGTTCCCCTCAGACTTTTCCTTGTCTAGTATTAGACATTTTCTGCTCATAATCAATGCTACTGGTTTATAATTGTTACTTTTGTTCCTAATATGTAAATGTTATACTAGATGCAAAACAAATAAAACTTGACAAACAGCAAAAAGACTCAGATCATGGTGGCTCAAAAATTAGAAATGGTCCAGAATATTTTAACAAGCTCATATAGGATCTGACTGCCTCCCATTTACCTGCTTTTTGAATAATAATAATAATTTGACCTTAAATGCCATCTAAGGTTATGATCTTGCCCCATCTCCAGGGGTCCACCTGTTCGGCAACTCATGCTAACACTGAGACATCCTAGAAATGAGCCTTCCTTAGCACTGTGGGACACCGTTATCCGACCAAAAAGTTGGTCATCAATGCATCCTTTGGATTGATTTATGACCAAAAGGGGATGTGTGGATGAAAGGAGCCACATGTTAACCTGACAAGCTCAGGGGAAGCCTGCATGGTAGTCTTGCAAACTCACAGAGAGCTAAAGTAACCATAAAGGATGGTCTGAAATTATACTTTAACTAAAAGCATTTATGATGGGTACCTAGGTCCTAGGTTGGTATCTTCAACCTTTACCTTAACTGAGCTTATCTGTCTTTTTGCATCTATGATAACATAGCTTTGAAGTGTCTGGGTAACTTGTAACTTCCCTTTTTCTGAAACCCTAGTGAGCAACCTAATGTGCTGGGCACCAGGACAGATACCACAGATTCCTTCATTATTATGTTAATTTTTCCTTCATTATTCCTGCACCTACCTAAGTATATGTCCATCATTTTACTTTTTCACCAATCCAAGGAGTTTCCCCACTTTACTTTATCCCAACTCCTTAATCTATCACCAATGAATTTCATGTAACCTGCATCCCTCCTTTGATTGCCATGTATAAATACAGATGTAACCTGACATTCTCAATTATCTCAATTCCTTGAGGTTCTGCTTCCCTGCATATGTCAACAGTTTGGCTCAAATAAACTCACAAAAAATTCTTTAAAAAAAAAAAAAGAAGAAAAATTATTTTTCTTTATTTTATTTTTATTATTTTGATTTTTAGTACTATTATTTTTTAACCTTTTGTTGTTTTTGTATTAATGTTCTACATTCCGTTTTTATTTATTTTTTATCATTACTTTAGCTCATTTTTTCCTTTATGCCAACCATTTCTTACTAACTTCACTTTTCATCCTATTTCTCTTCTCCTGATAGTTTTTCTCTCTCCTTTCTTTTCATTCCTTGCTAAAAATTGTCTTTATCTGCTTTATTGATGTACTACTATTACATTAGTCTCCATTGGCTTACTCATATATCCAATTTCCTCTTCTTTGATGATGTTTCTAATTCTCTCACCCTCTCCCTTCCTCTCTGAAATCAATAAAAAATATATTTTCAAAAAAGAATATAAATAATATAGAGAACTAAGATGGCTGCCAATGGGAAAGCAGACCTCAAGATACTGTGTGAGTGAGAGAACAAAAGGAGAGTGTGTGGATGCACAGGGAAGTGTCCTCTACTTGTGAGTGAGGGACAGCTATATTCCAAAGGGCTGTTGAAGACTGCTGGAATGGGCTCCCCAGACCCGGCAGCCTTCACAGCTGCTGAAATCTGCCCCCAGGGACCAGGCCATCTTGAAGGGAAGAATGGCTGTGACTGGAATCCTAGCCTTACCTTCAACCAGGACGAATCAAATACCTATTGTGACCCTACAACCACAACACCCAGGGACGAGCTGCGAACCCACGAACACCGGACCTCAAGCAGCGAAAATACCCAGACTTCTTCTCACAGAAAGGTCAGATTTCGCCCAGAGAAAGGTGAGGTCTATGACCAGGCTGGAGTGAGAAATGTGCATAGCAGAATCTATAGGTACAGAGGAAATCTGCACCCCACAAAATCCAAGGCCTTTGGGGCCAGCATAGTCTGCAAATGTGGAAGGGCGTCCACAGGGCTGCTGGCAGAAGGGAACTCTAGAAATCAAACCATTGCTGGGCTGGGCACAAAAAAGGGAACCTGAAGTTTTATCAGCTGTGCTGGGCCAGGGAAAAAAGACATGGGTAGAAACGTGCACAGAGTCGCGCGCAGTGCGGGGTTGAAAAAGTCACAAGTTCAGCCAAGACCGGTTTGGCTCAGTGGATAGAGCGTCAGTTTGCGGACTGAAAGGTCCCGGGTTCGATTCCGGTCAGGGACATGTACCTTGCTTTCGGGCACATCTCCAGTGTGGGGTGTGCTGGAGGCGGCTGATCGATGTCTCTCTCTCATCGATGTTTCTGACTTTCTATCCCTCTTCCTTCCTCTCTGTGAAAAATCAATAAAATATATTTTAAAAAAAAAAAGTCACAAGTTCACATGCTTACTCTGACTTTTTTTCTCTTTAAATCCTTGATTTTGATTATTAAGCCCAGTACATAGGATCACCCAAGTAAAAACACACTCAGAGACTGCAAGGGAAAACTGTTTTTGTGGAACCTGTGGATCAGAACAGAGAAATATCAGAAACCAGCTCTGGAGCACTCGATTCCCCCAAACCAGTATTAAGTGTGGCAAGGAAAACAAAATCAAAATACTGGGTAGAGAGGACTTTCAGCCCTGGATGTGAATACATAAACACTGCCAAGCAGGGAAGAAACACAAATGACTTAATAGGGGCGCCAGAAGGAGAGGAAACTGAGCAAAGAATAGAAAACCTGTTTGAAGAAATAATGACAAAAAACTTCCCTGGTATAGGAAGAAAAAACTCACACATGTCCAGAAAGCTCACAGAGTCCCAAACAAAACGAACCCCAAAAGACCAAGGTAGGTTATAATTAAATTGGAAAACACCAAGGACAAAGTAAGAAACTTAAAAGCGGCCAGAGAGACAGAAAGTTACTGACAAAGGAACCCCATCAGACTAGCGACTGATTTCTCAACAGAAACTCATCAGGATAGAAGGGAATGGAATAAATATACAAAGTCATACAAAGAAAGGGTCTGACTCTAAGAATACTGTACCCAGCAAGGGTATCAATCAAAATTTAGGGTGAAATCAGGAGCTTCACAGACAAAATAGGAATAAGGAAGTTTATTACCACCAAACCAGCAATGCAAGAAATGCTAAAGGGTCTGCTGTAAAAAAAAAAAAAAAGAAAGAAAGAAAGAAAGAAATAGGAAGCAGAGAAGGAATGCAGGGGTAAAGAATTAAAATGGTGACAAACAAGTACCTATCAATAATAACTTTAAATGTAAATGGATTAAATGCCCCCTAAAAAGACAAAGGGTAGCTGAGTAAATAAAAAAAGATGATCCATATATAAACTGTCTACAGGAAACTCACCTCAGAAAAAACGACTCACACGGACTGATGGTAAAGGGATGAAAAAAGGTTTTTCAGGCGAATGGAAATGGAAAAAAACCTGGGGTTGCAATACTTGTATCTGACAAATTAGATCTCAAAGTGAAGGACATAACAAAAAATAAGGAAGGCCACTTCATAATACTAAAAGGAGCAATCCAACAAAAAGATATAACTTTGGTAAACATATATGCACCCAATACAGGAGCAACCAAATACATAAAAAAACTTCTGGAGGCTATCAAGGAAGAGACTGATAGCAATACAGTCATAGTAGAGGGCTTTAATATCCCACTAACACCACTGGACAAATCCTCTAAACAAAAAAATCAGAAAAGAAACATTAATTCTAAATGACACACTAGATCAGAAGGAATTAACTGACATCTTCAGAACATTTTACCCCAAAGCCATAGAATATACATTCTTCTCAAATGCACAGGGGTCATTTTCAAAGATAGACCATATATAGGGACACAGGCAAAGTCTCTTCAAATTCAAGAAGATAGAAATCATACCAAGCATCTTCTCAGTTCACAATGGCATAAAACTAGAAATCAACTACATTAAACACAATTTTTAAAAAATTAAACACCTGGCCGAAACCGGTTTGGCTCAGTGGATGGAGCGTCGGCCTATGAACTGAAGAGTCCCAGGTTCGATTCCAGTGGAGGGCATGTATCTTGGTTGCGGGCACATCCCCAGTAGGGGGCGTGCCAGGGGCAGCTGATCGATGTTTATCTCTCATCATCGATGTTTCTAGCTCTCTATCCCTCTCCCTTCCTCTGCATAAAAAAAAAAATCAATAAAATATATTTAAAACAATAATTAAATAAATAAAACACTTGGAGGCTAAACAGCATGCTATTAAACAATGACTGGGTTACCAGAGACCAAAGAAGAAATAAAAAGCACCATGGCAACAACTGACAATGAAAACACAATGATCCAAAATCTATGAGACACAGTGAAAGCAGTCCTGAGTGGGAAATTCATAACTCTACAGGCCTACCTCAAAAATCATGAAACAATGATAATAAATCATGTAACCATACAACTCAAAGAGTTAGAGAGCAACAAGAAAAGCCTAGTGTAAGCAGAAGGAAGGAAATAATGAAGATCAGAGCATAGTTTAACAACATAGACACTAAAAAAAAAAAAATACAAAATATCAACAAAACCAAAAGCTGTTCTATGAAAGGATAAACAAGAATGATGAACCTCTAGCCAGGCTCACCAAGAAGCAAAGAGAGAGGGACCAAATAAACAAAATCAAAAATAAAAGTGGTGAAGTAACAACCAATCCCACAGAAATACAAACAATTATAAAAAAAATACTATGAACAACTCTATTACACCAAAATGGACAACCTAGATGAAATGGACATATTCTGAGAAAAATATAAGCTCCCAAAACTCAACCAAGAAGAATAAAAAAACCTGAATAGGCTGATAATTACCGAAGAAATTGAAACAGCGATCAAAACTTCCAGCAAACAAAAGCCCTCACCGGGGCGTCTTTACAGTGGCATCCTATCAAGCATACAAAGAAGAACTAAAATCTATCCTCCTCAGACTATTCCAAAAAATTCAAGAGGAAGGCATACTTCCAAGCTCTTTCTATGAAGCCAGCATTACCCTAATCCCAAAACCAGATAAAGACACCACAAAAAAAGAGAGAACTACATATCAAATATCCTTGATGAACATAAATGTTAAAATCCTCAACAAAATTCTAGCAAATCGGGTTCAGCAATACATTAGAAAGATCTTACACCATGACAAGTGTGCGATTTATTCTAGGGATATAAGGATGGTACACCGCAAATCAATAAATGTGATACATCATATAAACAAAGTGACAAACAAAAATCACATAATCATATCAATTGATGCAGAAAAAGCATTTGACAAAATCCAACACCCTTTCTTAATAAAAACTCTCAGCAAAGTGGGAATAGAGGGATCATACCTAACATAATAAAAGCCCTATATGACATACAATCAACATCATATTCAATGGGCAAAAACTAAATCCATTTCCGCTAAGAACAGGGACAAGACAAGGATGCCCATTTTTACAATTACTGTTCGACATAGTACTAGAAGTACTAGCCCTAGCAAAGAAGAAGAAATAAAAGGCATCCAAATTGGAAAAGAAGAAAAACTGTCCTTATTCGCAGATGACATGATATTGTATACAGAAAACCCCAAAGACTCTATCAAAAAACTACTAGACCCAATAAATGAATTTGGCAATGTAGTAGGATACAAAATTAACACCCACAAATTTTTGGCCTTCTTATACACCAATAATGAACTCACAGAAACAGAAATTAAAAAAACAATCCCATTTATCATTGCACCAAAAATATTAAGACGCCTAGGAATAGTTAACTAAGGATATAAAAGACCTGAACTCAGAAAACTACAGGACACTGAAAAAGGAGACAGAGGAAGTCATAAACAAATGGAAGAACATACATATCATGTTCATGGATTGGTAGAATCAACATCATTAAAATGTCCATACTACCTAAAGTAATCTATAGATTCAATGCCATATCTATTAAAATATCAATGGCATATTTCAAAGATCTACAGCAAACTCTGGCAAAAATTCATCTGGAATAAAAGAAGACCCTGAATAGCTACAGCTATCCTAAGAAAGAAGAACAAAGTTGGAGGGATCACAATACCAGACCATCAAGCTATATTACCAAGTCACAGTTCTTAAAACTACCTGGTACTAGCACAAGAACAGACAAGACCATGGAACAGAATAGAGAATCCAGAAATTGATCCAAGCCATTATACTAAATTAGTATTTGACAAAGGACACAAGAGCATACATACAATGGAGTCAAAATAGTCTCTTTAATAAACTGTGCTGGGAAATTTGGTCAGATACATGCAAAAAAAAAAAAATGAAACTAGATCACCAATTTGCACCATACACAAAAACAAACTCAAAATGGCTAAAGGACTTGAATGTAAGATGGGAAACCATAAAAATCCTACAAGACTCCATAGGCAGCTACATATGTCATAGCAGTATCTTTACAGACACAGATCCTTGGGCAAGAAAGACTAAAAAGAAAATAAACAAATGGGATTACATCAAAATTAAAAGCTTCTGCACAGCAAAAGAAACCATCAACAAAACAAGAAAGCCCACTGCATGGAAGAAGATATTTGCCAATGTTATCTCTGATAAGGGTTTAATATCCAACATATACTGAGAATGCATGCAACTTAACAAAAGGAAGATAAACAATCCAATCAAAAAATGGGCAAAGAAAAAATCCAAGATGGCGGCATCATTAAAAACCTACACTGCTGCCTCACACAACAATTTCAAAACTATAACTAAAAGACAGAACGGATATCATCCAGAACAACAGGAAAGCTGGCTGAGTGGAAGTTCTACAGCTAGAGGGAAGGAGAGGGGCTCACGGAGACCCAGAGGAGCTGCAAAAAGCTGAGGTACCGAGACACGCACGTGGAGAGAGCGGGTGCCGGAATACCTGGCTGGTTTTCTCTGGCAGGAGGGAAACGGAGACTCTCAAAAGCATTGAACCCCTTATCTAACGACACTAAACCCCAGATCCAGCCAAAACTCATACGGGGTGAGTTTGGACTGTGAAAAGGGAGAGGTGCACGGAAATTTAGGGGAGTCACAAAGGATCAGATGTCTGGTGACGTGCACGGCACTGCTCAGAGGACAGATTGCTGATTGTGCTGCTGGCTTTTGCCAGTGGGCGGGAGACAGACCCTCCCAACTGTGCCACTTCTGACTCCACTAAGCCCCTGTTTCGGGTGAAACCCTGGGGACCTAGACTAGTGTGGTCCTGGAGCAAAGGGGAGGCGGAAAGGCAGCGGTCTAGAGGCACTGCGGGCGAGCGCACACAAGGACCGCTCCAGCAATTACCCAATCACGTGAGACTCAGGAGCCGTGGAGGTCGGGCCGACTGGAAGGCAAGGTGGTCCCTTAAGCTCTGAGACTCCACCCATCCCAAGCTCAACAGAGGCTTCTTCGGTTTTGCAAGTCTGGTATCATAAGGCTGAATCCAACACAGAAGTTCTCCCAGCAAAGTGAAAATGCTGAGACAAGGGAAGGGATCACAAACAAAAGAAATGGAGGAAAACAAACGACTGGATATAGAGTTCAAAACCACGCTTATAAGGTTTTTCAAGAATATGCTAGAAAAGTTGGATAAAGTTAGCGAGAGCCAAGAGGAGATGAAAAAAGGACCAACTAGAAACACTGACTGAAATAAAAATATTATACAGACTCCTAACAACAGACTAGAGAAAGGCAAGGATCAAGTCAAAAATTTGAAATATAAAGAAGCAGAAAACATTTAACTGGAAAAGCAAGAAGAGAAAAGAATCCAAAAATGTGAAGATAATGTAAGGAGCCTCTGGGACAACCTCAAGCGTACCAACATCAGAATCATGGGGGTGCCAGAAGAAGAGAGAGAGCAAGATACTGAAAACCTACTTAAAGAAATAATAACTGAAAACTTCCCACATCTGGTAAAAGAAATAGACTTACAAGTCCAGGAAGCACACAGAACCCCATATAAAAGGAATCCAAAGAGGACCACACCAAGACACATCATAATTAAAATACCAAGAGCAAAAGACAAACAGAGAATATTAAAAGCAGCAAGAGAAAAACAGTTCATTACCTACAAGGGAGCACCCATACGACTGTCACTGATTTCTCAACATAAACGATGCAGGCCAGACGGGAGTAGCAAGAAATATTCAACGTGCTGAATAGCAAGAACCTACAACCAAGAATAATCTATCCAGCAAAGCTATCATTCAGAATTGAAGGGCAGATAAAGAGCTTCACAGAGAAGAAAAAGCTAAAGGAGTTCATCAACTCCAAACCAGTATTATATGAAATGCTGAAAGGTACTCTTTTAGAAGAGGAAGAAGAAAAACCTAAAAGCCAAAAAATTATGAACAACAAATACATATCTATCAACAAGTGAATCTAAAAATTAAGTGAATTAAAAATTTGATCAACAGAACAAACTGGTGAATATAAGAATCAGAGCACAGAAAGGGAGTGGACTGATAATTCTCAGGGGGAAAGGAGTGAGGGGTGTACAGGGAGAGACTGGACAAAAATCATACACCTATGGATGAGGTCAATGGGAGGGAGGTAAGGGCAGAGGGAAGGGTGGGAGCAGGGTGGAGGGGTGCTATGGAGGGGAAAAAAGAGAAACAAATGTAATAATCTGAATAATAAAGATTTAATTTTAAAAAAATGGGCAAAGGACCTAAAAAGACACTTTTCAAAAGAAGACATTCAGAAAGCCAAGAGACAAATGAAAACATGCTCAAAGTCACTAATCATCCAAGAGATGCAATTCAAAACAATAAGGTACCACCTCACAACTGTCAGAATAGTTATCATCAACAAATCAACAAATGACAAGTGCTGGTGAGGATGTGGAGAATAGGAACCCTCTTTTACTGCTGGTGGGAATGCAGACTGATGCATACACTGTGGAAAACAGTATGGTGTTTCCTCAAAAATGTAAAAATGGAACTGCCATTTGACCCAGTAATACCACACCTAGAAATATATCCCAAGAAAACATAAACACCAATCAGACATGATATATGCACCCCTATGTTCATAGCAGCACAATTTACAATAGCTAACATTTGGAAACAGTCTATGCCCATCAGTAGATGAATGGATTAGAAAACTATGGTATATCTACACAATGGAATAGTACACTGCTATAAAAAAGAAGGAATTCTTACCATTTGTAGCAGCATGAATGGAACTGGAGAGCATTATGCTAAGTGAAATAGCCAGTCAGTGAATAAAAAATACCACATGATCTCACTCATTTATGGACAATAAATAACATTATAACCTGGTGAACAAAAAGATAGATAAAGTGGCATCGAATAGACTGTCAAATTAGAGCAGAAAGGGTATTGAAGGTCAGTGGGGGGGGGGGGGGGGGGGGAGGGGGGGGAGTGGTGGGGGGGGGGGGAAGAGATCAACCAAAGGACTTGTATGTATGCATGCATATAAGCATAACCAATGGACAGAAGACATTGGGGGGGGTAGGGTGAGAGCATGTGCCAGGAGGTAGGGGAGGCCGAGGAAAAGGTCAATAGGGAAAAAAAGACATATGTACTACTATTTGTAATACTTTAAATAATAAAAGAAAAGGAATATAAAGAGGAGGCCCTAGCCAGCGTTGCTCAGTGGTTAGAGTATTGATCAGTGCACCAGAAGGTCTTGGGTTCGATTCCCAGTTAAGGGCATGTACCTGGATTGCAGGTTTAACCCCTGACCCCAAATGAAATGTTTCCCCTCTCTCTGACTCTCTCTATTTCTTTCTCTCTCTCTCTCAGGGGAAAAAAAAAAGGAAACAATATCCTCAGGTGAGGATTAACAAAAACATTTTATTTTTAAAGGATCAGGGTGGGAGAGGTTAATGGGGGGAGGGGGACATATGCAATACTTTCAACAATAAAAATTGTTTCCAGAAAAATTTTTAAAAAGGATGCAAACAGCAAAGTTTCAAAAATAAAAAGGTAGTCAGAAATATTAAGTACTGAATAAAACTGCTGGATATCTAATTAAAGAGATCTCTGAGAAACTTTGAAAACTGATTCAGCAAAATTTTGATGGCACTAAACTATAGGTACTGAAGGAATAAATGGGTGGTAAAGAAATCAGACTTCCGGTCAAGATGGCAGTGTACATAAGTGCAGCCTTCACATCCTCCCACAACATCAAAATTACAACTTAACCACAGAACAACCATCATTCAAAACACCCTGAAATCTGGCTGAATGGAAGTCCTACAACTAGAGAATTAAAGAAGAAAGCACAATGAGACTATAGTAGGAACAAATGTGCAAAATAGGCTGGTCTTACACCCACCTGTGGAATTTTATCTATCTATCTACCTATCTATTTATTTATCTTAATATATTTTATTGATTTTTTTTACGGAGAGGAAGGGAGAGGGACAGAGTGTTAGAAACATCAATGAGATGCGCCCGCAATCAAGATACATGCCCTTGACCGGAATCAAACCTGGGACCTTTCAGTCCGCAGGCCGACGCTCTATCCACTGAGCCAAACATTTCATTTGGGGTCAGGGGTTAAACCTGCAATCCAGGCACATGCCCTTAACTGGGAATCGAACCCAAGACCTTCTGGTACACTGGTCAAATACAGCAGTGGCATTTTTTTAATTGGGTAGCATATCTTGGCTGCAGAGGCCACCCATGAGGAGTAAGGGGTCCCAACCCTACACTAACTTCTCAGCCCAGGGTTCCAGTACTAGAAAGAGAAGTCCCTGTAACTATGGGCTGTAAAAATCAGCCCAGATTATGGCTGAGTGACAGAGAGTTTGCTGGAGTCCCAGGCAGTTCCTCTTAAAGGGCCAGTGCATGGACTTAATTACACTCAATCTCTCTGTATTCCAACACTAAGGCAGCAGCTTGAAAGGATCCAAGAATATATGGGAGGAACTAAATTGACTGGTATCAGGGCAAGAACTGGAGGTCAGCTTACTCCCAAAGATGTTAGCAATTTGGTGCCAGACTGAAGCTGTTTGCAGTGTTTCTTCTATATGAATAATCTGTCCTGGCTCAGGCTTCAAGTTTTTCTAAAATCTCTCAAAGCAGCAGCAGCTGGTATCAGTATGTCCCATACTTCTCAAAATAAGATGCCCCAGGCCCAAAACTAACAGAAGCCTGCTTTGCTTCACAGCTTCACTTCTCCTGGGCACCTCCAAATCCAACACGAATAGCAGCCATCTACAGATAGCTCTGTAGCTCATGCCAGTCACAGGCAGTAGCTGACTTTGCATTTCTAAGGAGGCCCAGATTCAGATTATGCAACATTCACAAGTGACACACTCAAGGGGCTGATTTGGAGAGCACCAAAGCCACACTGAAGCAAGTCCTGCTCCATAGGGGTATCTCCTGCATAGCAGCTCTTCCCCTATAGTTGCAGCTGGTCCTCACAACCAACTGGCCTGGGGACCATCCTTCTAGTGATATGAACAGTAAGCAAGGCTCAACTACATCACGCAGTGCACAGAGCCCACGCAGGCACACCTGGAGTCCCCAGCTCAAATGCCTGGGGAAACTGAGCCAGTGGGCCCTACAGGACACCTATTACATAAGGTCACTCTACCAATTCCAGGAAACATAAGGGCTCTATCTCATATAGAGAAATAAACACAGGGAAGCAGCCAAAATGTGAAGACAAAGAAATATGTCACAAATGAAAGAACAAAGAAATCTCCAGAAAAAGAACTAAATATAATGGAAGCAAGCAAAGAGTTCAAAACAATGGTAATAAGGATGCTCAAGGAACTTAAGATCTTCAAGGAATTTAGTGAGAACTCCAAGGAACTTAAAAAGAACATCAACAACATAAAAAAAGGACCAGTCAGAGATGAAATATACACTAACTGAAATGAATAATTTATAGGGAATCAATAATTTATAGAGGAGAGTAGAGGATGGTGACAATCAAATCAGCAATTTAGAACATGAGGAAGCAAAAAACATCCAATCGAAAGAGCAAAAAGAAAAAAGAACTCCAAAAATGAAGATAGTGTAAGGATCCTCTCGTACAACTTCAAGCATACCAACATTAACATCTTAGGAGTGCCAGTAGGAGAAGAGAGGGTACAAGAAATTGAAAACCTACTTGAAAAAATTACAGAAAGCTTCCCTTATCTGGTGAAAGAAATACATACAGGACCAGAAAGTGCAGAGAGTCCCAAACAAGAGGAACCCAAAGAGCTCATACCAAGATACATAATTAAAATGCTGAAGGTTACCACAAATCAGGTTGGCTCAGTGGATAGAGCATCGGCCTGTGGACTAAAGGGTCCCAGGTTCAATTCTGGTCAAGGGCATGTACCTTGGTTGCGAACACATCCCTGGTGGGAGGTGTGCAGGAGGCAGCTGATCGATATTTCTAACTCTCTATACTTCTCCCTCCCTCTCTGTAAAAAAAATCAATAAAATATATTAAAAAAACAAAACAAAAACAAAATGCAAGGGTTAAAAATAAAAGAAAATCTTAAAAGCAGCAAGAGGAAAGCAGTTACTTATCTACAAGGAAGGGCCCATACAACTATCAGCTGACTTCTTAACAGAAACTTTGCAGGTAAGAAGGGAGTGTTAAGAAATATTCAAAGTGAGCTGGGCCAGTGTGGCTCAGTGGTTGAGCATCTAATCATGCAGCAAGAGATCACCGTTCAATTTCCAGTTAGGACACATGCCTGGGTTGCAGGCTCAACTCCTAGTGAGAGCCATGCAGGAGGTAGCCTATCAATGTTTCTCTCATCACTGTTTCTTTCTTTCTTTCTTTATCTCTCTCTCTCTCTCTCTCCCTCTCGCTCTCTCTCTCCCCCTCCCTCCCTCCCTCCCCCTCCCCCCCCCCCCTCTCTCTCTCTCTCTCTCTCTCTCCTATCTCTATAAAAATCAATGAAAACATACTTTATTAAAAAAAACAAAAAAAATTCAAAGTGATGAAAAGCAAGGACCTACAACCAAGTATTCTACTCAGCAAAGCTTTCATTTAAAATTGAAGAGCAGATAGAGACAAAAAAACCTGAAGGAGTTCATCACCACCAAACCAATATTACATGTAATGTTAAAGGTCTTCCTTAAGGAGAGAGAAAGAGCCAGAACCAGTTTGGCTCAGTGGATGGAGCGTCAGCCTGTGAACTGAAAGGTCCCAGGTTCAATTCCGGTCGGGGACATGTACCTTGGTTGCAGGCACATCTCCAATGTGGGGCGTGCAGGAGGCAGCTGATCCATGTCTCTCTCTCATTGATGTTTCTGACTTTCTATCCTTCTCCCTTCCTCTCTGTAAAAAATCAACAAAATATATTTTTTTTTAAAAAAGAAGAAAGAAAGATAAAAAATGAGTAAAATGATAATACAAATCTATCAACAATTGAACTTAAAAATCAAAATAAACAAGAAATCTAATGAACAAAATAAATTGATGAATAAAATAGAACCAGCGGCATGGAAACATGGAACAGACTGAAGAATCTCAGAGGGACGAGATTAACCAAAGAATTTATAAGCATATATGCATAACCCATGTACACAGACCATAGGGTGGTAAAGGCCTGGGGTGGGATGGGATATAGGTGGAGATGGGCAATAGCAAGAGAAACAGGAGGACATCTATAATATTCTCAACAATACAGATTTTAAAAATAATAAAAAGATATAATTTTGGGAGAAAAAAATCAGAGAAAAGACTGAATCCATTCAAAGGGTCTCCACAGAGGAAATTCACAAACATAGTAATAGAGACCAGATTGGCATTATCAATACAGTGGTACCTCGAGATACGAGTTTAATTCGTTCCCCAACCTTGCTCATATATCAAGTTGCTCGTATCTCAAAGCAAATTCACCCAGTGAAATGCCGTTAATCCGTTCTAGCCCCCCAAATGCCACCCCAGTTGTTCTTGTTACGTGTTTTTTAATAAGAAAAATGTATTTATAAATGACAAATACTGTATAAAAACATAATAAAAGAGAATGTAAAGGAATAAACTGGTTTTATAAAGTGTATTTACCTACTCGTTACACTCTTAATGCTACACTTTATCCCTAAACTGAATGTAATTTAACTAATCTTCACTGGACTTAATTGCTACTGGTCTTTGCATTTTTGGCCGATTTAAAAAAAAAACACCTGTCCAATGAGGTTTGCCTCTTCCTCCCTTTCAGAATGTTTCTGAAATGGGTGAGGCAAGTTTCATTGAACAGCTCGGATGCCCGACCAGTAGCAACTTTTTCGGGGTGTTTCTTTTCCACAAAGTGTGACACCCTCTCCCACATTCCTAAGATCTCCTTTATCTCTCCCTTGTAGAGATCTCCTCCACCTCTGGCTCCTCCTCAAAACCAATTTCTTGGAGAACCTCTGCATGTTGCTGAGACTGCAACTCTTGTAAGTCCTCCGTGGTGAGTTCCAGAGAGTGCTCCTCCACAAGCTCATTCACGTCTCTCTCATCCACCTCCAGGCCCATGGATTTTCCCAGAGACACTATCTCCTCCTCCACTGGCACCTCGGGTTGGAATCCTTAGAAGGTCCTTTCGGCTACGGCCTCAGGCCACAGCTTCTTCCATGCAGAGGTCAAAGTCCTCCTTGTAACACCTAGCCAGGCCTGATCAATAATTCTGAGGCATATCACGATGTTCAAGTGGTTCTTCCAGAACTCTCGAAGGGTGAGGTTTGTGTTCTCCATCACCTCAAAGCAGCGCTGGAACAGGTGCTTGATGTACAGCTTTTTAAAATTAGAAATCACCTCCTGATCCATGGGCTGCAGGATAGGAGTGGTGTTGGGAGGTAGGTAGACAACCTTTATAAACTTGAACTCTTAGAGGAGTTCATCTTCGAGGTTCGGTGGGTGAGCAGGAGCATTGTCGAGGACGAGGAGGGCTTGCATGGTTAGGTTGTTTTCCTGTAGATATTTCTTAACAGAAGGGCCGAAAACCAGGTTAACCCACTCCACAAAGAACTGCCTGGTGACCCATGCCTTCGGGTTTGCCCTCCACATAACTTGCAGTTTATCTTTTAAAATCTTATGTGACTTAAAGACTCTGGGGTTTTCTGAATGGTACACGAGCAGAGGCTTGATCTTGCAGTCGCCACTCACATTGGCGCACAGTGCGAGAGTTAGCCTACCCTTCCTGGGTTTGTGGCCTGGAATCGCCTTCTCCTCTGCCATCATATAAGTCCTATTCGGCATCTTCTTCCAGAAAAGCCCTGTCTCGTCACAGTTGAAGACTTGCTGGGGGATATATCCTTTGGCTTCTATCAGTTCGGAAAAAGTTTTGAGGTAATCCTCAGCTGCCTTCACATCCAAACTTGCTGCCTCACCATGCCTGACGATGGAGTGAATGCCGGACCTTTTCCTGAAGTTATCAAACCAGCCTCTACTGGCTTTAAATGAGTCTTTCGATGCTTCATCCATGGAAGTGCGCGGGGTCTGCTCCAGCAAATCACCGTAAATCGCTCTCGCCTTCTCGCATATGATGCCCTGTGTTAATGTATCTCCTTTAAGCTGCTTCTCTGTCACCCACACCATCAGTAGATTCTCCATCTTTTCATGGAGAGAGCTACGGAGCTTAGAAATGATTGTAACACCCTTAGCTGGCGTTATTATACCCTTTATCGACTCCTTCTGTTTAAGCACAGTGCATATCGTTGAAGTACTATGCCCGTATTGCCTCGCCAAGTCAGCCACTCTCACACCTTGCTCATATTTTTCTATGATTTCACACTTTAATTCAATAGACATCATCCTCTTCTGAGCACTGACCTTTCCACTTGCTTTCTTCGGACCCATGGTTATAAAAAGAAATGTGATAAAGTATGTAAATGCACAAAAGATGCTTCGACAACGAGGTAAACAAGCACACTGACTGAGGCGTGGGAAACTATGAGACGCTCGAGTCTAGGTAAACTGGTGGGTCATGTGCAGCCGGCCGATATGCGAGATTACTCGTATCTCAAATGTTGCTCATATTTCAAAGCAAAACATTGCTTGCTCGACAGCTCGTATCTCAAAAATCTCGTATGTTAGGGCACTAGTATCTCGAGGTACCACTATATATCAAACAGCCATATGAAAACTAAATTTCATTTCCACCAAGCTACAAAAGACTAAGAGAAAAATATTAAGTTCCTTTTATTCTCTAATTAGCCTATTATAGGTTACAAATGTATGCTTGGTAGACAGGTTCTTTCATATATTGAGACTCTTGATAGAAAATAAAAAGATTATTAAGCTAAAAGAATATCTAGCACTAAATAGAGTATATGCAATTATGACTAATAAAGGTAGAAACCTTCAGCAAAGAGCTTTTTTGTTATTGTTGGTGCCATTTTAAAGTTTTTGTTGGTTGGCTGGTTTTCTTTTGTTTTCAGCAGCAACAGCAACAACAAAAAAACTACTAAAGATGTTAGTAAGATTAAGATATCAATGTAAAGGAATGTTTAAAGTTTCAGTTAAAGATCACTGAGAAAATGATTCCTAAGCAGAAAAAAAAAAGCTGACCTTATAAATGTTGCAGTCATGCATAAGTGAAGCCTATGTCTGGAAAACTGTGTATGCATTCTCATCTTCAAAAAAGTTCAGTTAATGAGTTAGATAAATAAACCAATTAAAATTCTAATACAATTAGAGCCATATCACATAGAAATGTAGAATTTTGAAGTCTGACAAATATGGGTTCAAATTTCTACTCTTCTAATAATTACTACTTAGCCTTAATGTTACTTAGCTCCTCTGAAAATACCTCATTTAACAATAACTTTTATCCCATAAACTATTCATAAGACCAAAAGAGATAATATATGTAAAAATATTAGTACAGTACCTGGCACAAAGTAATCATTTAATAAACATAGTTATAATAACTAAAATAAAATATAGACAAATCTCTCTCTGATTTCAGGATTGAGAAGATCTAAGTTTTAAAAGAAAAGGAAACAAATGAAACAGGAAAGATTAATATATCTGGATATGTAAATTCTTTAAAGTTTATGTGAAAAATACACAATACTGAATAGAATATATTTACAAAATTATTTTTCTTATACAACAAAAAGATAAAAATCCCGAGTAAAAAATTATGTATTAATTACTCTTTGTATAAACAACACCAAGTACCCAATTTAGGAATCCACAAAATAGTAATGGAGACCAAGTCAGATTAAGGATTTTCTAACATAAGACTCACAGTGTGAGGTATTACTGCCCCTCCAATATTTATATCCTTAAAGGAAAAGGACTATTTGAAGCATAATAGTAGTAACTGAAATATAAGTCAGATAACACCAATTCAATATTCCTCACACAGAAAGCAAATCTATTACTAGACATTTTAATTAAAAATAAAGCATAATTCTATCATATATTCTTATCCTAACCTAATAATTTTTCAAGTTGTGCTAAAAAGTAGTATCTGAAAACTGCCACTGGAGTAAAGGGAACAGTGGCAGTTGTGTGAGGTTGAATGGCTATGTCTCTGTATTTATCAGTGTTTCACTCCACAACCTACAAGCAGTTTCAATTCCACTTATATCTATTCTTATACAGCTTGGGTTCAATTTATTTTCAGACTTTCTTTTTAAAACTGAAAAATAAGCTTGGCCAGTATGGCTCTGTGGTTGAGCATCAACCTATGAACCAGGAGGTCACAGTTCATTTCGTGGTCGGACACATGGTCAGGTTGCAGGCTTGATCCCAGTGGGTATAGGCAGGCGGCAGCTGATCAACGATTCTCTCTCATCACTGATGTTTCTCTCTCTGCCTCTCTGAAATCAATAAAAATATTTTTTAACTGAAAAATAATTCTAACAATCCACATCAAATCTCTCTCCTTCTGATCTCAGAGAAAAATTCAGTAAACTCTACTGCTACCCAGAATTGACCTATCCAAAACTTTACACTTAAATTTAAGTATATGGACCTAGCCAGTTTGACTCAATTGATAGAGCCTGTGGACTGAAGGGTCCAGGATTTAATTCTGGTCAAGGGCACATGCCCAGATTGCAGACTGGATCCCCAGTAGAAGGCGTGCAGGAGGCAGCCAATCAATGATTCTCTCTCATCATTGATGTTTCTATCTCTCTCCCTTTCTCTTCCTCTCTGAAATCAATAAAAATATTTTTTAAAATAAATAAATAAATTTAATACATTGAACCCACACACACACACACCACTTTATATTTTCTACCAAAACTAAGGGCAAATAACCACATTTTGCAATATTTAGAATAACTTCTTTATTCTGTGTCCAAGGCAACATGGGCATTGTTAAGATATTAATATTAACAGACCAAAATATTGTGAAATTTCTTTATAATACAAGTTTATGGACAGAAATAAAAACCAAGTTGTTAGTTTTGTTTTATCTTTTCAGTATATGGTATGTGTATGTGAATTATAGGCTTTTGGCTAAGCAATATATTAAAAATACAAATTTACTCAGAGAGGAAAGATATACTACATCCAGCTAAACTAAAATTTTGAATAGATCTATATTATACAATTATCAATTTTTAAAAATAAGACTAAAATAATTATAATCCAAGTTGAAATTGAATATAATTCCATTATTTTGTATATACTTCAGAATTTCATACCAAAGCTAGCCTTTGAGTTATAAAAATTCATTTTCATTATTCAGCACTCATAAGGCAGAGTCAAAGACTGAAATGTATCTATCATAACTCTAGGACAACATACTACTGAAGGTGGTTTTAGAGCAAACACTTGACAAGTTTGTTCACATACAATTTTTATTTCCTAATGAAAATGTACAAAAAAAAAAAAAAACCCACAAAGCTTCCTGTGGTTTAAATTCCACATAAGATTTTCTATAATAAATTTTATAATATGATTTTTCAATGTAGTACCTTGAATAACTTCATGTATTAAAAATAATTAAACTTGCCGTTCTTGGTATGGCTCAGTTGGTTAGAATGTCATCCCATATACCAAAAGGTGGTGGATTTGATTCCCAGTCAGGACACATATCTAGGTTACAGGTTCAATCCCCAGACAGGGCTCATGTGAGAAGCAAACCATAGGTGTGTGTGTGTGTATCTCTCTCTCTCTCTCTCTCTCTCTCTCTCTCTCTCTCTCTCTCTCAAATCAATAAATAATATTTTAAATCTCATTAACTATTAACAAGACCCAAAAAGAAAAAATTAACTTTAATAAAAGAAGAGGAAAATATACAAGCAGAGAAATCTAAAAAAAGCCACCAAACAAAATCATTTTGTTGATTAATGGGCCACTAGCCTTGCTTTCATTTAAAAAAATCACCTATATATATCATCTAATCCACCCACTCTCACACCCACCACCCCACAGACACAGAAAGCAGCCAAAATATTCACTTTCAAAAAATATCTAGTAAAATTATTTTTACCTGTAAATTGTTTTCTGTGAATCTGTTCCACCAAACCATATTGATGGGTACTCCTGATTTACACCTGTCAGCAAGGCAGCCAATAGGGTTCTTTGCTTTTCGTGCCTTTGATCCCATCGGAACTAGCCTCTCCTCCAGCATCCCCAGGCGATACTTTCTTGGCTAGGAAAAAGAAGGAAAGAAACCAGACCACTCCTAACATCCCCCACACTAATCTAAACTAGCATAACTAACAGAGAAGATACCAGGAATGGTGGAATAGAAAACAAAATTTCTAAGACACTCCCTCTAATTTCCTTGTCACCACCCAGCATTTCCCACCCCCACCCACCCCCAATACACACCTCATAAGAGAACCCACAATCCTAACAGGCTGATGAGCAATATTATATAAAGCAACAGATGTTTTAGAGAAATACATTATAATCTAAGTTGATAAGACTTTAATGAACAGAAATAAACTTATCAGCAAATAAATGCTTTGCAAAAATTTTTTCTACTGGCACTTACCTATTCTCACTGCAATATGAAGAAATGGCTTCAAGGGCACAAAATACAAGTAAAAAATTTTCTCCAAATTATACTTTTTTCTGCTCCCTGTATCACTGTCTCAATTCCTACTGAGAATTACCCCCCTTAAAAGAAGAAGCTAAAGCCTAAAAAAGATACTTTTTAAAAAATTTTTTTAAATCTATGCACATTAGACCAGAATATAAGTCATTCTATCTGAAGTGGACATTCAACTTAAAAGTACTCAATGAAAAGAAATAACCTCAGACTTTAAAGAAAAATATACAAATATCAATGGTCTTATAAATCTCAGTAATTTGAACAGACTGATGCTAAGTCAACTGTCCAATAAAAGGATGAATTCACTGGCTAACATTATATATAATAAAGTTAGTAAATTATCTTAATGACTGGCAGGGTTTTTTATTATGTGAATGTTAATTACAGTTTCCACCATCCTACTTCTCTTAATTATATCAAATTTGCACTAACTTGAATCTTAAAGGGAATTTGTATATATATTTCTCCTTTAAGGAAAAATGACACATTCTTGAGAATGTATCTAATTTAAGACCTGAAATTTTAAAAATCTATGTTTAATCCTTGTTCCGTCATAAGACTGCTAAAACAAATAATTAAATTAACTTTCTTCATAAAAGGTGTCAAAACCAAACAAATATATAAAAAATATTTATTTCAGAATAAACTTACATTCTCCACTTCACAAAAGGCCCTCACTATGCTGTCTTTGATTCAAGGAAGAAAAAAAGCTTTTTATAACTTGCATAAGAAAGGCAACTATACTACCTGCATACCCAATAATTATAGCAGTAGATAAAGTTTCATGAAGGTAAAATATTTCCACCTCTAGGCAATCATGAACCAATTCAATTACCCTCTATGTCTACATCAAAAACAACTTTTGTAGATGAGAATAAAAATGTAGCCTTCAAAACCATATTAAAATGAAAATTTTAAAGCGAGTTGTTTCTAGTAACTAGAGCTCACAACTATAAAGATTTTATGTACAGCAAAAATAATATAAGCTTAATTAAGCCTTCACTAATTTAACATTTACATTTTAGAGAATGTCTGGGCTAAGGATTATCCTATTAGAAAAGTTAAACATATCAAAGAATATTTATTTAACACACACAACCTGTCAAGTAGGACTTATACAAGGACACCTAAATTCTAATCATATATTTGAAATCAAGAAAATGATTGCTTTAAATGTTCTTCTGTTAAGATCCTTTACAAATTCAGACTTGCTTTTGACCTGAAAATTTACTTTCTTACATAGAAAGGCATAGCAACATAGAAAAAGTGTTAATCTAATGTGACATTCTCCCTCCCTAACAGCTCTCATTGTAAGTTTTTTTTTTTTCCAAAGAAGAATTTATCACTTCTCCACCTCTTTCCTATCCCCCCAAAACCTGTAATTATCTAAGGATTTTTCCTTTTAGGTAAAAAGAGATCTTTAAACAGGAGCCATTACAGATTTAAGTTTCTTCAATAAATTGCCAGCAATTAAAGTTTCATCTAACGTGATACTGAGTGATATGACCTAGATGCTATTTTTTTAAAATACCACCCAAAATACCATTATGAGCAGAAGACAAATGACATCTGAAAATAGAGGGCAGTAATAGAAAGTATGATGGTGAGGTATAAAGATTAAATATAAAAGTCTCATTGCCAAGAAAGTAAATTATAGTTAAAATCTCATTTGTAAAATAACTTCCAAAATTATTGTTTAAATAATAATTTTGGAAGTTAGTTTACAAATAATAGTTTATATTATTATGGCTTGGAGGGTAAAAATGTGCTTTCAATTAATCATTTATAATCTTACTTTGTATCAAGAAGAGTTCCAAGTATTTGGAATACAATAAGGAATAAAATAAAGCACTCACCTTTCCCTCAAAAAGAGGGCATAATCTAGTAGATAACAAAATCATGCAAAGAGAACATATTCACTCTGATAAAATAAGTGCCTATATAATCAAGGTACCAACAGTGCAGAAACAAAGGCTTCAATGAGAAAGTGAAGGCCTGAGCAGTTTTGAAAGAGTACTAAATATGCCCAGATATAGATAGATAGATAGATAGATAGATAGATAGATAGATAGATAGATA
>JAAGEH010000011.1:7555408-7585944 GCA_011751065.1 Lasiurus cinereus | reverse complement strand
ATAGATAGATAGATAGATAGATAGATAGATAGATAGATAGATAGATAGATAGATAGATGATAGATAGAGCGAGCAAGCGAGCTATATTGTAATCTAGGAAAAATGTGTAGGTAGAAACATAAAGGCATTTGGTGTTAAGGGAAAACTGTTATGGTAAGCATTGAGCCTACTATTAGTAGAGGGACCTTAAGAGCAAAAGATGAGGTTTGAAAGCAATAAAAACTAATTTACATGAATTATTTTATATCCTATGGCAAGGAGTTCGGGCTTCATTCAATGGACACCAAGAAACTCTTGAGAACTTAAGAATGAGAAGTAAACTGGAAGCAGGTAGACAAACTGCTGCACTCTGTTAGCAATCCAAGTAAGAGTTTCCCAACCTCAGCAATAGACTTTGGATAATTCTTTGTTGTACAGGTCCTGTATTGTAAGATATCTAGCAACATCCCTGGCCTCTACCCACTGTGCCAACAGTACAACAGCACCAGTTTTAACCACCAAAAATATCTTCAATGTCCCCTTGTTGAAAGGGATCAAAACTGCCCCTATTTGATCCCTAGCCAGTGTGGCAAGATTTGTTAACGGTCTTTTCAGGCACCAAAAGGTCACAGGTTGGATTCCCAGTCAGAGCACATGTCCTGATTGCAGGTTTGATTCCCTGGTATGGGTACATTGATTAGGCAACTAATCAATGTTTCTCTTTCACATCAATGTTTTTCTCTTTCTTCCTCTTCCTTCCCCTCTCACTAAAATCAATAAAAACATATTTAATAAAAAAAAAAACTGTCCTCATTTGAGAACCTGGTCTTAGTAAAGGATGTGAACTAAGGAAATCGAAATGGAGATGGATCTGCTAGGTTAAAAACAGCTATTGGGGATGAGGGAATTGGAAAAGTCAAATGGAAGATGAGAAAATAAAAAGGGCAAACAAAATTTGATGGGAAATTTTTGTTTACCCCTGAAGTTAATCCTCTCAAGTCCTATTAATAAATAAGCAGCTTTTCTTTTCCACCTTCTAATAAGTCAATATTGTATACCAAAATTCGACATCTTCTACTTTCATCCTCCTCTTCCTCCTCTTCCTCTTCCTCTCTCTCTTTTTCTCTCTCTCTCTCTCTCATATATATACAAATCTCAAGATTCACTATAAAAGTGACTGATTTTTATCATTCATCACAAACTCTAAATAAACAGCATAAATAAGATAGCTGAAAATAGTGTTGCCTTTTTTATTGGATATTTAAAAAATAACTTAGGGCTTGAACAAGTTTTCAAGGATAAGAAAGTCTGATCATGTACTCTAGATCAGCTCTCCTCAACTTGTAATGAACATATGAATCATCTAGGCATCTTGTTAAAATAAAGGTTCTAATTCAGTAGGTCAATTGTGAAGCCCAAGAGTCTACATTTCCAAAAAAGCTTCCAAGACTGCTAGTGCTGCTGGTCTGGTGACCATATGCTGAGAAGTAAAATTCTAGAGAATGTCAAAGAAAAGTCCTGGATAAGGATGGGAAATTTAGCTAGTGATGCAAACAGAAATTGGAGTCACCCTCCCACCCAGATAAAAAGAAATAAAAAGGGGTTCAATAGTTCAACAGCCCAACTCCTTAAAGCTTGACCAAGATACTTAGAGCCTTCATTACTCACAGTCCTCAAAATCCTGGCTCTTCAAAAATTTTTGCCCCAATCCTGTGGTCGGCAAACCGCGACTCGCAAGCTATGGTTTGCCGCTCTGTTGACTAAGGAGTTTGCCGACAACTGCCCTAATCCATAAAAGCCCATTCCAATGCTTTAAGACTAAGAGAAGTCAACTATCATTCCTAACTAGACTATGTCAAAGAAGAGTAAAAGCTAATTTTAAAAACTGTTTTAATTCCACACACATATTTTTTCATTCATTCATTCATTCATTCACTCAACATTTCAGCATAAGGTTCTTTGCCTTTCCTATAAAAACAATGATAAGCTCTATTCTCTTCCCCTAAAAATTCATGGTTTAGCAAAAGAAAAGTCTATAAATACCACTGCTTCTATAGAAAATGTAATTAAAGCAACCAAGTAACAGACCAATTTTCAATGCACAACTTTTTTGGTAAAATTACAAAACAGCCTCATCTCCAGGTTTCAGATCATCAAACATTATGTTACTACATATGATATAATCATCCTATATAATAAAAGCCTAATATGCTAAGTGTCTGGTCATCTGGTCAACCAAAGTGTAATATGCTAATGATATGCTAAAGTCACTCAACCGCTCATTATGACATACACTGACCACCAGGGGGCAGACAATCCAACCGGTAGGTTAGCTTGTTCCTGGAGTCCGGCCAACCAGGACTGAGCAAGATGGACCAGATATGCCCTAGAGCCCTCCCACTGTACCTTCCCAGGCTCCCAATCCCTCCCTGCACCAGTGGGATCCTTCAGCCTGGCCTGTTCCCTCTCACAATCCAGAACCCCTTGGGGGATGTTAGAGAGCCCGTTTTGGCCCAATCCCACAGGCCAGGCCAAGGGAACCCACAGGTGCACAAATTCATGCACTTGGGTCCCCCCCCCCCCTCAGCCGGCCTGCACCCTCTCAGCCAGCCATGAGTCCAGCTCACGGCTTCTGGCTGAGCAGCACTCTCCCTGTGGGAGCATACTGACCACCAGGAGGCAGCTTCCGCATTGAGTGTCTGCCCCCTAATAGTCAGTGCATGTCATAGTGAACGGTTGTTCTGCCTTTCAGTCAATTTGCATATTAGCCTTTTATTATATAGGATGAGAGAAATCAAATTGTTATCTGACAACAAAAAATTTCCAATGCCCTGAATTTTAAGTAATCCCTTTGAATATCAAAAATATAGTAGGTTCTTAGGTTACGTCAGAGATCCATTCCTGCGGTGTGACATAATGCAATTTTCGACATAAGTCGGAACCCACCTATAGAAGCACCTACCTCACTTGGAGCACATACACAGCAGTAATGAAGTGAAACAGTAAAAAATATTTAAAAGAAAGATAACAATTCCTGACCTTTACTTGTGGTAAATAAATAATAAAAAGCATAAAGCACATATGTACATATGTCAAAATAATGGAACTTTTTTTTTATAACCACAAAATGACATACGTTGAATCCAACATAACCTGAGGACTGCCTGTATAGTAACTGCTTTCACTGTTTCTATTTTGAAACAATGAATGATGACTTAAAGTTGCTATGGATAACACTTTAAAATAATTTGCATTTTATTAATCAGAACATCTTCACATACTTAGAAAATAGTAGTACCCAGGTATGAAATATTACCTCCCTTACAGATAATGCTTAATAAATATATTACTTATTAATTATATTAATAAATATATTAATTCATTACCTTTTGCAGTAACAACTCATCAACCTCCTGCCAGTACTGAAGGTCCTCTAATATTAGGAATCTTTGACCTATAATATACTATATATTTATTTGAAAATAAACTTGCATTTCTTTTACAATCTCTTCTGGCTCACAATGGTTTTCTCTCAATTTTAATATCCTGATATTTTATAGTATTTGTAATGATAAAAAGTAAATATGAGACTGTAATTCCATTAGTCATCAGTGATCAATGTAAACTCACTGGGGAAAAATAGACCCAAAATGATTAAAACCATTTAAATTTTTTAAATCAAGTAAATTAATTTCCAGGGGTAAAAAACTTTAAAAATAAAAAACAAAACAAGTCAACCTCAACCTCAAAGATTATATTGTATTTTGTCTTGTCACTCATTATTATTAACTGTGGGCCTTTTATGACAATAAATTAAGTGTCTGACATTTTCATTATTTAAATAATGACAATAGGATGGGATGGGTGGGTGAATAGATCTACAAAAAGTATTCTATAGAAAAACAGACTGTCACAGTTAAAGATCCACAGATAGGTAAATATCTGTAAATGAAAACGAACTTTTAATTTGTGAAGTTAATACACATAGAAGATGAGAGAACGAAAAAAGAGGATGTTACTAAGTAAAAACTGATATAAGTGATATCAAATATAGCAGAACAAGATATACATATTCACACAAACATATTTTTAAGCTCGACTATGAACCAGATCCTGGAAAAATAAGACACTATGATATAAGTCAGCTCCTTTTGACTTTCCTTCCCTTATCCTAACAAAGAGCTTTAAAATCAAGAATAGAAAAAATAAACATGATACTTCAGAAATGTTTGTCCCCTAATCCCAAAGAATTTAGCTTGTTATAGAAACCTTAAAATTTTACAAAATTGAAAATTATCTCACTATTAGGAATAAACTGCAAATGCCTAGATAACGCTGCATATTGATAGAAATAGCATCCTAAAGTACAACTAACAAGGAAAGTAAATGACAGGCACCTGAGCCTAAAAAGGTGGAGAAGAAGAAGAATAGAATAATTACTAGATGACTGAAAAAGAGAGCAGAGAAGGGTCAAGAAAGATATAAAAGGAGAAACCAAGAATGCCAGACATTAATTTTGAAATTTTGCCTAGGATTTGTCTCAATTATCTGGTGTTGCCCTACATAAAACTCAGAGCTTAGCAAGAACAGTTAGCAAACTGTCATGCTAAATCACTTCAGTTAAGAATATTTGTAGGCCTTAACTGAGTAGCTGAGTTGGTTATTAGACCATCATTCTGATAAAATGCTAAGGTTGTGGGTTTGATCCCCAGTAAGGGCACATATAAGAATCAACCAATGAATGCATAAATAAGTAGAACAACAAACTGATGTTTTTCTTTCTCTTTCTCTTCTCTCTCTCTCTCTTTCATCAATAAATACATAACTTTTTTAAAAAATTCTATTTCAATATCTAACTGCTATAAAAATTCTCTGTCCCAAAAGATTCCTTACCAAAAATTTTACTGCTGACTAGATCACATTTGTTATTCACTCTCAAGTCTTTTACTATAGTATCAGTTCTCAACCTTATCTATCTTATTATCTTACACGTATTGCTCGTATTAATACAGGGTGTATCCAAAAAAACTGTACACAATTTGAACAGCTGATAGCTCAATTCTGAAAATAAAATGTATTTCAATAACACTGTCTTTATAATTATTCAAACAGTGTATATACATTTTTGGGACACCCTATATATTAACTCCCATTTTTAACAAAACTCCATTTCCAGTGTGTTAAAGCTTAACTCCTCCATCAAGTTTATAGCCATAACTCAACTTTTTCTACTACCACCCTTAGCCAGCTATAATTACACATATTTTTAAATAATCATTATTTGTTCTATCTATAAAATATGTATTCCTAATGTGAAAAACAAAGAAAAAATTACTGCTTCCAAAACATTATGAAATACCTATTTTTTTTAATTTTCCTCTATATAATGGTCTAATACTTTGATAAAATAAAGATGAATTGCTAGAAAAAAGATCACCTAACTGGATATTGCTGAATTATCAAAATGTTATATAAGTTATCCATAAACTCTTTTGAATCTGGAGAATTTGTTGCTACCTAGCAATCATAAGATTTCTAAATTGGCACTAATTAGTATGCTGCTGTATAAATGTTCTCTGATAGGTTCATGTATTGCCTCTTCAGTTAGTCTTGAGGAAAGCAGGAAAAATATCAATCCATCCTTAAATTTTCCACATAGTACATATCAGACAGGCCATACTTAACTATTTGGATTCCAATAATTCATATACTGACAGGCAAAGAAAAAGCAACACCAGGGACTCACCCATCTGAGTCTTTCAGAAAATAATTTACCTAACTAGCTATGAAATATTAGTAAGTATGGCCTAAATACCTATTTTCCGATACCATTATGAAATAAAAATGTCACTAAGCAATCATGATAGCCTGCTTAGATCAACATAAAATTATAAATATTTACATAAATTTTAGTTACTCCCACTAAAATTATATCATTAAATATATATTATAAATAACTGTAACAAAAGACAGTTTCCACATGCCTTCAATTCAGTGTGTGCCATGCAATATCTTATGCCAAGAGTACTTCTAATATAGAGATTTTAAACCTTCTAAACTCAACCATTAATAATTTCAAAATATATGCAACCTGCACTCTCAGATTACTAAGCATATATAGCCCACCACTGAAAAAAATCTATGTCCCTACATATTATTTTAAATGTAAATGGCAAGAAAATATGGTACTTCTAAGATATAATCTGTGAACTCTAAATTTCTAAGTAGAGTCTGACACATAGGTCCTTTCAGTTTGGACAGATATTGAATTTTAGAGATGAAAGAAAGCAATTATCCAGGCCATGCTCATCACTTCACAGATGTGAAGATTATATTCTAGAAAATTGGGCCAAGGTCACAAAGCTAGCAATCCAGGATCACGATATAGGTAATGACTAATATCACTATTAATCTGTTTCCATTAGGATATATCCTAATATCGCTCTAAATATTGAGGTCATATTTGTAGTAATACTTTATTTTATTATTTTCCTTTACTAAAGTAAATTTTAAAAGGATGCACACTATATCTTCCTTTTTTTGTCTCCAGGGATTTTTACGATTTTCTCAAAAATAACATCAGTATCTCTAAGTCATATATTTCTACTATGTGCACCAAACCCTCACATTAGAAATACTTGTATTTATTTGTCATTCTACTTTTTTACCTTCTATTCATACATCAGAAACACTACTTATCACAGTTAACCAATTATTAATTCAAGGATGTGAAAAGGCCATTAGAGGGACCACTAAGACCACTTTAGTTTCCCCTACACTAAACAGGTCCAGATAATCTGATTTCTAGGTTGTTTCTGTTTCCTTCCATATTGACTGGCTTTGTCTATTGTCACTTCTTATTACTGCCAATGAGCCTGGTTATATCCAACTCTATTCCACTTATACCATATGCAAGAGTAAATATGTTCCTGGTGAAAACCTGTAAGAAAGTCTATAAAATCAACTCCATATATTTTAGTCTATTAATTACAGATGCTTAAAAGCATTTTGTAATTAATTACCTTCTTATCCTCAACTGTTTTAAAATGAAGATAATACTAAGTACATGAGATACTGATATAATTCATACTTGACTCCATAAATTTTATTGTCTTGTAAATATCCGGTCTTCTTGAATTTCATTTTATACCACCCTCTAATCAGATACCTCCTAAAACCTTTTTAAGCTTATATCAGTTTTTTAAAATTAATATTCTTTTCTTTTGGGTCTTTCATTACTTAGGAAAACGAATTAGTTATAACTTTATAGTAATTTCCACCAAGTTTTACAAAATGTTTTTAAGAGATTTTAAACTGTTTTTATAAACAGTTGGGCCAATTAGGAAAAGTTAGGGATTTTAAGTTTGCCTTGTAAGGAGTAGTTTAAATTAGGTAGAAATCTTTGTAAGTTAGACAAAGTAGTCAGAAAATAAAGTTAAAACATGATCAAATATGATAACAGAAGAAGAGTAATGAGCACACAGTGCAATATGCAGATCTTATAACATAGAAACCTACACCTAAAACCTATATGATCATATTAATCAATGTCACCCCATAAATTTAATAAAAGGAAAAGAAAAAAAAAAGATAATCAATATACCTAAAATGAGTAACATAGATAGCAGCTACATTAAATTAGATGTTATCTTAAAAACAGACTACTAAAGTATCTTAATACATACAAAAATAAGAAGTATTTTAAGACTTTAAATAAAATGTTTCTATTTCATGCACACAAATGAAATAAAATTCTACATACAGGAGATATATAACAAAGAAAGGGTAAACAAAAATACTATAGTCCATGAAAAGCCCTCTCCTCACTTAAGAGAATATTGCACGATATAGATAATGACTAATATCGCTTCTATATTCCATTTTGCTTCAAATAAGTTTCAATTTCACCTACCTTTCTTCTCTGAGAGATGTTGAGGGCACCAAAGTCATTAAACAAGGATGTAGCAGGTGAAGTGAGAGGATCTGGAAGGTAAGTTACGTAAGTTTCCACACAGATGACTCCGGTAACCCACAAGTCTAATAATAAATGTTTAACTTGACAATGCTTACAAAAGTAATGAAAATCCCATACTCCACTAATAGTTAAACTCAATGCCTCAAATACAGTGGATATTCAAATATTTTCTGAGTGAATGAAACACAAATTGGAGAATACCACATTCAGCCAATACTCAGTACACATTTACTCAAGAAGCTAAGCAGATTAAATGCTTCTATTTGCTAAAAACTAAAAGAAAAATCAAACAGAAAACAAAAAAGATGGCTTTTAACCATGTTATTATGAATGTGTTTATGAAGGAAGTCTACCTGCAGTAAATGTTTATTTAGAGACCAAATCATGAGAAAAATAAAAAAGGAGATGACAAAGAGGTAGTCAGCTATACTCTGAGTGATCACCCTGGGTTTTAACACTTAGGCAAGGCCTTAAAACTTTGTAAAATATTCCACACTTTTAAGTTTATCACAGATATTTTACATTCTTATTATAAAAAGGTAAAGTAAGTTTTAAAACAAAATCTTGAAATCCAAAGATTTTATAGATCAGAGTTCTATTATTCTATGGTCAGAAGTTACAAACAAAAATGTAAGTCTAAATTGTTTTCCACTTAACAAATCAGAAGTTTCTGAAAAAGTGTGCATAATATACATTAAATATTTATCTTCAATGCTGAGCTTTAAGTTAATCTTCTGTTTCTAATCTGTAAAACCTTAAAAAAATATAGTAAATACTCTCATTTAAAGAAACCTTATACTCCAATCAGTTTGACTCAGGGGAAAGAGCATCAGCCCACAGACTGAAGGGTCCTGGGTTCGATTTCAGTTAAGGGCAAATACCTTGGTTATAGGCTCCATCCCCAAGTCATGTGCAGGAAGCAACCAATCAATGTGTCTCTCACATCAATGTTTCTCTCTTCTCTCTCTCTCTCTCTCTCTCTCTCTCTCTCTCTCTCTCTCTCTCCCCTCCTCCTCCCCCTCCTCCTCCTCCTCCTCCTTGTCCTCCTCCTTTCCACTCTCTCTAAAAATTAATGGAAAAATATCCTCTGGTGAGGATTAACAAAACAAAAAATAGAAATAATCCACATGCAAATTCTTATTGTCACCATTATTAATAACTGTTAACATTGTACTGATGCAGTCTTAATACTCAATTGTTGCTTTTTTTTTTTTTTTATCATCCTTTGGCCTGGCCGGTATGAGTCCTTAGTTGTACCAAAGAATCTCAGGTTCGATCCCCAGACCCCATCCAGGCGCATGTGAGAGGCAACCAATTAATGTTTCTCTCATATCATACTGATGTTTCTCTCTCTCTCCCATTCTTCTTCCCTCCCTCCCACTCTCTCTAAAAAGCAATGGGGAAAAAAAATCCTCCAATAAAGATTAACAATGCTCTCTCCACACCCCTACCAAAAAAAAATCTTTGAATATTTATTTTTTAAAAAGGATAGAGAAAAATACCTGGAACCTCCAAATCAAAACCTTAAAAATGTTCATAACCTTTGAAACAGTAATTCCATACCTAAGAATGTTTCCAAAACAAATAACTCAGAATATGAACACAGATTCATACACATAATCAAATATTGGAGTATAATTAATTGTTGTTTTTTTAAGAATAAAAACAAAAATAGTTCAGAAAATTATGAAGAGAAATAGAATTCAGTTTATAATGATCAAGAAATATCCATTAAAATATATTTAACTAAGGCCTAGTGCATGAAATTCGTGCATGAGGGGGGGAGGTGTTCCTCAGGATAGCTTGCACCCTCTCCAATCTGACATCCCTCTCACAATTCAGAACAGCTGGCTCCCAACTGCTCACCTGTCTGCCTGCCTAACCCCTAAACACTTCTGCTTACCAGCATGATCACCTCCTAACCACTCCCCTGCCAGCCTGATCGACACCTAACTGCTTCCCTGTAGGCCTGATTCCCTTAACTGCCCTCCCCTGCAGGCCTGGTCCCCCCAAACTGCCCTCCCCCTGCAGGCCTGGTCTCCCCGACAATTCCCCTCCCCTGCAGGCCTGGTCACCCTTAACTGTCTTACCCTGCAGGCCTGTTCACCCCAACTGCCCACCCCTGTCGGCCATCTTGTGACAGCCATATTGTGTCCACATGGGGCAATCATCTTGTGTGTTAGAGTGATGGTCAATTTGCATATTACTCTTTTATTAGATAGACTGTGATCTTGAAATTAAGTATTACAATGTATACACTTAAGTACTGCTATGTATTATTTCTCTCATAAAAACTCCGTGGTCATAATGCCATCACAGTGAAACAACCAGACTGGTCACCAGGAGGCTGGTGAGCACTGCGAGACACACACAGGTGGGCAGGCTGCAAGCACAGTGAGGCTGCACAGGTGGATGGGGCCACGCAATTTCATGCGCTGGGCTTCTAGTGTATATATAATACAAATTTTAATAGTTCCTGAATATTAAGTAATAGATCATTTTTTACTTTCTTCCTTATACCTGTCCCTAACTTTCAAAATTTCTACAATGGACATACTATTTTTAGAGTCAGAAACATACATATAAGAGAGGTAAAGGAACCAAGCCTTACCATGACCTGCATATGGCTTGGCACTGTCATTTAGAAGGCTTGGGGAGCTGCTACTATTAGTCATTCTCTGAAAAAGAAAAAATTACAGATATATATTACTAGAATTAAGAATATTCAACCAGTTAAGACTGACTTTCTTTGCTTCTTCCCCTCTTATTCATCTTTCACATTATTAATACTCTAATCACTGCTTCTTGGACTACAATAATCTATGCAAAAACTTCCAAACACTCTGCATAACACATCAAATGAAAATTTTATTCACCAGTAAGGTATTTAAAACCAAAGCTGCAGACCTATTGTGCATTGACTTCTATTAATTTATCAGCTTGGGCAAGACGCATATAACTACTATATTTCCTTACCCATAAAATTTAAATTTCAATTATCTATTCAAGATGTAAAGTGAATATATATAAAGTCAAGAAATGCTCTCTAATATCTTCTCCCAATGCATATTATCCTTCATTCTATAAAATTAGGCTATTCACTGTTCTCTAAATGTTTCATGGTTTCTCAACACACTCCATCTCTATGGTGTCTCTCCATCATAAAAGGCCTTCATCCCACAACCACAAAACACACAGAGCAGTGAAACTAGTTTCTTCCTATCTATCTCTACATATTCTATGATTGTCCCAACCTTAACCCCACCCTTGAAAGCTCACCCTACTCCAATCCTAAAGGAGATAAGATGCCTTAACTATAACCCAACTACCTCATTATCTAAAATCCCACGTCCTCCTGATATAAATTTAGGAATAAATGAAGACTTAGATCAGTGATATCCATATGGGGCACATGTCCCACAGGGGAGCAATTAAGATTTTTCAGGAGAGCAATTCAAGAATGAATTATTAACAGTGAATTTTTTTGGCATTATTATGGTTCTAAGGGCTTTACATATAGTATATAAATATATATTGTGATATATTTATGCATTGCAGTTCTATTATGTTTTAAACTTTGCTATTTTTTCATATCATTTCACATTTTTTTACAATTTCTTAGTGATTTCTTCCTCAGTACTTCAACTGTCCTTTCATTCTTTTATTTTTCTCTTTCATGGATGCCATATTTTTTGGAAGTATTAATGGTCTTTTAGGCTTCTTCTACGTGAATAGGAAGGAGTTCACTTTTTGAATAATAAGAATTACCCATATTTTCTGGCATATAAGACGACTGGGCATATAAGATGACCCCCAACTTTTCCAGTTAAAATATAGAGTTTGGGATATACTCGCCCTATAAGATGATACCTGGCATATAAGACAACCCCTGACTTTTGAGAAGATTTTCCTGGATTAAAAAGTTGTCTTATACGCCGGAAAATACGGTATGTGTCATGAGGAGAGGGGGCATATCAGGATTTTATGCTTAGGTGTGGCATGACCAAAGAAAGGTTGGGAACCACTGCTCTAGATGCTCTCCATCCTCAGAATAAACTTTACTGTTTAAACTCATACTAATGATACCTGCAGCAAGGGATATTTTGTTTCTACAGGGCTTCCAAATCCATTGACTCCTATAAAGCTGGTGCTGAAATAGGAATCTGTGAGATTGGTCTCAGTTAAAGCACCTCCATCTATTCCAGGAACTGAAAGAGAAAAAAAATTCAAGTATTTGATTATTTAAAAGCACAAATATTGATGTGGTTTCTGTGTTCCTAAATAACTTTTGAAGTGTCAAATCTGCCACTTATTTTTATTTACCTATTCATAACAAAAGGCAAGACCAAATAAAATTGGCTCAGCTCTAAACATTTATTAAACAATGCTCAAACTGACTGTTGTTTCCTACAGAGGTAGTAATTTATTTTGTATCAGTCACCTGAAAGCTACAAAGCATAACATGAAGAAACAAATCAGACTTGGATTTCAAGTTTCTTTCTTTAACTTTGCAAGAGGCCAGCAGAAACTATAAACCACTGCAATTTCCTCAGGACTATTTTTTTTTTATTATAAAAAAAAATTTATTAAGAAAAAAAATCAGCAGACTCATATTAATTCATAGTTCAGTAAAAACAATTCTATAGAAGTAGAAATGGAATAGAGTTCAGGGATGACACCCTATCTATGGATTTTAGGACAGGATAATACAGAATGATTTTAAGTAGAACAATCCATTTATATACGAACAAAGTCATGGACAATATGTTTTAAATACTAGTTCACGGTAAGTACTTAGAATGCTGCTATTTTTAAATTGCTAGTTAAGTACAAAGCCTATACTTCATAACAGCTGAACTGCAAGTAGAATTTGCCCTCTTTTGTGCAGAACCTCTACGAACCACTGCAATAACTCCCACTCCCAACAAGAAGTAATCTAACCCTAGCTGATTCTGCTGCCACAGATTCAAGAATCCAGGTTAGATTTCAATCAATGGGCCTCCCTCACATCAATGTTTCTCTCTCTGTTTGTCCCCACTCTCTTCCACTCTCTGTAAAAATTAAAGGAAAAATATCCTCAGGTGAGGATTAACAACAATTTAAACTAAAAAAAAAAAGTAGAGCAAAGAAATACTGATAGTTGGATGTAGGGTCCTATAATATGAATTTTGATATACCCCCAAAATCATATATTGAAATCCTAAACCCTAAAATTGACGGTATTAGGATGTGGGACTTTTAGAAGATACATAGGTCATGAGAATGGAGCCCTCATGCAAGAGATTAGTGTTCTTATAAAAGAGACCTTACAGAGATTCCTAGACCCTTCCACCATGTGAGAACACAGCAAGAGGGTGCCCATCTATGAATCAGGAAGCAGGTCCTCACCAACCACCACACATAATTTGCCAGTGCTGTGATACTGGACTTCCCAGCTTCCAGAACTGTAAGAAATAAAAATTCGGTTGTTTATAAACCACCCAGTCCATGGTATTTTGTTAGAGCACCACAAACTAAGACACAGAGATGTGGGAATGTAAATTGGTGCAGCTACTATGGAAAACAGTATGGAGGTCCCTCAAAAAATTAAATATAGCTGAAACCGATTTGGCTCAGTGGATAGCGTGTAGGCCTGCGGACTGAAAGGTCCGAGTTCGATTCCAGTCAAGGCATGTATCTTAGTTGCAGGCACATCCCCAGGAGGGGCGGTTGCAGGAGGCAGCTGATTGATGTTTCTCTCTCTCTCTCATTGATGTTTCTAACTCTCTATCTCTCTTCCTTCCTCTCTGTAAAAAAAATCAATAAAATATGTTTTTTTTTAAATTAAATATAGTCCAGCCAATGTGGATCAGCGACTGAGCATCCATCAGTTAACCAGGATGTCACAGTTCGATTCCCAGTCAGGGCACATGCCAAGTTTGCAGGCTCAGTCTCCAGGAGAGGGTGTGCAGGAGGCAGTCAATCAGTGATTCTCTCTCATCATTGATGTCTCTCTCTCTCTTTCTCTCTCTCTCTCTCTCTCAATACAATAAAATATATTTTTAAAAAACTAAGTATAAAACTACCACATGATCCAGCAATCTTAATTCTGACTATATATATATATATCCAAAGGAAATAACATCACTATCTCAAAAAGAGGTATCTGCATCTCTATGTTTACTGCAGCATTATTCATAATAGTCAAGACATGGAAACAATCTAATATTTATGGAGAGATGAATGGATAAATATCTCTCTCTTTCTCTCTCTCTCTCTCTCTCTCTCTCTCTCTCTCACACACACACACACACACACACACACAATGGACTATTATTCAATCATAAAAAAAAGAAGGCAATCTTGTAATTGGTGGCAACATGGATGGACCTTGGGGATGTTATAATAAGTAACGTAAGTCAGAGAGGAAAAAGTTAAATACTGTGTGATCTTACTTTTCTGTGGAATCTAAAAATGCCAACTCAAAGTACTAGAAAGCAAAACAATAGTTGCCAGGTGCTGGGGATTAGGAGAAATGGGGAGAAACTGGTCAAAGAATACAAACTTCCAGCTATAAGATGAAAAAAGTTCTAGAGGTCTAAGGTACAGCACAGCGACTATAATTAGCAATTAACACCTCCCCCACAACACACATAATTACCTTTTTTTTGTATGTAACTTTTAGGGTCTACTCTAATTGTATAAGAGGGTAGATCCTAAAAGTTATCACATATACAAAAAAAAGTAATTATGTGTGCTGGGGGGGAGGTGTTAACAACCTTTATTGTGGTAATCATTTTGCAATAAATGTATGTCAAATCATCATGTTATACACCCTAAACTTACATATGCCATATATCAATAATATCTCACTAAATCTAGGAGAGAAAACAACATTCCACTCAACTTACACTTGAGTTCTTATTTTAAAAAAGTTACAGTTTCGGAAGGAAAGGAATAGGAAATGTTATTTTAAAAGTAGTTTGGAAAACCACTAATGTACACTATATTACTCTATGCTATATAGACCACAAAAATACTAATTTTCTTAGAAGGTACAAAGAACATAACATGTCCTACTTACATCATAAGATATTCAAAGAGAAAGGGTTGTACTTTTAAGTTTAAACTACATAAGCATAAATATGTTAGAGACCTTAATTACGACTAAAGAATCCAGAACTTTTCATTCCTAGTACCCTTTATTTTTGCAATTTGTTTTAAGTAAACTTTATAAGATATCTGTGGAATAACAATTTGCAATCCACTTTAAATAAGGCTTACTATTTCTATGAAAGGTCTGTTAAAATTTCTCTTATTATAACTATTATATTTCTATGGAATAGTGATTGGATATGAATCTCAGTCCAAACAGCTGCTGAAAAAGTTGAAATCTCTTATTTTGTAGTTAAGCCGGTTGTGATTCAGAGTGATTAAATAGCTTTCCCAAAAGTCACAAAGCTAAGTGACAGAACTGGGATAAAAAAGCCAATTCTCTATTGCACTGAACTGCCATTCAATTTTTAAGAGAGGGAAACAGAAATGAAAAGATAAAATTTCAAGCCTTCAGGTTTGGTTTTGTTTTTTAATATATTTTACTGATTTTTTTACAGAGAAGAAGGGAGAAGGATAGAGAGTTAGAAACATCTATGAGAGAAACATCGATCAGGTGCCTCATGCACGCCCCCTACTGGGGATGTGCCCACAACCAAGGTACATGCCCTTGACCGGAATCAAACCTGGGACCTTTCAGTCCACAGGTCGATGTATCCACTGAGCCAAACCAGTTTTGGCAAGCCTTCAGTTCTTAAATGATCATGAGACACTCCAACTTTAACCCCAAGGGTGTTACAGTACCTAAAGAGTTAAAACTTCTACATCTGTCAGCAGTTACCCTGAAACTATTAATATATAAATGTGTATGGTAATAATCTACTAAAATAAAAAATAAAAAAAGAATCCAACCCACAGCTTAACTAAAGAAATGTTCTCCATTATTAGCTTTGTCCCTTCTGGATGAAATTACTTCAATTTCCCAAAAATACCACAATAGATCAATGTTACCCAAAGGAACTCTAAAGTCAACTGAATTTGGTAATTGCTGGGGACAAAAAATAAAAGTAAACTATTTTTTTACTGGAAAACTTTCTCAGAGCCTGCATATACAATGTGGACTTGGACAATCTAAAAAGGAAATAGAATACTTTCCTAATTTACTTGACTAGAGAACCCTTTCTACATAGAGCAGCTTGAGGGACCGGAGTTTCATAAAATACACTTTACAAAAAGTACCCAGTGGTTTTCCTCTGCCAACAAAGACATCACAGACAAGATGCTAAAGATGTTTATCCCAAAGGATGAAATCCAAACTTCATAGTCTGACATCAGGACAATGACAAATTCTTCCCATGCTAAGAAAAGCTTTCACAATTTCCAGAGCCCCTGATGTCCTGCTACAGGAGGATGTCCTCAAATTCCTTGTAGCGGAACCCACTTAGGTGACACCAACATTGACTTCCAAATGGTACAGTATATCTAAAAAAGGAAAAGTAATGGCATCTACATCATAAATCTGAAGAGAACCTGGGAGAAGCTTCTGCTGATAGCTCATGCCATTGTTGCCACAGAAAACCCCAATGATGTCAATATCCTATCTCTAGGAATACTGGCCAGAAGTTTGCTGCTACCACTGAAGACACTCCTGTTGCTGGCCATTTCACTCCTGGAACCATCATTGACCTGATCCAGGCAGCCTTCATGTAGCCAAGACTTCTGATGGTTACTGATCCCAGGGCTGACCACTGGCCTCTCACAGAGGTATCTTATGTTAACCTGCCCAGCATTGCTCTGTATAACACAGCCTTTCCTCTGTGCTATTTGTGAAGTATAGTAATTCCTCCTTTGGAGAACTGCTGTTTGAACTACTTTGTTATTCTTAGTCTCCTATTTGATAAATCAACTCTGTTATTTTTAGATAGTCCCTTATTCTGTAAAATAAACGTTTTAGTTTGAATAACAGAAAAAAATAAAAACTTAGCTGTCTGACCTTGCAAGCTAGCCATCTGACGTAGCAGGCTAATGCTGATACTGATAATATTCCCATATTCTCATGCCAAGTGTTTGTTCATTATGAATCCAAGGTCACAAACTATTTGCAAAAAATAACTAACACAGAGCTCTTTGTAAAAATCTGCAAAGAGCTCCACAGGTATAAATAAAAAGAATTTCCTCTATGTATGGATTCAGAATTTGACAGAGATATTCTGCTCTGAACCCGTGCGCAATAAAAGACTCCTAATTAATTAGCTTGTTAAGGCGTCTTGTATCTAGCTCAATGATTTAAGATACAACATGCAATCCCTGGCAACAAGGGGACTCACTCAGTGGATCTGATGTGGTGGATACTGGCCTGGGGAAGTCTTGTGCATGCACCATCTCCCATGAACACTGATGTGAGGTCATGCCTGGTCTCTACTTACAGATTCTGAAGAGACTGAAAAGAAAGAACAGGCTGCTGGTGAAAAGGCTGTGACCAAAGAGGAATTTCAGGGTGAATGATCTGTACCAGCCTCTGAGTTCACTACTGCTCAACGTACGGTCACAGACTGATGCCCTCGGTGCCTACTCAGCACTTTCCTACTGAAACCTGGAGTGCTCAGCCTGCCAATGAAGACTGGACTGTGGCTCCCACTGCCCAGACCACTAAATGGGTAAGAGTAACTACTGAGTTAAACTGTTTTTTCCACAAACTCTTAAATAGAATGGAAATAAATTTGATGAAAAATAAGCAGTTTCTTTTTTATAAAAAAGTCCTTAACAATCTGCTCTCAATCCATCATTCTAATATTCCCTAAAAGTGCTGGGTTTGAGTCTCAGTCCTGCCACTTACAAGCTACACAATCTTTGGGCAAAATGCTTATAAAACGAAGATTATTACATCACTTGTAAAATGAGAATCATACCATCTACCCTGCAAACTTCAATGAAAGTTATGATAAAGAAACAAATATCTTAAAAATTATTTCCAAAATCTTGATGGTTGCACAATACAAATTTATTAAACTGAACTGTATACTTACAATGGGTGAATTTTATAGCATATAATTTATATTTCTATAAAAATATTTTTTAATCAATGGAGAAAAACGAATACCTTACATAGATTATTTCCAAAAGAACAAGGACTACAGTGTAAAATAATAAAAGTATACATCTATTCAAAAAAGAGCTTTACAATGATCATACATTACTGAACTCTCTCCTCCAGTCAAAATGATATATCCATTGTATATTTTGGAAGTATACACTTCATAATACAGAGTACCATCAATTCGTGCTCTTTGTTAAAGACTAAGACATGAATGGAAAAAAATACTTGTGAGGTCTAACCGTATTTTTGCCACTTACTAGCTATATGACCTTGGGCAAACAATCCTTTAAGTTGCATTTCTTCATCTGAAAAAAAATAATAATAATACCATCTCACTCACAGGGTATGGTAGAGACTCAAGTCAAGTAGCTACTCAAAGTACCCAGCATCTTGTCTCACAGGTACTTATAAACATTAAATTCTTCTCCCATCACTAGAATGTATTCTCTAATTATCCGAAGCGATTAAAACCTCTAATTCAAGATTTATTTATAAAAATTTCCTTTATCTTTTGCTGTTATCTTAAATGACTTAAACCTTTAAATTCTTATATATTTCTATACTATCTACCCATCTAAATTATCAGTAAACTGAGATTTTGAATTAGTCCTTATACTTTTTGGTATTCCCTAATCTAGCACATTTGTATAAACACTGACTTACAATTAAACCCTTTTCCAGAGTAGGAATTTTTAAAAGTTGACAAAATACAATAGGTTTTCATGCCCACACTTTATAAAAACACCCCATGTAAATGGTATCACTGCCTCCATTTTCTGATGAGTAAAATGAGACTCAAAGACCCTCGCTGACAATGCACTGGATGCAAGCCCAAGAAACAGGCTCCTCCAGGCTCTTCCAGGCAGAACTCCCATTCTTTTCTCTATTGGATCTGTGGGATGAGCAGACTGAGCAAATACACCTGCCCATGAGGTCTGCCAGTTACCAACTATTGACCTTCGACAATGTATATAACTTAGATATATACAAATAACCTACTTTCCAGGTTGTTGTGGCAATAGTTCAGTATACTAGCATGTTTAGATGAGATATGGTGTTTATACTTACTTTTTGTGATTATCATTTGTACCCATTTATAAATTTATTTTTAAAAATTGGCTTGATCTTTCTAATGAAATGCTAATATGTTCTTGTATAGAATGCATTCATGAAAATTTTTCATGTAGCCTTTTTTTACATTTTAATATATAAAAAGGTAGTTTGGAATATTTTACACATCTCTTACAGAAACCACAGAAGTCATCTGGGAGAATAAAATTCAAAAAATATTTATCTGTCTGAGGACTGAAGTTCTCTAAAAAGCTCACAAACTAAAAAAGGCCAAGGGAATCAAGAAAAAACAGTAATTAATGACTAAAAACGCTATATTTCCAGCCTGTGATAAAGCTTCTGTGCAGAGCCATGAGATCAATTCTAGCCCGGCCAGTGTTGCTCAGTAGTTGAGCATCAACCAGGAAGTCATAGTCTGATTATCTATCAGGGCATATGCCCAGGTTGCAGGATCAAACTCCAGTGGGGGCATGCAGGAGGCAGCCGATCAATGATTCTATCTCATCACTGATGTTTCTATTCCTCTCTCCTTCTCCCTTTCTCCCTATGAAATCAATAAAAAACATGTTTTAAAAAAATCTACTCCAAAAGTTTTCTCTATCTCCATCCTCAGAACCCACAGTTATCTTTAAGACAGAAATCTTATCACCTCACTTAGCACACCTAGAAGGGACTTCACAATGTGAGCACAAAATTTATCATCTAGTACTACTCTCCATAGCCTATTCCTTATCACATCAGATGACTAGAGAACAAAATCATAGTACAATACTTTCTCTCAAAACCTTTGTGTCCTTGTACTCATCTGCCTAGGATGATCTTTCAGTCAGGTTTACTTCCATCCATCTTTCAAAAAACAGGTCAAATATGGCCTCTTCAAGAAACCTTCCAAAATATCCCTGAACAGAATTTTTTATGCATTTTATGTTTATAGCATATCATACTATGCAAAATTTTATTTACTAAACTACGCATTTATAAATGGTCAGGACCATGTATCTTTATATTCCCCCCAGTGGCTGTATAATAACTGGCACAGAAGAGTTTGATAATTAAGCTCTCTCCAGTCAATGCCCAAAGTATATGTGTGTGTGTGTGTGTGTGTGTGTGTATATATATTATGCCATTTACTAATGAAAAAGTCATTTGCATAAAGTATCTGTCCTCCAGAGAGGCAAACTGACGTTGTTTTAAAAACTGTAAGATCTATCTGGCAAACTGGCCTTCATGGAAACTGCCATACTTTTGCACCAAGATAATAGCCACAGCAATGCCTATAGCAAAACCAAGAAAAAAATATTCTCAGGCTTAACAAACTACTCAACTGAAATCCTCTTGTTCCACACTGGAGTACATACATATAGAAAACTGTTTTGATTTGGAAAAATTTTAAGTGATACATTATTACTTAGTTTCCTCAATATGAAAGGACTGCAGTGCAGCAAGGCTCCGGTAAACACCCGTTTCGGAGGAGTGCTACAATACTATAGGCCTTCCTAGATGAATTGGCTACAGGCTGACTATAAACAATTAAATAGATGGGCTCCTGGTGAAGCTATTTAATATTTAAAACTGTCCATGTGATTATATACTGAAATATGTCTTCTAATAAAAGAGGTTTAACCCTCGCCGGTGTGGCTTAGTGTCGGCCTGCGGACTCAAGGGTCCTAAGTTCAATTCCGGTCAAGGGCATGTACCTTGGTTGCAGACACATCCCTAGTGGGGAAGGTGCAGGAGGCAGCTGATTGATGTTTCTCTCTCATCAATGTTTCTAGCTTTTGGTCCCTTTCCCTTCCTCTCTGTAAAAAATCAATAAAATATATTTTTTAAAAGTTTTAATTTGAGATCTGTGCCAACATAATTACTTTATCTACATAATCAAAAGCTACCAATAGAGCAATACATATTTTTAAAATGTCTTAAACTGTTCTTGTTTTCTCAGCAAAGTGATTAGGAATTTCATAATGGAGAAGAGAAAATTTGTTGCTAAAAATTTATTAGTAAATTTACTAATAAAATCTGTTAATAATGCAGATTTTGTAATCCAAGAAAACACGATAATTTCAAAAGAAACATCAAAAGTGCTTTATTTAAATACTATCCATCGCTAGCTACACATTTTCCCCACCTTTAGGTAATTTGTGGATACCGTCCTGAAAGAACTTTTCTTGTTTTAAGGGAAATCATTCAGAGATCCAATTTTCCACTTCTTTATACGTTTTGAAGTGCTGCTCAGCAAGTGCATGTGCTTTGGATCTGAACAAGTGATAATCTGAAGGAGCAAGGTCTGGTGAATACAGCAGGTGGGTTAATACTTCCCAGGCAAGATCTTTTAAGGTACAGTGGTACTTGAGATATGAGTGCCCTAACATACAAGATTTTTGAGATACAAGCCACCGAGCGAGTGATTTTTTGCTTTGAAATACGAGCAACATTTGAGATACGAGTAATCACGGATCGGCCGGCTGCACACAACCCACCAGTTTACCGCAACTCGAGCATCTCATAGTTTCCCACGCCTCAGTCAGTGTGCTTGTTTACCTCGTTGTCGAAGCATCTTTTGTGCATTTACATACTTTATCACATTTCTTTTTATAATCATGGGTCCGAAGAAAGCGAGTGGAAAGGTCAGTGCTCAGAAGAGGATGATGTCTATTGAATTAAAGCGTGAAATCATAGAAAAATATGAGCAAGGTGTGAGAGTGGCTGACTTGGCGAGGCAGTACGGGCGTAGTACTTCCACGATATGCACTGTGCTTAAACAGAAGGAGTCGATAAAGGGTATAATAACGCCAGCTAAGGGCGTTACAATAATTTCTAAGCTCCGTAGCTCTCTCCATGAAAAGATGGAGAATCTACTGATGGTGTGGGTGACGGAGAAGCAGCTTAAAGGAGATACATTAACACAAGGCATCATATGCGAGAAGGTGAGAGCGATTTACGGTGATTTGCTGGAGCAGACCCCGCGCACTTCCATGGATGAAGCATCGAAAGACTCATTTAAAGCCAGTAGAGGCTGGTTTGATAACTTCAGGAAAAGGTCCGGCATTCACTCCATCGTCAGGCATGGTGAGGCAGCAAGTTTGGATGTGAAGGCAGCTGAGGATTACCTCAAAACTTTTTCCGAACTGATAGAAGCCAAAGGATATATCCCCCAGCAAGTCTTCAATTGTGACGAGACAGGGCTTTTCTGGAAGAAGATGCCGAATAGGACTTATATGATGGCAGAGGAGAAGGCGATTCCAGGCCACAAACCCAGGAAGGGTAGGCTAACTCTCGCACTGTGCGCCAATGTGAGTGGCGACTACAAGATCAAGCCTCTGCTCGTGTACCATTCAGAAAACCCCAGAGTCTTTAAGTCACATAAGATTTTAAAAGATAAACTGCAAGTTATGTGGAGGGCAAACCCGAAGGCATGGGTCACCAGGCAGTTCTTTGTGGAGTGGGTTAACCTGGTTTTCGGCCCTTCTGTTAAGAAATATCTACAGGAAAACAACCTAACCATGCAAGCCCTCCTCGTCCTCGACAATGCTCCTGCTCACCCACCGAACCTCGAAGATGAACTCCTCTAAGAGTTCAAGTTTATAAAGGTTGTCTACCTACCTCCCAACACCACTCCTATCCTGCAGCCCATGGATCAGGAGGTGATTTCTAATTTTAAAAAGCTGTACATCAAGCACCTGTTCCAGCGCTGCTTTGAGGTGATGGAGAACACAAACCTCACCCTTCGAGAGTTCTGGAAGAACCACTTGAACATCGTGATATGCCTCAGAATTATTGATCAGGCCTGGCTAGGTGTTACAAGGAGGACTTTGACCTCTGCATGGAAGAAGCTGTGGCCTGAAGCCGTAGCCGAAAGGACCTTCTAAGGATTCCAACCCGAGGTGCCAGTGGAGGAGGAGATAGTGTCTCTGGGAAAATCCATGGGCCTGGAGGTGGATGAGAGAGACGTGAATGAGCTTGTGGAGGAGCACTCTCTGGAACTCACCACGGAGGAGTTACAAGAGTTGCAGTCTCAGCAACATGCAGAGGTTCTCCAAGAAATTGGTTTTGAGGAGGAGCCAGAGGTGGAGGAGATCTCTACAAGGGAGAGATAAAGGAGATCTTAGGAATGTGGGAGAGGGTGTCACACTTTGTGGAAAAGAAACACCCCGAAAAAGTTGCTACTGGTCGGGCATCCGAGCTGTTCAATGAAACTTGCCTCACCCATTTCAGAAACATTCTGAAAGGGAGGAAGAGGCAAACCTCATTGGACAGGTGTTTTTTTTTTAAATCGGCCAAAAATGCAAAGACCAGTAGCAATTAAGTCCAGTGAAGATTAGTTAAATTACATTCAGTTTAGGGGTAAAGTGTAGCATTAAGAGTGTAACGAGTAGGTAAATACACTTTATAAAACCAGTTTATTCCTTTACATTCTCTTTTATTACGTTTTTATACAGTATTTGTCATTTATAAATACATTTTTCTTATTCAAAAACACGTAACAAGAACAACTGGGGTGGCATTTGGGGGGCTGGAACGGATTAACGGCATTTCAATTGATTTCAATGGGTGAATTTGCTTTGAGATACAAGCAACTTGATATATGAGCAAGTTTTCGGAACAAATTAAACTCGTATCTCGAGGTACCGCTGTATCTTTAACTGGTTTTGAAGTGTGTGATGGTGCGTCATCATGAAGAAAAATTACTTTGCCGTGTCTTCTGGAACATTCTGGTCCTTTCATGATCAAAGTATAGTTCAAATTGATTATTTGTTGTCAGTAGCGATCAGTATTAATGGTTTCACCTGGTTTTAGAAGTTCATAACACACCACACACATCTTCCTGATCCCACCAAACGCAAAGCATTTTCTTCTTTCCTAAGCAACTTAGTCTTGCATTCAATGTTGATGGTTGACCTGGATCAACTCATGATTTTGTGCATCTGGGATTCTCAAAAAAAAATCCACTTTTCATAACCAGTCACAATTTGATGCAAAAAGACTTTCTTTTATGCTGTTGAAGCAACATTTTACTGATGACTTTTCAGTTTTCCATTTGTCTTTCGTTCAGTTGATGTGGCACTCATTTTCCTGCCTTCAAAGAATCTTTCCCATTGCTTGTAAATGATCAGAAATTGTTTACTGAGTAATGTTAAAACTTTCTGCAAGTTGTTTTTGAGATTGACATACATCTTCATCCAATAATGCTTGTAACTGTTGCTCTTCAAACCTTTCGGTTGACCTGGATGTTCTTTGTCTTTCACATCGAAATCATCACTTTTAAATCAGTTAAACCAGCATTCAGAAGTATCTTGCACATGTTCACCATAAGCTTCCCAAAGTATTAAGCAGCACTTTTCTTCAAAATAATAAATTAAAACTTCCTGTAATTGCTCTTTTTTTGGCACTAAATTTGACATTTTTAAGTATAAAAATATCTATGATGTTAACACCTTCAGAAAATTTGACATAGAAAGTTTTGAAGCTTGCTGTCAATACAACACAATAGTATCATATCAAATCATATATGTGTGTGTGTGTGTGTGTATATATATATATGTAACTCCATCTATTGAAAAAAATCCACATTAACTGGTACACCTAGTACTTGTGCAAATTACCAGTTTCAGATCACCTAAACCTATGATTTCTTGAGAACTAGTAGAGATGGGGGGAGGGGGTTTATATAGCACTTCTCATCTTTTATCATATTTTAAAATGATGGGGGCTAATGCATCCCAAAAATCTAAAAAATAATACCTGACACAGTAACTGCTCAATAAATGTTAATTCAATGAATGATGAATCTCCACTTTTAGCCTAAAATCATATTAAGTTGAAAGCTTGCTATAATCTTTTTTGAACATGTATCTGTATACATTAAATCTTTTTATAATACAATGGTGACCCGGTGCACAGATTTGTCAACATTGAAAGAAAATTAATTAGAAGGTGGCTGGAAGGGTGGGACTGGGTGAGATGGGACGGACATGCCCTGGAGCCTTCCCACGGTCCCACCCTAGCTGGCCAACTTCTCAAGTCCTTCCCCAGCCTTGATCATGCACCAGTGGGGTCCCTCGGCCTAGCCTGCACCCTCCAGGACCCTTTGGGGGATGTCAGAGAGCCGGTTTCACCCTGATTCCACAGGCCATATGCAAATCAACCAAACAGAGGAAGGACTGGTCATTATGACGTGCACTGACCACCAAAGTTGCCCTCTGGTGGTCAGTGCACTTCCACAGGGGAAGTGCTGCTCAGGCAGAAGCCAGGCTCATGGCTGGCGAGTGCAGCAGCGGTGGTGGGAACCTCTCACACTTCTGCAGCAGTGCTAAGGATGCCCAACTGCCAGCTTGGAGCAGGCCTAAGCTGTCAGTCAGACATCCAAGGGCTCCCAGAGCACAAGAAGGTGTGCACGAGGGTGCAGGCCAGGCTGATGGAACCACCTCTTTCCCCAATTCCGAATGCATGAATTTCATGCACCAGGCCTCTACTGTGTATATGTTGCAAAATTATTGCTATAATGAGTTAGGTTAATGTCCAACACCACACAATTATAATTTATTTTCTTACGATGAGAACTTTTAAGATCTACTCTCTTAGAAATTTTCAAATATACCATATAGTATTGTTAACTATAACCATCTTTCTGTATATTATAATCTCCAGGACTTATGTATCTTATAACTGGAAGTTTATGGCTTTTTACCACCCTATCCATTTCATGCACCCCTACCCAGCCTCAGTTTGTTGTAGCTACCAGTTTGGGTTTTATATAAATTCCAAATGCAAGTAAGATCAAATGGCATTTATCTACATAACTTTTTAAAATATATTTTTATTTATTTCAGAGAGGAAGGGAGAGGAAGAGACAGAAACATGAATGATGACAGAGAATTACTGATCAGCTGCCTACTGCACACCCCTATTGGGGATCGAGCCTGCAACCTGGCCATGTGCTATGACCAGGAATCAAGCCATGACTTCCAGGTTCATAGATCAATGCTCAACCCCTGAGCCATGCCAGTCAGGCCATAATATTTGTAATGTACCAGATCACTAATAATTTTGTATGTTCCTTTAACATATATATTTTATATAAATGTATAAATATACATAATACACTAAGATATAATAGTTTAGTGCTATCACTATGCAAATTAACCCGCCAAAGATGGAAGTATAGCTGTCCCTCAGTATTGAAAGGGATTGGTTTTTGAACCCCTGAGGATACAAAAATTGAGGACACCCATATCCCTTATGTAGAATCCATACAGCCTATGCACATATTTATATAGCATTTACACTGTATTATTAACAATAATAGTGTAAGAACTATTTATATAGCATTTACACTGTATTATTATAGGTAATTCAAAATACATTATATTGTTTGGGTAATAATGACAAGAAAAATAGTCTACACATGTTCACTACAGACACAATCATCACAGGCCTAATTACACAGTGCATGTAAGCAATTTTTTCAAATATTTTCCATCTGCAGTTGGTTGTATCTTCAGATGTGAAACCTGTGGATAAGGAGGACCAACTATATACTCTCAAATATTAGGAGTGGAGGGAGGACAGGAAACAGATGTACAGATTAATTATAGAGTTATTATTAATAACTAGAGGCTCACTGCAGGAAGATTCGTGCAAGAACAGGGCTTCCTGTGGCCTGAACAAAGCAGAGAAGGAAGCAAAGCCCTTCTCCGCTGCCTTGCTCCCTTCTCTGCTGCCTCACTCCCTTCCCTGCCGCTTCACTCCCTTCTGCTTGGCTTCCTTCTATGCTGTATTCGGTCTTCGCTCCACACCTGTGTATGCAAATTAACTTCCATCTTTGGCGAGTTAATTTGCATACTCACTCATGATTGGCTAGAGGGATGGTCAATTTGCATGTTTCTCTTTTATTAGTATAGATATTCAATAAGAGCAGCAACTAAGACTAATATCTCATTATGTACCAAGCAATACACATAACGGTGTCACATGCAATATCACCAAGTAGGTACTATTTTTACCTCCATTTGTTAAAATGAGATAAACTTAGGCTTAAGATTAAAAATTTGCCCAAGATCACGAAGCCAGTAAGAGAGCCAGAAATACACTTTAGATCTGTCTTCTACCAAAGCTTCACTATTAAATAAATTAGTAGAACTGAAAACTAAGTTTATTTTGATAAACAAATCTATTGGGTTTCAAATAAAATATAAATCATGGTACAATAAATCCTTTAGCTGTGCCCTAACCGGTCTGGCTCAGTGGATAGAGCGTTGGCCAGCCAACTCAAGAATCCCAGGTTCGATTCCAGTCAAGGGCATGCACCTTGGTTGTGGGCACATACCCAGTAGGGAGTGTGCAAGAGACTGCTTATCAATGTTTCTAACTCCTTCCTCGCTGTAAAAGTCAATAAAATAAAAAAACTTTATAGCCCAATTAGTAGTAATAAACTCCTTTAGTTTTTGTCTGGGAAACTCTTCATCTCTCCTTCATGTCTGAATGAAATATTTGCTGGGTAGAGTACATTATAGATTCCTTTCTTTCAACACTTCAAATATTTCCAACCACTCCCTTCTGGTCATAAAGTTTCTGCTAAGAAATCGGCTAGTAGCCTTTTGGGGTTTGGGAGAGGATGGAGTTCCTTTGTGAAATGCTGTTTTCTTCTTGTGGCTTAAAGATTATCTCTTTATCCTTAACTTTTGTCATTTTAATTACAAGATCTTGGGCTTTTTTGGGTTCATCTTGTTTGGAACTGTGCTTCCTGGAACTAGATGTCTGCTTCCTTCCTGAGTTTAGGAAAGTTTTCAGTCATATTTCCTCAAATATTTTCTCCTTCTCTCTTCTCCTTCTGGGGTCCCTACAATGCATATGTTAGTGTACTTGATGTTGTCACAGATATTCCTTAAATTATTTGAATTCTTTATCAGGCAAATTACTATCTTTATTTCATTAGGATTTTTTTAAAGATATTTTTATTGATTTCAGAGAGGAAAGGAAAGGGAGAGATAGAAACATCAATTATGAAAGAAAATCATTGATTGACTGCCTCCTGCACACACTATACTGCGGACTAAGCCCACAACTTGGACATGTGCTCTGACAGGCAATCGAACCATGATCACCTGGTTCATAGATAAATGCTCAACCACTGAGTCACACCAGCCAAGGTATTAGAGTGTTTTTCTTGTTCCTTCATTTGGAGTATATTCCTCTGTCTTCTTATTTTAACTATCTGTATCTGTTCCTATGAATCAGAAAAAATAACTTGTCTCAATCTTGAAAAAGTGGTCCTATAACAAAGTAGCCTTTGTGTAGACTGTACCAGGTGGTTTTAGCAGGCCAGTTGGAATAAAAGTGTGATGCCTGAGGTGCTACATGGCCAGAAAAAGCAGGTTCAGGGCAGGGCAGTCTGGTGTGCATGCACATGTGGTAGCTCACTTTTGTTCTGGCTATCCACAGCTAGAATGGGGTTTAGGCAAGGCAGGCTGGTGTCCCAACACTTCAGCACCCTGCTGATCTGAGTGAGGCAGCCTGGTGCACACACTGCAGTGTCCTGTTTGACACAATGGGTCAATCTCCAGGTGGGGTGACCCTATATACATACTCTACAGCACCCTGTTGTAGCTGGTGAAGCTAGCTAGCTCCAGGAGTGGCCATGAAGGTACTACTGCTGCCTTTCAGATTGGACAGTGCACCTGAATAGAACTGCTGCACTATCCAGGTGGATGGAGGATGTGAACAATGGCACTCCCTGGCCTCTTTGATCCTGAAAAATTACCTCAGATCCCAGAGAGCTCTAGTAATTCCCCAATCTTCTATTCAATCTCAATCTTGATCTCTCAATCTCAATTTCCCTCCCCCTCTTCCCCTCTCCTCTTCTCTCCCCGCCCCTTCTCTCTCCCCTTTGGTGTGCAGTAACTGTAGAAGCTGTTCAATTGGCCCTCAGTTGTCTCTCAGAAAAGAATGTCCCATATGTAGGTATAAATTCAGCATGTTCTTGGGAGGTGAGCTCAGGTTCTTCCTAAACTGCCACGTTGGTCCCTCTCTTCCTACTGCCTCACAGTACAATACATTAAAGTACAGTATAACATATAAAGTAAAATAAAAATAATCAATTAATTGCAAAAAATTAAAGCAGTTAGCCATTAAATCAACAATACAATCCTCTTCCCTGATTTCCTGAGCAACTTGACTTACTACTTACTGATATGAAGCAATTTTTTTTACCCATAAGAAGTCACTACTTAGGTACGACTAAGGATTACAAAAAAAAAAAAAAAAACCTACAGCAAAAAAGAAGAGCCTTAGGTTTTACCCAATCAAGTTAAAGCAAGCCTACTAAATCCAAATACACAATTCAGCTATTTAAGTAAATAACTGTTACATGACTAAATATTAATTTTTAAATGCTTTCTTAGCATTAACTGCCTGTCCTCTCAAGACCCTATGACCCTATATCCCAGGCAATTACATTCCCTTTTTGAGATATGAAGTGATCCCTCACCTTTGAACCACTGCTAGTATTTTTCTCCAACTCCCATCTTCACCTAGCATTCATGTCCCAAATCCACTAATTCTATGAAAACCCTAGAAAGAGCAGATGAAATCAAACACTAGCATTTTTTAAAGTCTCTCTTTTTATAGATGGCAAAACTACTGTTCATTGCTTACTAAACATTACTTTCAAATAAATTTGAGCCACAATTTACACATCCAGCAAAGATTTATCTTGAAATTGTAAAGTTTCTTCTCAAAAGTGATAAAATTCCACCAATAAAAAGTAACTATTTCTGCCGAGACCAGTTTGGCTCAGTGGAAAGAGTGTCGGCTTGCGGACTGAAAGAAAGGTCCCGGGTTCGATTCCGGTTGGGAGCGTGTACCTTGGTTGCGGGCACATCTCCACTGTGGGGCGTGCAGGAGGCGGCTGATCGATGTCTCTCTCTCATCGATTTTCTGACTTTCTATCTCTCTCCCTTCCTCTCTGTAAAAAATCAATAAAATATATTTTTTTAAAAGTAACTATTTCTTACAAAACATTTTAAGTTACAAATTAATTTCTTAGCATATCAAACTTACCAAATAAGTCTCCTTTAAAGTCAAGCCCATCCCAGAAAAAGAAATATGACTGGCCAGGCACAGTGTTTAAGCCTGGGCCTAAGAACCAGGAGGTTACATGTCCTGGTTGTGGACTTGATCCCCAAATAGGGGGCTTGCAGGAGGCAGCAGATCAATGATTCTCATCATTGATGTTTATCTCTTACCCACCCCCCTCTTCCTCTCTGAAAGCAATAAGAAAGGGAGGGAGGGAGGGAGGGAAGGAGGGAGGGAGGGAGGGAAGGAAGGAGGGAGGGAGGGAAGGAAGGAAGGAAGGAAGGAAGGAAGGAAGGAAGGAAGGAAGGA
>JAAGEH010000011.1:7542174-7555398 GCA_011751065.1 Lasiurus cinereus | reverse complement strand
GGAAGGAAGGAAGGAAGGAAGGAAGGAAGGAAGGAAGGAAGGAAGGAAGGAAAACAAACACACACACACACAAATCTCTGGGAAGACACTAATCCTTACAGAGCAAATAAGTGCTACAACATCAAGTTCATTTGCAGTCTTACAAAAATGTTCTGACATCCAAGTTAAGTTATTTATCAAATTATTTGAAGATCCAAAAACTGTCTAGAAATACCAAAAAAGTAGGGCTTTCCCATTTGGTTTAGAAATACTCAATATATTCAGAAACAGAAAAGGAAAGTCTGACACCTGTTTTACTTCTTCCTTTAGGGCAACATTCTGTGAAGTAGGTCACACTTAAACACTTATTACAATTCTAAATTCTACTCAGATACAACTAAAAGATATAACAACCCTAAAATTTCTGAATCCAAGTCCCTACACAAGACATGCTTTCAAGGCTCCATGCCGAGAGTTCACCGGATACAAAGTTGTACGAGGCATAATCCCCATACTGACACCCAGCAAATTTACTCCAAAAACTATGTTGAAATGCAAGTCTTGTGAAATTCCTCCTCTACATTCTCAACTAAACCTAAACACACTAAGAGCTGTTGTTTATTCACTCCCAATCCTTCGAAAGCGTTTTCTGCCTGAAAAACTTTCCTCCCATAAGCCTTTCACCAACTTTTCCCTGCTTTTGACCTACTTCAGGAAGCCTTAACCCCGCCCCCCTACCTACACACACCCACTAGGGAACCTCACTACTCTGCACACACTACTCCACACGGGCACGCAAAACACAGGTGCCTGCAAACCCAGCCCCTTCCCACACACCCCGGAAACGACACCCCCTCTCTCGCACACCGCACGCCAAAGCCTATCTTCTTCTTCCCCACCCCCACCCACCCTCGTTCCCGGGAACCCAGCCTCCCCTCACTCCTCGGCTCGCCCGAGGCCGTGGGAAGGGGAAGCCCGCAGGAAGGAAGCAGCAGGCCTAACCTAGGCCTCTCAGATCGCCTGGAGGAGGCAGAGGGAGAACCCGAGGGCCAGGCTTGCCTGCAGGGCCTCATCCGGCCGCACCCCGGCCCTCGGGCGCTAGGCCTTCCGTCCGCCGTCACCCTCCCGGCCCCGACCCCACTCACTTGCCAGCCGCGGTCCATCGAGGCCGCCGCCGCCGCCGCCGCCGCCAGCTGCGGCTCCTGCCCCCGGGGTCCCCAGGTCTGGCTTCTTGGACCCCGGGGGCGGCCCGGCCCCCCCTCCCGGGATTGCTCCGGGCGGAAAGCCTGCCGCGGGCGCGCCCGCCAGCGCCAGGGGGACGCTGTTGCTATGGAGGCCGAGGCCCGCGGCCGCCCCGGCGGGGTCCTCGTGCAGGAACTGACACTCCTCCCCGTAGAAGCAAGTCTTATCCTTAGCGTAGTAGCGGCAGTACTTCAGCTTGACTCCCGCCGCCGCCGCCAGAGCGGAGGAGGAGGAAGAGGAGGCGGCGGCCGAAGGGGGCGGGAGGCCGCCGCCACTGTTCATGGCAACGCCGCAGCCTCGTCTAACGCTGCTGCCCGAGGAGCCGTCGCCGCCGCCACCATAGACTGGGGAGGGAAGGAGGACGTTGCCTGTGCCGGAGAAAAGCCGGGCGGGTGGGTCTGTCCCGCTGCGGGAGCCCTGGCGCCCGGGGAGAGGGGGAGGGGAGAGGGGAGGGAGGACGGGGTAGGAGGGCGCGGAGGGGAGGGGGAGTTGGGATTCTCTCACTCACTCTCTCGTTCTCTTTTCTTAAAGGGGCCGTGCGGGACGACGGGGTGGGCGCGAGGGCCCAGGCAGGGATTTCGAGGGCGCGCGCGGGCTAGGGGAGGGGGAGCGGCAGCCGCGAACAGGTGGGGAGGGCGCAGATGCCGGTTTATTTTTAAATTCTGCCTCCACTCTCTCTCGCGCTCGGGATCCTCCAAGTTGTTTATTCCATTTTCCTCTTCCTGAGACGGCCGTCGGCGCTGCGCATGCGCGGCAAGGCGCGGAGCCTTGTGGGTAGCGGGACGCTAGGGGAAGCCCAGCCAGGCGTCCGGCCCCCTGGCAGCCACCAGCCTGCGTCAGAGAGGCCGGCCGTCCGCAATGGTGTTCCCACGCGCTCCTCCGGCTGGTTGGTGAAGTTCTCACTAGGCGAACTATTTTGTATATTCTCTTATTTGTAAAGCCAGATGTTATTTTTTGATGGAAAGGACAAAAGTAACTACAAAACCGCGCTAGGAGGGCCCGCATCTGAGAGGGAGCCCAAGCCCTTGCTTGCTCCATTTGAAGAATAGTTTTATCCTGTTTGCCATACTTCCTCTCCCTTTTTTTTTTTTTTTAACCACCCTACTTTTTTCCCTTCCCCTTGAAGGTGATTACAGCTACAGGTTTGATTAAATTCTGGCGTTCTATTAGAAAAAATAAGACTGAACCAAAAACGGTTGATTAGGCAAACCCCCTGCTCAGTGCTGCACCTGTTTTCTCTGAATTTATATTACTGAAAGACTTCAGCCAAATATGAAAAAAAAAGATGCTTCCTGGTGACAACACTATTTAAGTAGCAACGGAAGGTTTCACTTATAAATATATTAGGTTTTGTTTTTCAGCCTAGTCTTGATTTGAAATTCATTTTATAAAAAAATACTTTTTCCTCAGAGCTCTCTGATGTTTTGGTCTGCTATATTAAAAAGTTTTCAGGAATTGTAAAGAATTTCTATGAAGGGGAAGTCATTTTAGCATTTCAATTTTTCTCCTCTGAAAAATTTTTCTCAAAAAGCAGTATGACAATTTTTAAGGGGACGGGGGATGTTTGTTGATAGTATTTAAGGAATTATGTCAAACAGAAGAGATCACAAGAGAACAGATATAAACAAGAGTGCCATAAGGCAAAAAAGGAGAAAAGTGGATTCCATAGATTACAAGCTGGTAAGCCTGGTGATGTTCCTTAGCTAAATTTGAAAGTAATTACGTTGTATTATGTCTTTGTTTTAAAACATTTTCCCATATTTATTCACCATATTTATTAATGCCTGTTACATGTACAAGGAACTGTGCTAGGAGCTAGAGAAGTAAAAGTAAACAAGATGCAGTCTTGTCTGAGTTAAATGTTTTGTTTATCCTCTAGTTGGAGATACAGTAAGTACATGGGCAATTATAAACCAGTGTCTTAAGTGCTAACCTTATCACATTGGCTGATAGAGGATCTTACAGATGTTATACTTCATGGAGAAAGTTGATACCTTAATACTAGGAGTTGAGAACATCTACTTTTAATTCAGAGAGAGCTGAGTTTGTAACCCAGTACTTAAAATAGCTGTGTTACGCCCCAGCCGGTTTGACTCATTAGAAGGAATGTCGGACTGCCAGCTAAAGGGTCCCGGATGTGATTCCAATCAAGGGCACCTGCTGGGGTTGAAAGCTCAACCCCCAGTGGGGTGCATGCAGGAGGCAGCTAATCAATGATTCTCTCTCATCATTGATGTTTCTATCTCTCTCTCTCTCCCTTCCTCTTTCTGAAATAAATTTCAAAAAATATTTTTAAAAAATTTTTTGAAAATAATAGCTGTATTACTATGGGTAAGTTGCTTCACTTTTCTATGCCTTATCTGTAAAGCAGGTAAGAATAATACTTCATAAAGTATATAAAGTATCCCATGCTTAGTAATAAGTATGTTGCATCTATTGATATTAGTAATATCACTTGTAGTAGTCAACCTATGAGAATACAGGGAAAAGCATTCCAGGCAAAACAAACAGCTTGTACAAAAGGCCCTGAGGAGAAAGAGAGATTAGACTGTTAGAATAGTGATCATGCAGGATTGAGCAGGGACCATATTACAGAAGTTCTTATAAAGCATGTTAAAGGATTAGATTTTTTCTTGAGGATAATAGGAAGTTATTAAAGGGTTTTAAAAAGTCAAGTAATGACATGATCAGATAGATGTTCCTTTAAAAAATATAGCATTTGATCCATCTAAGAAGCCTAGGAGGAAAATAGAGAAGGTGGGTTACCACCATTTATTGATGAACAAACTAAGACTTGGATTTATACAAAATTACCAGCTGTAAATTGCAAAGATGAAACTTAAACTCAGAGCTTCTAATTACAAAATATGTGCTTTTCCCATTCATTACACATTTTGCCATTTCTAAGTGAAAGTATATGCCTATTGATGGCTTAGAACAGTGGTCGGCAAACTCATTAGTTAACAGAGCCAAATATCAACAGTACAACGATTGAAATTTGTTTTGAGAGCCAAATTTTTTAAACTTAAACTATATAGGTAAGTACAATGTTGTTAACTTAATAGGGTACTCCTAAGCTGGCCTTTGCTAAACCTCAAGGGGCCAAAGAGCCATATGTGGCTTGCAAGTCACAGTTTGCTGACCACTGGCTTAGAAAGTGATGTCTTATGGAGAGACAACAGAAGTTCATTAAGTTCATGCCAAATTAAGCATTTCATTCAAGCCTTTATTGAGAATCTACTAAATACTATGTATAAACAATCAAGTTCTGTTCTAGACTCTAATATACAAAAATGTGTAAGATATAGACTGTCATCAGGAATTACTGGGAATCATGAGGGAAACGCCAAAAATAAGTAACTCATCCCTAGAAACCATGTTTGACAAATACTTTTATTAAATCCTTTGAACAAGATGAGAGAAAATAGACTGAGATACTAGAACTAGGTGACCTCAGTATTCTGATTAGTCATTATCGACATGTTGATAAACCTAGCTTTGGAGCTCCTTGAACAATATACATAGAGTATTGGTAAATTATATTTCAATATGGTCTTTACAGTCTTCCTTTGGACACTCCTTAGCCTACTTTTATTGGGGGGAAATGGTATCTGCTGCCTAGATGAAGAATTATATAGCATTTTAGTATTTTGCAAAAACAATGGGGATAAATAATTCAGTAATTATTTAGGATAAATAATTTAATGTCGGGATTTGTAAATCTCCATCAGCTAGAAAAATTTGCCACTGCTAATGAACCAAACCTGAATTAAACTGGGGAAAACAAAGCAAACAATCACTTATTTTGTTACTAATCCTTGCCTGAGGATATTTTCCCATTGGTTTTTAGAGAGAGTGAGAGAGGAAAAGACAGAAACATCGATTGGTTGCCTCCTGCAGGAGCCCCTACCAGAGCCCAGGATGAGGAAGAGCTACAACCAAGGGATGTGCCTTTGATCAGAATGGAACCTGGGACCCTTTAGTCCGCAGGCGGATGCTCTATCCATTGAGCCAAACTGGCTAGGGGCAGTCACCTTAATACATTTTTGATGATACAATCTCTTATCTCACCCCACCCCAGGCAAGTTAGTATGTTTTTTCCAAAGCCCTTTAAAATGTACAATGCCATCCTCCCAAAAACTAAATAAATAAAATATACATTGCCTTTGAAATATTATTATTCTATTTAAATAATTCCTAAAAAATAACTATAGGTGTTATGCTCCAGTGTGGTCAATGCAAAAGAGAAAAGTTGTGAATAGTCTAAATTCTGAAAACCAAGGGGAATGGTTAAATAATGGACTATCCACTTGTAATATTATGCAGCCATTAAAAAAGCATCAAGAAAGAATCCAAGATGGTGGCTGCCTAAACTGCTGCCTCACACAACAATTTCAAAACCAACTAAAAGACAGAACGGACATGATCCAGAACCATAGGAAAGCTGGCTGAGTGGAAATTCTACAAAGAGCGGGGCTCACGGAGAGCCAGGGGAGCTGCACAAAGCTGAGGTACAGAGACGCACTCGTGGAGAGAGTGGGTGCCAGAGTACCTGGCTGGCTTTCTCTGGGAGAGAGGGAGATGGGAGACCCCCAACTGCACTGAACCCCTTACCCTACAGCACTGAACCCCAGATCCAGCCGAAACTCATAAGGGGGAAGTTTGGACTGTGAACAGGGGAGCCGGAAAGGCAGCGGCCTAAAGGCACTGCACATGTGCACAGGGACCACTCCAGTGATTTCCCATGAGACCTATGGGCCACGTTGGGTGGGGCTGACTGGAAGGCAAAGCAGTCCATTAAGCCTTGAGACTCCACCCCTCCCAAGCTCAACAGAGAGGCTTTTGCAGTTTTGCAAGTCTTGTATCATAAGGCTGAATCCAACACAGAAGTTCTCCTGGCATAGTGAAAATGCAGAGACAGAAGAGATCACAAAAGAAGTGGAGGAAAACAAATGACTGGATATAGAGTTCAAAACCATGGGTCTAAGGTTTTTCAAGAATTTCCTAGAAAAGATGGGTAAATTTAGTGAGACCCAAGAAGAGATGAAAAAGGACCAACTAGAGATGAAAAAGGACCAACTAGAAATTAAACATACACTGACTGAAATAAAAAATATTATACAGAGACCTAACAGCAGAGTAGGGGAAGGCAAGAATCAAGTCAAAAATTTGAAATATAAAGAATCAGAAAACAGTCAACTGGAAAAGTAAAAAGAAAGAAGAATTCAAAAATGTGAACATAATGTAAGGAGCCTATGGGACAACTTCAAGCGTACCAACATCAGAATTGTGGGGGTGCCAGAAGAAAAGAAAGAGCAAGATAACTGAAAACCTATTTGAAGAAATAATGACTGAAAACTTCCCACATCTGGTAAAAGAAATAGACTTTCAAGTCCAGGAAGCACACAGAACTCCAAATAAAAGGAATCGAAAGAGGACCACACCAATACACATCATAATTAAAATACCAAGAGCAAAAGACAGAGAATATTGAAAGCTGCAAGAGAAAAACAGTTCATTACCTACAAAGGAGCACCCATACGACTCTCAGCTGATTTCTCAACAGAAACTATGCAGGCCAGACGGGAATGGCAAGAAATATTCAAAGTGATGAATAGCAAGAACCTACAACCAAGAATACCCTATCCAGCAAAGCTATCATTCAGAATTGAAGGGCAGATAAAGAGCTTCACAGACAAGAAAAAGCTAAAGGAGTTCATCAACACCAAACAAGTATATGAAATGCTGAAAGGTACTCTTTAAGAAGAAGAAGAAAAAGGTAAAAGATAAAAAAATTATAAACAACAAATACATAGCAACATGTGAATCTAAAAATTAAGTGAATTAAAAATTTGATGAATAGAATAAACTGGTGAATATAATAGAATCAGGAGCACAGAAAGGGAGTAGACTGATAATTCTCAGGGGGAAAGGGGTGAGGGGGGTGCAGGGAGAGGCTGGATGAGGCCAATTTGGGGGGAGGTAAAGGTAGAGGGAAGGGTGGGAGCCAGATGGGGGGGGGGGAAGAAACAAATGTAATAATCTGAACAAAAAGATTTAATTAAAAAAAACATCAAGTCTGGCCAGAGTAGCTCAGTGATTAACTATTGACCTATGAACCAGGAGGTCATAGATTGATTCCTGGTGAGGGCATATGTCCAGGTTGCAGGCTTGATCCCCAGAATGGGGTGTAGAGGGGGCAGCTGATCAATGATGCTCTTTCATCATTGATGTTTCTATCTCTCTGAAGTCAATAAAAATATATAATTGTACATGATAGCATCAAAAATGTACAACAAGCCGAGACCGGTTTGGCTCAGTGGCCTGCGGACTGAAGGGTCCCAGGTTTGATTCCAGTTAAGGGCGTGTATCCTGGTTTCGGGCACACCCCCAGTGGGAGGTGTGCAAGAGGTGGCTGATCGATGTCTCTCTCTCATCGATGTTTCTAAGTTTCTAACTCTCTGTCCCTCTCCCTTCCTCTCTGTAAAAAAGTCAATAAAATATATTTTAAAAATGTACAACAATGCTTATGACACATTGTAAATATTTAACAACAAAAATTATATATGCTGCATTTTTATAATGATGTAAACAATTTAAAAAATTAAGATTAACTCTGAAAACATTGTTTTTACTAAGATGGCAAGATAGAGTAGATTTTTCCTATACTTCCCAAATTTGTATCATAAACATTTCTGTAATAGAAAAATAAGCAGTAAAATTTACTGTAACTTAATCTTAACCTTTTAATTCTGAGGAATACATGGATGTATATTAAATTGTTCTCTGTATTTTGGGTTGGTTTTTTTTTTTCCAAATAAATTAACTTGAATACAGTTGGACACTCATTATTGGCATTTCTTCAGATTTTCTTTAGTCCAGTGTTTCTCAAGAGATATTTCATGGAAGATAGTTCAACAATATATTAATTGGTACTACACAAAGAAAAACATCCTATTGTTGAGAATGTTTGTAAAACATTCAAGTAAATAACTTTATTTACTTCAAGTTTTTTTTTCTACCCTTGAATATGTTCATTATGTGTTCTAATTCTCTAAAAGCAGGATATAATAGGCAGAATTTACAAAAAGGTTTTGCCACAGGACACTTTTTTCTCTAGTCACTTTGTGGAGTTACTGTTCCTGGATTTTTGAGAAACACTATCCTAATCACATACCTTCTCATTTTCCTTTTATAACCTATTTTAAAATTTGTCCACATTTTAAAAAATATATTTTTATTGATTTCAGAAAGGGAGGGGAAGAGAGAGAGAGAGAGAGATATCACTGATGAGAGAATCGATTGGCTGTTCCGTGCACACCACACACTGGGGATCAAGCCTGCAAACCAGGCATGTCCACTGACCAGGAATCAAACCATGACATCCCTAGTTTGTAGGTCAATGCTCAACCACTGAACCACATCCGCCAAGCTGTCCACATTTTTAAATTGATTTGAGAGAGGGCGAGAGGAAGGGAGAGAGAAGTAGAGAAACATGGATATATTTTTCCACTTACTTATGCCTTCATTGGTTGAGTCTTGTATGTGCCCTGAACAGGGATTGAACCCACAATCTTGGTGTATCCAGGCAGACACTCTAATCAATGGAGCTACCCTACCAGGGCTGTCTACATTCTTTAATCCACCCCATCTCAACCCTTCTAATGTGTTTTCTAGTTTATACATCTATTTTAAAACAAAAGCAAAACACTGTCCTAGTTTATTAGAACAGGAGCCCATTCCATCTAGAACTAACCTTTTCTCTCATGCTCAGAACTTCCCCTAACATTTCCTCAGGAATCTAGTCATTCTCCATCTTATCTTTTCTGACTCTTTAAGTATATGTGCTGCTGAAGGGAGGAGCACTCTGACTCACCTTTTAGTACATGACTATGAAAAGTCTCATATTTAAATAAATTTTAAGGCTGTCATTCTATTGTGAACCTTCCCTAGCCCGTTTGGCCTGCAGACTGAAGGGTCCCTGGTTTGATTCTGCTCAAGTTTACATACCTCAGCTGTAGGCTTGATCCCCTACCCTGATTGGGACATGTGGGAGGCCACCAATCGCTGTGTTTCTCTCACATCAATGTTCCTCTTTCTCCCCCTCCCTTCCACTCTCTCTAAAAAGTCAATGGAAAAAATATCCTCGAGTGGGGATTAACAAAACAAAAAGAAAAAGAAAAATCCCAGGAACAAACATAGTTGGTAGGAGGGCTAACTGATATAGCCACTTTGGAGGGCAATTGGTAACAAGTATAAAATTTTTAAATATTCATGCCCTATTACCCAACAGTGCCATTCTTGGTATCTACTAGACAAACACTTGTGCACAAGGAGGCATGCATAACAATGTTCGTTTGAGACATTGTTGATAATAACCTAAATGTTCATAGATGTGCCATTATTCTCTAAAATTTATTGTTGAATAAAAAAGGCATGATACAGACTGGTCAGTATGGCTGTGTCTCAGTGTTTGAACCACCCATGCATGAACCTGGAGGTCAATTTTCAGTCAGGACCCATTCCCAGGTAGGAGTGACACAGGAGCTGGCTGATCGATGATTATCTCTCCCGTTGATATTTCTATCTCTCCCTCTACCTTCCTCTCTGAAATCATAAAAACATTTTTTAAAAATGGTATGATTCCCTGACTGGTTTGGCTCAGTGGATAGAGCATCAGCCTGCCGACTGAAGGGTCCCAGGTTCGATTCTAGTCAAGGGCTTGTACCTTGGTTGAGGGCACATCCCCAGTAGGAGGTGTGTAGGAGGCAGCTGGTTGATGTTTCTCTCATCGATGTTTCTAACTCTCTGTCCCTCTCTCTTCCTCTCGTAAACAATCAATAAAATATATATTTTTAAATGGTATAATATGATAGAGATAAAAATTATCTAGTCTCTTCTCACATTTTGTATCTCCTAAAAACATATTTTGTAAGCAACTGCCTACCTCTATGATAGAGTTGTCTTTTTAGGTAGGGTTCATTCTTGAGTATCCTAAAGTAAAAATAAATCTTCAGTCAACTCTTAAGTCACTCTTATGGTAATGAAGATTATATCCAAACCTGCAAATAATCCATTAATTATATTTACTTTGGGATATAGTGTGAGAACTATTTTTTGTCTGGGTGGCATCCAGCAGCATTTCCTTAGCAACAGATTGCTAAAAGCTAATGTTAATATTCATTTGCATTAAGTATCAATATTTGGAAAGAAAACTTCACATTTTCTCAATGATTGATTATTGTGTTAGTGACCGTAACCTGAGTTTAAAAATTCTTCCCCAAGAGTGGAAATTACATGTGGATAAGGGATAGTTGACTATTTTCAAGTCTCAGAAATGAAGTTTAAAACTGTATATATATATAAATTGTATATTCATAAAGTTCTATGTCATCTTATGCTCTAAGTTCTGCTCTAAAATTCTATACAAGGTTATTTGCAGCTGCCTCGTGTTAATCTTGGTGGGTTTTTTTGGCGGGGTGGGGAGAGGATTGTTTTTGGTTTTTTTAATCCTTACCCAAAGATATTTTTCCATTGATTTTAGATCGAGTGGAAGATAGAGGGAAAGACAAAGAGAAATATTGGCGTGATAAAAACATCAACTGGTTGCCTCCTGACCAGAGCCCAGGAGAGGGAGGAGCCTACAACCAAAGTACATGCCCTTGACCCAAATCCAACAAATCCAAAGCAGGTCCCTTCAGTCTGCAGGCCAACACTATCCACTGAGCCAAACCAGCTAGCGCTGGCAAATTTGGGCTGCACCAAAAATGAACACTTTCCTATTTGTGGTAATTATAAATGTTATGTTAAAAGATTGCTTAGTGTATCTATGACACACTGCTAGATGTTTCTGTCTCTCCCTCTCTCTTCTTCTCTGAGATCAATAAAAAGAACTTCTAAAAATATCGATTAAAACACACACACACACACACACACACACACACACACACACACAAAACTATCTTCTTCCACTATCCATTCCTTCCTTATCCCTCTGGCATCAGCAGATACCCTTGGCTGTCTATGTTTCCTTATCTGTTGAGGTGACCCAAACCTTAATTCCTGAGGAGTGTGGATTTTTAGCAGTCCTGCCAATATTAGGTAGTTTGCTCTTGATTTTAATCAGTGGGTAGGGGAGTACTATGAAATGCCCCATGTATCTCCTGCACTCCAGACATAGCCCCTACCTGTTTGTTAGTAGCAATGCCATTTTTTCTTGATAGTTAGGATCGGTTCCCTGAGCTACCACAATAATTCCCTTCTTTGATTTACAAGCATGAAAAGCAAACATGGCCAGATGTAGCCTCAACCCCTAATTCAACATATTAGTTTTCATATGCCCTGACAGTGGAAACAGTAATTAATATCTTGAAGCTTAATCAGATCAGAGAACTAAATCCAAATACTGTAACCCAAAACAATACAGGTGATCATAAGATCCCATCCCACTGCTTCTTGTCAAACCACACTCAAAAATTAGTAGCTGAAAACTATAGCAGCCATGGATTTCTCCTCATAATCCACAATTTTGGTAGTTTTTTTCAGGAATGACTCATCTCTGCCCCATGTCATCCCCTGGGACAGCTTATCTGGGAGCCAGGGATCCACTTTCAAGATATCTCACTCACCTGGCTGGCAAGTTGAATAGTTGTCATATGGAAACCACCCAAGACTATGAGCCAAGATTCTCCACTCTTCTCTACCTGATCTTCAATATAGATTGCTTGAGCTTCCTCACAGCCTGGTGGGTGGGTTCTCAGAGTATGTATCTGATGTGAATCAGGCAGAAACTTCATGGCCTTTCTAAATGAGCATAGGAAGTCACACAGCATCACTTCTACATCCTAATCATGAAAGCAGGTGGGGAATTACTCTACTTTTTGGTGAGAAGGTCATTTTCTAAGAGCATGTGGGATGGGAGATATTGTTGAATCCATCTTTAAGCCATCTTAAAATCACCAAAAAGATTTAATAGTTTCACATTTCTATGTATACAATATATACGCAAAATGTGCAATGTAAAATTATCCAAACCGAAAGGAGAAAATAGATAAGTTCACATTCAAAATGGGAAATTTTGAACACATAATAAATGATAGACTAAACTAACAAAATCAGTAAGGGTACAGAAAATGCAAATATGAACCAACTTCCCCTGTTAGGCATTTCACCTGCAATAGCAGAATATATACATTTTTTCAAGTGCATACAGAACATTTATGAAACTGACCATATGATTATCCATACAAGCAGGTTTCAATGAATTTCAAAGGATTGAAATAATCTCTAGTCTCTAATCATAATGAAAGTAAACTAGAAATCAATCACAAAATCTGTAATCTCGTAACACAAATGTATACCTTCAGTCTGACCTCTCAATATGTATGTCATTATTACTTGATTTTCATAGATATTTCTACTGTACCATGTCTAAAACTGCATTCTCACTATTTTCCCAAACTTCTTCCTCTGCCAGCTTTTTTCATCTTAGTAAAAGTCATCTCCAAATACCCTGTTTCTGAGGGCAGAATCCTAAGATCCTGAGCACTCCTCCCTAACTCCCTTCACTCTACCTTCAAAATACATCCACCATCTTCTCTTCTCCACTACCATGGCCCTTGCTCATATCATCATCACCTCTCTCCTAGAGGATTGTGTTAGCCTGCTACTTTATCTTGTGCAATCTATTCTCCAAAAAGCAGCCAATCAACATTTTAAAAACAAATTGTCAAAGGATACAAACATCCAGTTATAAGTTGAATAAGTTCTGGGGATCTAATATTCGATGTGGTAACTACACTAATAAAAGGATAATATGCTAATTAGACCAGATAGACTGGATGTCTTCCAGACATCCTTCTGGACAAAGCTATGGTGGCAGGGACCTACCGAGAGGATAGGGGCGATCAGGTCAGCAGGGGAGAGCAGTTAGGGGAATCAGGCAGGCAGGCAGAGGCAGGGGTGATCAGGCAGGTAGAGGCAGGGGGCGATCAGGCAGGCAGG
>JAAGEH010000011.1:7459669-7542164 GCA_011751065.1 Lasiurus cinereus | reverse complement strand
CAGGGGTGATCAGGCAGGTAGAGGCAGGGGGCGATCAGGCAGGCAGGGGAGCCATTAGGGGTATCAGGCAGGAAGGCAGAGTGGTTAGGGACGATCAGAAAAGCAGGCAGGTGAGGGGTTAGGAGCCAGAGGTCCCAGATTGTGAGAGGGATGTCCGACTTCTGGTTTAGGCCCGATCCCTCAGGGGTCCTGGATTGGAGAAGGTGCAGGCCGGGCTGAGGGACCCTCTCCCCGCGTAAACAAATTTCATGCACTGAGCCTCTAAATCCAGTGGTTCTCAACCTTCCGAGTGCTGCGACCCTTTAATAGAATTCCTCATGTTGTGGTGACCCCCAACCATAAAATTATTTTCATTGCTACTTCATAACTGTAATTTTGCTACTGTTATGAATTGTAATGTAAATATCTGATATGCAGGATGTATTTTTGTTGTTACAAATTGAACATAATTAAAGCATAGTAATTAATCACAAAAACAATATGTAATTGTATATTGTGAAATATTTATTTCTAATTACAAATAAATGAAATTTTGTCTTGAATCGTGGTGTAGCATGGCTAACAGTCTTCATATGACAACAGTAAACTACATTGCTACATTTTGCTACACCGAGGAGCGGTGTGTTGGTTCCTAAGACCATGGGAAATAGGTGTTTTCCAATAGTCTTAGGTGACCCCTGTGAAAGGGTCGTTCAACCCCCAAAGGGGTCGCGACCCACAGGTTGAGAAACGCTGCTCTAGTCTATATAATAAAGGCTTAAGTGACCTTTATGGTGGAACGACCAGAACAACCAGTTGCTATGATGCACACTGACTACCAGGGAACAGATGCTCAATGCAGGAGAGCTGCTTCCTGGTGATTAGTGTACTCCCAAAGGGGGAGCACCGCTCAGCCAAAAGCTGGGCTCATGGCTGGCAAACACAGTGACAGTGGCAGGAGGTTCTCCCACCTCCGTGGCAGTGCTACAGAGCAGCAAGCCAAGTGGTAAGGAGCAGCGAGCAGGAAGGCAGTACAGAGCAAGGTGTTCCAGACTGCGAGAGGGATACTCGACTGCCAGTTTAAGCCCATAGACATCCCCCAAGGGCTCCCAGACTGCGAGAGGACATGCAGCCCAGGCTGACGGACCTCCTTCCCTCCCCTCCCCATGCACGAATTTCTTGCATTGGACCTCTAGTAGTTAATATTTTGTTACAGGCCTAGCTGGTCTGGCTCAGTGGATAGAGCATCAGCTCATGGACCAAAGAGTCTCAGGTTTGATTCCAGTCAAGAGTGCATAACTTGGTTGCAGACTCAATTCCTGCTCCTGGTTCAGGTGCGTGCAGGGGGCAACCAACTGATGTTTCTCTGTGTGTCTCTCCTCCTCCCACTCTCTCTAAAAGTCTATGGAAAAATATACTTGGGTGAGGATTAAAAAAATAATGATACTTTGTTATGTGCTTGAAAATTGCTAAGAAAGTAGCTCTTAATTATTCTCACAACACACAAAGAATTATGTGAGGTGATGAATATGTTAACCTAATTGTGGTAATCATTTTGCAATACTGTATATACATATATCAAATCATCAGATTATATGCCTTATACAATTTTACATGTCAGTTATATCTCAATACAGCTGGAGGAAAATAAAAAAAATTGTAACTGGAACCCAAGCCATTGTGGCTCAGTTGGTTGGAGCCTTGACCAATACACCAAAAGGTGTAGGATTTAATTCCTTGTCAGGGCAAATACCTAGGTTTATAATTTGATCCTGGTTAAGGCACCTATGGGAGGCAACTGATCAATGTTTCTCTGTCTTTCTCCCATTACCTCTCTCTAAAATTAATAAAAAATATGTTCTCAGTGAGGATTAAAAAAAACTGTAGCCCAGCTGATATGGCTCAGTGTTTTGAGTGTCAACCCATGAACTAGGAGGTTTGATTCCAGGTCAGGGCACATGCCTGGGATGTGGCTCCATCCCCATTAGTGGGTGTCCAGGAGGCAGCCAACTGATGACTCCCATCATTGATGTTTCTTTCCTTTTTTTTTTTTTTTAGTTTGGAGTCACACTTTATTCACTGGTGAGCTTAAGAAAATGAATTCAAATTCTAGGCAAAGCAGAACTTCCCTTTTTATTGAAGAGCCAGCCCTATGTGCACTTAGTGGTTATCTCGCTGCTGGCCTTGAAAAAAACACAGTTCTATCCAATTAAAAATGCACCTGCATGACATTGAAATTAAGGGCAAATCTTTCTCTGGCCTATAAGGTCAAACAGCTAAGTTTATCTTCCTCATTATTCAAGCAGGCTAAAACAGGCTAGAAAGCAAAGTTGTTTATTTTTTAGAATAAGAGGTCATCTAAAAAATAACAGCAGAGAATTCCAAACAATAGTTTTACAAAATAGGGGTTAGCCTTCTCAATATATTATATATTGTGAAATGTTTATTTCTAATTACCAATAAATGAAATTTTGTCTTGAAGCAAGGTATAGTATGGGTAACAGTCTTTTTTAAAAAATTTAATATATCTTTATTGTTTAGATTATTACAATTGTTCCTCTTCCCCCCCCATAGCTCCCCTCCACCCAGTACCCACCCCACCCTCTGCCATTTCCTCCCCCCGACATTGTCCTCATCCATAGGTGTATGATTTTTGTCCAGTCTCTTCCCACACCCCCTTCATCCCTTTCCCCCTGAAAATGGTCAGTCTACTCCTTTTCTATGTCCCTGATTCTATTACATTCATCAGTTTATTCTGTTTATCAGATTTTTTGATTCACTTGATTTTTAGATTCACTTGTTCATAGACATACATTTGTTGTTCATAATTTTTATCTTTACCTTTTTCTTCTTCTTCCTCTTCTTAAAGAGTACCTTTCAGCATTTCATATAATACTGGTTTGGTCTTGATGAACTCCTTTAGTTTTTTTACTTATCTGTGAAGCTCTTACCTGACCTTCAATTCTGAATGATAGCTTTGCTGGGTAGAGTAATCTTGGTTCTAGGTTCTTGCTATTCATCACTTTGAATATTTCTTGCCACTCCCATCTGGCCTGCATAGTTTCTGTTGAGAAATCAGCTGACAGTCATGTGGGTGCTACCTTGTAGCTAATTAACTGTTTTTCTGTTGCTGCTTTTTTTTTTAAATATATTTTCATTGATTTTTTTACAGAGAAGAAGGGAGAGAGATAGAAAGTCAGAAACATCGATGAGAGAGAAACATCGATCAGCCGCCTTCTGCACGCCCCACTGTGGAGATGTGCCCGCAAGCAAGGTACATGCCCCCAACCGGAATCGAACCCGGGACCTTTCAGTCCGCAAGCCGACGCTCTATCCACTGAGCCAAGCCGGTCTTGGCCTATTGCTGCTTTTAATATTCTCTCTTTGTCTTTTGCTCTTGGTATTTTAATTATGATATGTCTTGATATGGTCCTCTTTGGATTCCTTTTGTTTGGGGTTCTGTGCGTTTCCTGGACTTTTAAGTATTTCTTTCACCAGGTGGGAAAATTTTCAGTCATTATTTCTTCAAATAGGTTTTTATTATCTTGCTCTCTCTTCTGGCACCCCCATAATTCTGATGTTGGTATGCTTGAAGTTGTCTTAGAGGCTCATTACACTGTCTTCACATTTTTGGATTCTTTTTGCTTTTTGCTTTTCCAGGTGAGTGTTTTCTGCTTCTTTGTATTTTAAATCTTTGACTTGATTCTTGAGTTCCTCTAGTCTGCTGTTAGGTCTCCGTGTAATATTTTTTATTTCAGTCAGTGCATGTTTAATTTCTAGTTGGTCCTTTTTTATATCCTCAAGGGTCTTATTAAATTTATCGACCTTTTCTAGGAAATTCTTGAAAAACCTTATAACTGTGGTTTTGAACTCTATATCCAGTTGTTTTCCTCCATTTCTTTAGTTTGTTATCTGTTTCTTTGTCTCCGCAGTTGTGCTGCTTCCCTGAGTTGGTAGAGTAGCTTTGTGTGCTAGTTGTCTGATATGGCCCAGTAGCTCTGCCTCCCCAGTTAACCTGAGGTATACACTCTTGGTACACCCTTTGTGGACTGTGTGTACAGCCTTGTTGTAGTTAAGTCTTGATTGTTGTTGGTATCACTGGGGGGAATTGGCCTCCATATGAGCCTGGGTCCCCAGGGTCTCACCCAAAACTGGGGTATAGTGCTACTGAAGTTTAGCACAGTCAGGAGGTTCCATCTTTCTCCCACTAGAGAAAGCCAGCAGCACACTCAGCAGTCAGCCCTCTGTGTGCCCACTTGTGCTTGCACGCTCCTCCAGACCTCTGCCTTTCATGGCTCCCCTAAGTTTCCGTGTACTCCTCCCTTTTCCCGACAGCTCAGACTTCCCTTGTATGAGTCTCACCTGGAACTGAGGTTCAGTGCAGTCAGGAGTTTCCATCTCCCTCCCACTAGAGAAAGCCAGCCACGCACTCTGCCGCCCGTCCTCTCTCTCCACGAGCATGTCTCTGTACTTCAGCTTTTTGCAGGTCCTCTAAGTGTCCATGAGCCCCTCTCTTTCCTTCTTGTTGTAGAATTTCCACTCAGCCAGTTTTCTATGGTTCTGGATGATGTTCGTTCTGACTTTTAGCTGTAATTTTGTAATTGTTGTGCAAGGCAGCAGTTTAGGTGTTCACTTATGCTGCCATCTTGGTTTCTCTTCATGGGTCTCATCATTAATGTTTCTATCTCTCTCACTCTCCGTTCTTCTCTCTAAAATCAATAAAAACATATTTTAAAAAATTATAACTGGAGAGTCAATCATAGCCAACCCTTACCCCCATTAAAATCTGCATTCATTTCCCATTGAATTAAATATATATCTAAACTTCTTAGCATGACCATCAAAGCCTTGAATGACACAATGTATTTCTCTAGCTCATTTCCTGTTAGTATAGCCCCACTGGTCTTATTTGAGTTCCTTGGCACACCAAACTCTTTTATACCTCAAGGTCTTTGTACACACCATTTCCTCTGCCTGGAATGCAGCCTCCGACCCCTACCCCAGCACACACACTTTGCCTAAATAGCTTGTATTAATCTGTTTAAATCTCCTCAGAGACATTTCTCTTACCATCCAATTTAAATTAGGTTTCTGTTATATAGTCTTTTATTAGCATCCTGTCCTTTTAGCATACACCATAATTTGTAATTATAAATTGTTTAATGTTTGTTATACTGGGCTATAAGCTCTATTGGGGCAAGGACAGTTTGTATTTAGCTCAGGGCTTGATGCAAAAAATTTTCAATAGATATTTGTTGAATGAATGAGTAAACAATGTAATGCCTAATTAAAATTAGAACAAGCCTACTAAAATTATGGTATAGGACTAGAAGAAAATAATCTTTGCTCCTGCCATTATCTTTTGGTATGGTTCATGTCAGTATTGTTTGTTAGGTATCGCAATACCAAATATTTTATGTTTTCTCAGACTAATAATAAGTAATATCTGTTGAATTATAGACATTTTAGGGTTAAAAAATATGTTCAGAGCTAGAAGTAGCCATATAGGTGGAAAAATAACTAAATAAAAAAGATGTGGCCTACTAAGATTATACATGTGTAAATGACACAGCTAGGACAGGACACCAGATATTGTAATAATGGCCATGCCAGTGATATTTTCTGGACTAGCAATGAACTACATGAAAAGGGAGAGAGCATGAAATGGTAAATGCTAAGTAAACTAATAAAATTATTTTATGCCTGGCTGCATGGTTTAGTGGTTGAGCCTAAATTTATGAACCAGGAAGTCACAGTTAGATTCTCAGGCAAGGCACATGCCCAGATTGTGGACTTGATCCCCAGTCATGGGCATACAAAAGGCAAGCAATTAATCATTCTCTCTCATTGATGTTTCTATTTCTCCCTTTCCCTTCCTCCCTGAAATCAATAAAAACATAACATTTTTAAAATATATTTTATGACATACTTTTTAATTTTTTTTATTTTGATTAATCCTCACCTGAGAATATTTTTCCATTGATTTTTAGACAGAGTGAAAGGGAGGAGGAGAGACAGAGAGAAACAATGATGTGAAAGAGACACATTGATTGCTTGCCTCCCTTGTGCCCCAACTAGGACTGGAGATTGAGTCTGCAACCAAGGTATGTGACCTTGACCAGAATCCAGCTAGGGCTAGGACACACTTTTTATACCTATAACATTTCAAACTATTTTTAAGTCTGCTTATCAACTTTCCAAATAAAAATCTGTAAGATATTATTTTATAATATTTTAAGTATATTGTATTGATTTTTCACAGAGAGGAAAGGAGAGAGGATAGAGAGTTAGAAACGTTGATGAGAGAGAGACATTGATCAGCTGCCTCTTGCACACTCCTGACTTGGGTTGTGCCTGCAACCAATGTACATGCCCTTGACTGGAATCGAACCTGGGACCCTTCAGTCTGCAGGCTGACACTCTATCCACTAAGCCAAACTGATTAGGGCTATTCTATAATAATTGAGCATTTTAATATTTTTAAACTACCTATGGAATATATTACAACTTCAGATATCTTAGAATATTTTTTTGTATTCAAAAAGTGCTACATAGATTAGATTATTATATTCCATCAAATATAAGGCCCAATGATTATAAGATACACTGTTATTTTATGTAATTCTAAGATAAAAAGTCTTGCCCAGCTGGCAAAGATCAGTGGTTGAGCATCAACCTATGAACCAGGAGATCATAGTTCGATTCCCAATCAGGGCTCAGTCCCCAGTATAGGGCGTGCAGGAGGCAGCTGATCAATGATCCTCTCTCATCATTAATGTTTCTACCTCACTTTCCCTCCAAAATCAATAAAAACACATTTTGAAAAAGGAAAAAAGTCTTCAATACCCAATTAGAGATCAAAAAGCCCACAGTAAGTCTTCTATCTTGTGGGCTTTCTGAGGCCCATTAAGATACTGAGAATAGCATTTAGCCTGCAGGCAGAAGCAATTGCCACATCGTTTTGAAAAACCTCTCACCCTACCTGTGCCTGTGGACAATTGCTTGAGGCTACTCAAAACTGAATCCAGCCAAGACCAGTTTGGCCCAGTGGATAGAGCATTGGCCTGTGGACTGAAAGGTCCCAGGTTAGATTCTGGTCAAGAGCATGTACCTTGGTTGCAGGCACATTCCCAGTAGGGGGTGTGCAGGAGGCAGCTGATCAATGTCTCTCATCGATGTTTCTAACTCTCTATTCCTCTCCCTTCCTCTCTGTAAAAAATCAATAAAAATATATTTTTTAAAAAAACAAAACTGAATCCAATCAGTCTGTAGGCAGAGGCAGATCCATGGAGGCTTCAGTCTTTACTTTATTTAATTAATCAGAAACAGCATTTGCGTCAGTGCCGAAGACACCACTCTAGACTGCACAGGGAGGCAAATGCCAGAAAGACATCACCTGCACCCCCATCACCACTACAGACACCATGCTGTCAAGCAAAAGCCAGTGGGACCCCAAGTACCTACAGCTGGCACCTGAGGGACCAGATCTGTGGGGGAAGGCAGTATAGTTCAGACCAAGGACAATCGAAGTGTGTGAGACTCAAAGCAGAACCAGCCTCTGTGCTAAAGAGTCCCCAACCATTGGATAATTCAGGTCTTCACCTCTCAGACTTTAATCAAGTTGCCCAGAGCCAGAAAAGGACAGTGACTCATCTGCACCTGCATTAGAGAAGCTCTCAGGAGACCCAGGATAGACACTCCAAGGAATCACATTAAACAATGTCAGAACAAAATCCAGTGATCCCCACTTGACCCAAAGCACTTGTATAACAGCTGACATTACCACACTGGGGTTGAACCTCACTGGTAGCAAGTTGGAGGGGAGATCCCTCCTATGAACAGCATATCAAAAATCAAGTTCCAGTTATAATATTAGAGCCAAATAACTCACACAAGGGACATTCCTAGAGTAGCCAGCTTAGGTAAACAAGGAGACTGCACCATTGGATCCCTCAATACACTTTCTACATAATGCCATTCCACAAATACTGGGAGGCATAACAGTTTTATCTAATAAATAGAAGCAAATACAAAGATACAGCTTAAAATGGGGAGACAAGGAAATTCCAGATTAGAGAAATGAATGAATCTCAAGGAAAAAAATACTAAATGAAATGGAGGCAAGCAACCTATCAGACATAGAGTTCAAAGCAATGGTTATAAAGATGCTTACGGGTCTTAGTGAAAATTAAAACAGCATGAAAAGGAAAACAGAGGCCATGAACAAGAACAACTGAATAATGATATATCTGACATCAAGAACACACTGGAAGGTATTAAAAGTAGATTGGATGAAACAGAGGATCAAATCAGCAATTTGAAAGACAAGGTAGAAATAAATACCTAATTATACCATGAAAGAGAAAAAGCAGAAAGCTAGCCTAAGAGAGCTCTGGGACAACATGAAATGTAACAACATCATTATTATAGTAACACCAGAAGGGGAAGAGGGTGAGCAAGGAACAGAGAACCTGTTTAAAGAAATGACAGAAAATTTCCCCAACTTGGTGAAGAAAATATCACACAAGTTCAGAAGGCACAGAGAGTCCCAATCAAGATGAACCCAAAATGATCCACACCAAGACACATCACAATTAAATGGCAAATGTTAAAAACACATAAATAAATCTTAAAGGCTGCAAGAGAGAGACAGAAAATTACCTACAAGGGAGTTCCTATTAGAATGTCAGCTGACTTCTCCATAGAAACACTTCAGGCCAGAAGGGTGTGTCAATGGAGTACTCAAAGTAAAGAGAAGCAAGGGCCTAAATCCAAGACTACTGTATCAAGCAATGCTATCATTTAAAATCTAAGATAAATAAAAAGCTTTCCAGACCAAAAAAAAGTTAAAGAAGTACATTACCACTAAACTGGCAGTGCAAGAAATATTAAATAGACTGCTTTAAGAAGAAGAAAGGAAGAGAGAAAGAGAGAATCATAGGCATAAAGAAAGTAAAAATGACAATAAATACTTATTAATAATAACCTTAAATGTAAAAGAATTAAATGCTCCAGTCAAAAGACATAGGGTGACTGAATGGATAAGAAAACATGACCATGTATATATGCTGTCTACAAGAGACACACTTCAGAACAAAAGATACATTCAGACTGAGAATGAAAGGACAGAAAAACATATCCCACGCAAATGGAAAGGGGAAAAAAGCTAGGTAACAATAATCATATCAGACAAAACAGACTTCCAAACAAAGGCCATAACAAGAGACAAAGAAGGCCACTTCATAACTCTAAAGGGAATGACTCAACAAGAAAATGTAACCCTTGTAAACATATATGCACTCAATATAGGAGCACTCAAATACTTAAACTCTTGATGGACTTTAAGGGAGAAATTGATATACAGTCATAGCAGGGGATTTTAACTCTCCACTAACATCACTGGATAGATCTTTCAGACAAAAAAATGAACAAGGAAACAGAGGCCATAAATGAGATGCTAGATCAGAAGAATCTAACCAATATTTACAGAAAATTTCACTCCAAACCAACAGAATATACATTCTTTTCAAGTGCACATGGAACATTATCAAAGATAAACCACATGTTAGGGCACAAAACAAGTCTATACAAATTCAGGAAGGTTGATATGATACCAAGCATCTTCTCATATCACAATGGCATAAAGTTAGAAATCATCTACAATAAAAACAACTGGATTATCAATGAGATCAAGTAAGAATTAAAAACTTCCTGGAAAAGTGAAAATGAACATGCAACCACCCAAAACCTATGAGACACGCCTAAAGCAGCCCAGAGCAGGAAGTTCATAGCGCTATAGGCCTATCTCAAGAAACAAAAAAAAGGACTAATTAACTTTACAACTAAAGGAATTATAAAGAGAACACAAGAAAAGTTCAGAAATAGTAGAAGTAAGGAATTAATAAAGATCAGAATGGAAATAATTGACATAGAGACTAAAAAATAGTAAAAAAATCTATAAATTCAGGAATTGGTTCTATGAAAAGATAAACAGGATTGATTAATCCCTAGCCAGACTCATCAAGAAACAAAGAGAGAGGACTCACATAAATAAAATCAGAAATTAAAGAGGTGATATAACAATGGACACCACAGAAAAACAAAGGATTGTAAGCAAATGCTATGATCAACTATATGACAACAAACTGGACAACATGGGCAAAATGGACAAATTACCTAGAAACATACACTCTTCCAAAACTCAATCAGGAAGAATCAGAAAACCCGAGTAGACCAAAAACAACTGATAAAATTAAAGCAGTAATTTAAAAAATTCCAGTAAACTGAAGTCCTGGATGAGGTGTATTTACATTGGAGCAATTCACAGATGAATTTTAGCAAACATTCAAAGAAGAACTAACACCTATCTTCCTCAAATATTTCAAAAAAATCAAGAGGAAGGAACAATTCCAAGCTCTTTTTACAAAGCAAACATTATCCTAATTCCAAAACCAGGTAAGGACACTACATAGAAATAAAAATTACAGGCCAATATCCCTGATGAATACAGATGCTAAAGTCCTCAACAAAATAGCAAATCAGACCCAGCATTATGTTAAAAAGATCATAAACCATGATCAAGTGGGATTTATTCTGGGGATGTAAGGGTGGTACAATAATTACAAATCAATAGATGCAATTCATCACACAAATAAATTGAAAGATAAAAATCACATGATCTTATCAATAGATGCAAGAAAAACATTTGACAAAATCAAGCACCTTTTTTTAAATATATATTTTATTGATTTTTTACAGAGAGGAAGGGAGAGGGACAGAGAGTTAGAAACATCAATGGGAGACATCGACCAGCCACCTCCTGCACCACCCCCACTGAGGATGTGCCCACAACCAAGATATCATGCCCTTAACCGAATGGAACCTGGGACCTTTCAGTCCGCAGGCTGACGCTCTATTCACGGAGCTAAATCAGTTTCGGCAGAAGCACCTTTTTTTTTATAAAAACTCTCAGTAAAGTGGTAATAGAGGGATCATAACTCAACATAATAAAGGCTATATATGACAAACCTACAGCCAACATAGTATGCAATGGGCAAAAATTAAAAGCATTTTCATTAAGAACAGGAGGGGAAAAAAAAAAGGAGCAAGACAAGGATGTCTGCTTTTACTATTCTTGTTCAACATAGTTCCAGAAGTCCTAGCTACAGCAAGCAATCAGACAAGAAGAAGAGATAAAAGGCATCCAAATTGGAAAGAATTAAGTAAAACTGTCATTATTCACAGATGATATGATGTTGTACATAGAAAACCCTAAAGATTCCACCAGGAAATTACTAGGCTTAATAAATGAAGTTGGCCAGCTCACAGGAAACAAAATCAACACCCAGAAATCAATGGCTTTGTCATACACCAATAATGAACTCTCAGAAAAAGAAACTAGAAAAGCAATACCATTTACCATTGCAAATATATATATATATATGTGTGTGTGTGTGTGTGTGTGTATATATATATATATATATACACACATATATATATATGTATATATATGTATGTATATATGTGTGTGTGTGTGTGTGGGTGTGTGTGTATGTGTGTGTGTGTGTATATATATATATATATATATATGTGTGTGTGTGTGTGTGTGTATATATATATATATATATATATTACCTAAGAATAAACTTAACCAAGGAGGTAAAAGACCTGTACTTGAAAAACTATAGACATTGAAAAAATAAATAGAGGAATATACATACAAGTGGAAGTGTATACAGGTTCATGGATTGGTAGAATTAACATCATTAAAATGTCTACACTACCCAAAGCAATATATAGATTCAATGTAATCCCTATTAAAATACCAATGGCATACTTCATAGAACTAGAATAAATACTCCAAAAATTTATATGGAATCAGAAAACACCCTGAATAGCTGCAGTAATCTTGAGAAAGAAGAATGAAGTAAGAGAGTTCATAATACAGGATATCAAACTATACCACAAAGCCATTATAACCAAAACAGTCTGGTACTGGCACAAGAACAGGCATATAGATCAATGAATCAGAACAGAGACCCCAGAAAGTGGCCTACGCCATTCAGGTCAATTAATATTTCACAAAGGAGGCAAGAACATACAATGGAGTAAAGACAGTCTCTTCAACAATGGGTGCTGATAAAACTGGACAAACACATGCAAAAAAAAATGAAACTAGACCACCAACTTACACTATACACAAGAATAAACTCAAGATGGATAAAAGACTTAAACCATAAAAAAATATAGGTAGGCAGTAAAATTACACATTTCATATAGCAATATGTTTATGAATACATATCGCAGAGCAAAGAAAACTAATGAGAAAATAAATGGGACTACATCAAAATAAAAAGATTCTGCACACGTGCACACATACACACAAACATCAGAATAAAAAGGGAACCTACTGTATGGGAGAACATATTTGGCAATGATAGATCTGATAAGGGGTTAATATCCAAAATATATAAAGTACACATACAACTCAACAAAAGGGAGACAATCCAATTGAAAAATAGGCAGAAGACCTGAAAAGACATTTCTCCAAAGAGAACATACAAATGGACAAGAGACTTATGAAAAAAAAAATGCTCAAAATCACGAATCATCAGGGAAATGGAAATTAAAACCACAATAAGATGCCACCTCACACCTGTCAGAATGGCTATCATTAAAAAAATCAACAAACAAGTGCTAGTGAGGATGTGGAGGAAAGGTCACTGCTGGTGGGAATGCAGATTGGTGCAGCCGCTATGGAAAATAATGAGTTTTCTAAAAAAAAAAAAACTTCCATTTGAGCTAGCGATCCCACTTCTGGAAATTCATCCTAAAAACCCAAAAACACCAATCAGAAAGAATATATATGCACTCATATGTTCATAGCAGCATTATTTACAACTAGTGCCCCAGTGCACTGATTCATGCACATTGAAAGGAAATTAATTAGAAGGTGGCTAACAGGGCAGGACTGGGTGAGACAGGCCAGAAACACGCTGAACCCCTCCCTGGGTTCCTTCCTGGCTAGCCGCACCTGAGGCAGTGCTGCAGCTTGAAGGGCATCTGTAGAATGAGCAGGCTTCCTCCATCAGGTGGGATCCCTCAGCCTGGCCTGTGGGGATCAGGCCAAAATTGGCTTCTGACATCCCCCAAGGGGTCCCAGATTGCAAGAGGGTGGTTCTCAGATGACACACCCCAGAATTGGGCTCCCTCCTCTCTGATTCTGGGATGTATCACCCAAGAACCACCACTGCCAAGTCACTGCAGCTTGGAACTCCTACATTGAGCATGTGCCCTCTAGTGGTCAGTGCACATTATAGCTACCCATCGGACTGTCAGATGGTCACTTAGCCTTTTATATATAAAGATAGCTAAGCTTTGGAAACAGCCCAATTGCCCATCAGAAAATGAATGGATAAACAAGCTATGGGACATATACAAGTGTGAATAGACTATTGAACCTCAGAGGGACAGCAAGGGAGTGTGGGTGGGAAGAGATCAAACAATAAACTTGTATGCACATTAGTATATGCATAACTTGTGGGCTCAGACAATTGGGTAGTAAGGGTCTGGGGGCAGAGGCAGATGTGAATAGGCTAGAAGAGGTTAAAGGAGGGCAGGAAAGGAGGACCTATGTAATACTTTCAACAGTAAAGATTTTTTTAAAAAGAAAGAAAAGAAGCTATGGGACATTTACACTATAGAATACTATGCAGATGTAAAAAAAAAGAAAAGGACGAATCTCTTACCCTTTTGGACAGTGCCAGAGCTGACCAGATCCTGAACAATGGATGAACAGATTGCTCTGACACACATTTCTGTGAAAGAGAGGTTTTTTAGAAGTAAAAAGCAGTCCTGTTCACTTGCCTTTTTAGGCTTTTATTGTCACAACAGCTTGAATTAAAATTAATCTCTAGATATAATCAGCAGGGTATCCTCGAGGTATATGCTTCTACAAGGTTAGGTCTTTAAAGACTAAACATTCTAACAAAACACCCAGGGGATTAGACTTATGTGGAAAAGTCAAGGTATGTGCTGTAGCCTTCGGCAAGTTCCCCTCAGAGGCTCCTGACCTTTTGGAGAATCCTCCTTACAGACATTCCAACTAAATCCCGTGCTTCCCCACAGGACAGCATGGGTGGGCCCAGAAAACATGCTAAGTGAAATAAGCCAATATGAGAAAAACAATTATCTCACTTATTTGTGGAATCTAATAAACAAAACTAATTGACCAACAAAAATAAGACCTGAAGTATGGAGGAATGTAACAGACTGACATACCACGATGTGGGGGTGGGGGGATGAGAAGAAATAAACCAAATAACTTATGTACAAGTATTCTCTCTTTTACTGCATCCAGTGTGGCTAGAGAGTGGTCCATGAATCTTGAGTAGGTACAGCTGGGGATTGAGAAAATGAAAGTGACAGACACAGAGACAGAAGGAAAAAGCTTGGGCTGGGTGGGATGCTATTCTCTCCAATGGAGAGACAGTGACCCAGAGCTGGTGCAGCACGTTTATTTTATACAATATGATACCAGGAAGTTTTACTAATGTTTAAGATAAAGGAAATTATGGTTAAAGATCAAGCTGTGATTCTTCATTCTTGTGGCCTCTTGTAATCATCGCTTCTGGCTGGGCCTGGGTAATTGCATACATTCCTGGCACCTGGCTGAACTTAGATAATGAAACCCACCCCCTGATGCCTAAGCTAAAGGTCAGGCTGACAACACACCTGCCTCTGGCAAGGTATGTTTCCAGGACATGGCTCTGCTAGATGCCACTGTATTCAGGTAACAATCAGCTCGGGGGCCTTTCCCAGGTGCTCTCTACAAGATATTTATATGCATAGCCCAGGGACATGGGAAATATGGTAATGAAGACCTGGGGTGGGAGGAAATTAGGGGTGGGAGGAGAGAATAAAGGGGAGGATATATGTAATACTATCAATAATAAAAATATTTTTAAAGTATTTAAAATTATTTTATACTTATCATAAAAGCTCTTTTATACTTGAACATGTTTTTCTTTAAATTATATACACTCTTGGTCTACATAAAAAGGAAAATAAAAGCAAACTTAGCACCCATTTATGGTAAAAACTCTGAGCAATGTGGGAAGAGGAATCATACCTCAACATAATAAAGGTTATATATGACAAAACCACAGCCAACATCATACTCAATAGGCAAAACTAAAATAATTTCCCCTACGATCATGAACAAAACAGGGGCTGCTGCCTTCAGCAAGTTCCCCTCAGAGGCTCCCGAAGGGAACTTGCCAAAGTTTGCTTTCACCACTCTTATTCAACACTAAAGACTCAGTGCACAAAATTTGTGCACTCAGGGGAGTCCCTTAGCCTGGTCTGTGCCCTCTTGCAGTCTGGGAGCACTTAGGGGATGTCTGACTGCTGGGGAGGCAGAAGAGGCTCCCGCCACCGCTACTGCATTCACCAGCCGTGAGCCTGGCTTCTGGCTGAGCGGCGCTCCCCCCTGTGAGAGAGCACTGACTACTAGGGGTCAGCTCCTGTGTTGAGTATCTGCCTCCTGGTTGTCAGTGGGGATAATAGTGACCAATAGCTCCATCATTCAGTCAATTTGCATATTACCCTTTTAATATATAGGATAGTACTGAAAGTCCTAGCCGCGGCAATAGAACAAGAAAAAATACCATAAAAGGTATCCAAATTAGAAAGGAAGAAGTAAAACTGACATTATTTGCAGATGACAAGATACTATGTATAGAAAACCCTAAAGATTCCATCCAAAGATTACTGGAATTGATAAATGAATTTAGTAAAGTAGCAGGATACAAATTAATATTCAGAAATTGGTGGCATTTTTATACACCAATTAGATGCCTGCTGTGCCCGGGGTAGCGGGGTGTGTCCCTCAGCCCAGCCTGCTCTCTCTCCAATCTGGGATCCCTCTCAGAATCCAGGACTGCTAGCTTCCAATCGCTCTCCTGCTTTCCTGCATGATTGCCCCTAACCACTTCAGCCTGCCAGCCTGATCAATGCCCAACTGCTCCCCTGATTGCCCCTACCTGCCTTCCCTGCTGGCCTGACCCCCTAACTGCCCTCTCCTACAGGCCTGGTTCTCTCCAACTGCCCTCCCCTGCTGGCCTGATCGCCCACAACTGTCCTCCTCTGACAGCCATCTTGTGGTGGCATCTTTTGTCCACATGGGAATGGCCATCTTGTGTGTTGGAATGATGGTGAATTTGCATATTACCTCTTTATTATATAGAATGGTAAGAAACAATCAGGAAAAGAAACTAAGAAAACAATCCTTGGGGTGGAAAATAATAATACAATATACAGATGATACATTATAGCATTGTACATGTAAATCCTGTATAATTTTATTAATCAATGTCACTCCATTAAGTTCAGATTTTTTTAAAAAAATTTTTAATTTCCTTATTGATTAAGGTGTAACATGTATCCTTATTTCCCCCTTAGCCCCTATCTCCCGACTCATGCACTCACCCCCTGTTGTCTGTGTTCATTGGTTAGGCCCATATGCATACATACAAGTTCTTTGGTTGAGCTCTCCCCCTTGCCCCCACCCTCCCCAACCTTCCCTCCAAGGTTTGATGGTTTGATTGATATTTCTGTGTCTCTGGAACTGTTTTGTTCATCAGTTTATGTTGTACATTATATTCCATAAATGAGTGATAGTTATCTTTCTCTGACTGGCTTATTTCACTTAGCATAATGAACTCCAGTTCCAACCATGTTGTTGCAAATGGTAGGAACTCCTTTTTTTAGTGCAGTGTAATATTACATTGGGTAGATGTACCACAGTTTTTTAATCCACTCATCTGCTGATGGGCACTTAAGCAGTTTCCAAACTTAGCTATGGTAAATTGTGCTGCTATGAACATAGGGGTGCATATGACCTTTCTAATTGATGTTTCTAGCTTCTTGGAATATATTCCTACAAGTGGTATTACTGGGTCAAATGGGAGTTCCATTTTTAGTTTTTTGAGGAAACTCCATTCTGTTCTCCACAGTGGCTACACCAATCTGCATTCCCACCAGCAGTGCACCAAGGTTCCTTTTTCTCCACATCCTCGCCAATATTTGTCATTTATTGATTTGTTGATGATAGACATTTTGACAGGTGTGAGATGGTACCACATTGTCGTTTTCCTTGGCATCTCTCGGATAATTAGTGACTTTGAGCATGTTTTCATATGTCTCTTGACCTTCCTTATGTCTTCTTTCAAAAGGTTTCTATTTAGGTCCATTGTCCATTTCTTTATTGGGTTGTTTATCTTCCTTTTGTTGAGTTGTATGAGTTTCCTGTAAATGTTGGAGATTCAACCCTTATCAGTAATAACATTGACAAATATATTTTCCCATTTAGTGGTCTTTCTTGTTGTTTTGTTGATGGTTCCTTTTGCTGTTGCAAAAGCTTTTTATTTTGATGTAGTCCTATTTGTTAATTTTTTCTTTAACTTCCATTGCCATAGGAGCAGTATGAGTGAAGAAGTTCCTTCAGCATATGTCTGAGATTTTGCCGCCTGTGGATTCCTTTACTATTTCTATGGTTTCCATTTTATGTTTAACGCCTTTATCCATTTTAAGTTTCTTTTTGTATATGGTATAAGCTGGTGGTCTAGTTTCATCTTTTTGCATGTATCTCTCCAATTTTCCCAACACCATTTGTTGAAATACTGTCTTGACTCCATTTTATGTTCATGCCTCCTTTGTCGAATATGAATTGGGCAAAGTGGTTTGAGTCGATTTCTGGGTTCTCTATTCTATTCCATTGATCTATATGTCTGTTCTTGTGCCAGTACCAGGCTGTTTTGAGAACAGTGCCTTTGTAATACAGCTTGAAATCTTGCATTGAGATCTCACCTACTTTATTCTCCTTTCTCAGGATTGCTGCAGCTATTTGGGATCTTTTTTTATTCCAGATGAATGTTTGGAGAGTTTGTTCTATGTCTGTGAAATATGCCATTGGTATTTTAATGGGGACTGCATTGAATCTATAGATTGCTTTTGGTAGAATGGACATTTTGATGATGTTGATGGGCTACCAATCCATGAACACAATATGTTCTCCCATCTGTTTACATATTCCTCTATCTCTTTATTCAGTATCCTGTACTTTTTTGCATATAGGTCTTTTATCTCTTTTAGTTAAGTTTATTCCTAGGTATCTTACTTTTTTCGGTACAATGGTAAATCGGATTGCTTTTTTTGTCTCTCTTTCTGTAAGTTCACTATTAGTGTATAGAAATGCCATAGATTTCTTGGCATTAATTTTGTATCCTGCTACATTGCTGAATTCAGTTATTAAGTCCATTAGTTTTTTGATGGAATCTTTAGGGTTTTCTTTGTACAGTATCATGTCTTCTGCGAATAAGGACAGTTTTACTTCTTTTTCAATTTGGAGGCCTTTTATTTCTTCTTTTTGTCTGATAGCAATGGCTAGTACTTCCAGTACTATGTCAAATAGCAGTGGTGAGAGAGAGCATCCCTGTCTTGTTCCTGTTCTTAGGGGAAATGGTTTTATTTTTTGTCCATTGAGTGTGATGCTAACTATGGGTTTATCATATATGGCTTTTATGATGTTGAGATATGATCCTTCTATTCCTACCTTGTGGAGAGTTTTTATCAAGAAAGAGTGTTGGATTTTGTCAAATGCTTTTTCTGCATCAATTAATATGACTGTGATTTTTCCCTCTCAATTTATGTGATGTATCACATTTATTGATTTGCAGATATTGTATCATCCTTACATCCCTGTGATAAATCCTGCTTGGTCATGTATGATCTTTCAGATGTAGTACTAGATCCAATTTACTAGGATTTTATTGAACATTTTGGCATCTATGTTCATAAGGGATATTGGTCTGTAATTCTCTTTCATTGTGTTGTCTTTATCTGGTTTTAGTATTAGGGTGATGCTGGCTTCACAGAAGGTACTTGGAAGTGTTCCTTACTCTTTAATTTTTTTGGAATAGTCTGAGGATGACGGATTTTAGTTCTTCTTGAATGTTTGATATAACTCTCCTGTGAAGCCATCTAGGCCTGGGCTTTTGTATGCTGGAAGCTTTTTGATGACTGCTTCAATTTCTTCCATAGTTATTGGCCTATAGAGATTTTTAGAATCTTCCTTATTGAGTTTTGGAAGATTGTATTTTTCTAGGAATATATCCATTTCCTCTAAGTTCTCCAGTTTGTTGGAATAGAGTTGTTCATAGTATTTTTTTAATAATCTTTTGTATTTCAGTGGGGTCTGTTGTTATTTCACCTCTATTATTTCTGATTTTCTTTATTTGAGTCCTCTCTATTTGCTTCTTGGTGAGCCTGGCTAGAGGTTCATCAATCTTGTTTATCCTTTCAAAGAACCAGCTCTTGGTTTCATTAATCTTTTGTATTCTTTTTTGGTCTCTGTGTCATTTATTTCTGCTCTAATCTTTATTATCTTCTTCCTTCTGCTGTTTCTGGGCTTTTATTGTTGCTCTCTAATTCCTTGAGTTGTAGCATTAGATGATTTATTACCATTTTTTCTTGTTTTTTGAGGTAGGCCTGTAAAGCTATAAATTTCCCTCACAAGCCTGTCTTCATTGTGTCCCATAGGTTTTGGATTGTTGTGTTTTTATTGTCTTTAGTTTCCAGAATATTTTTAATTTCTTTGATCTCATTGGTAACCGAATCAATATTTAATAACATGCTATTCAGCTTCCAAATGTTTGAGTTGTTTTTATTATAGTTTATTTCCACTATTATGTCATTGTAATCTGAAAAGATGCTTGGTATGATTTCAATCTTCTTAAATTTGGGTAGACTTTGATTGTGACTCAGTATGTGGTCTATTTTTTAAAATGTCCCATGTGAAGAACGTATATTCTGCAGCTTTGGGATTAAATGTTCTGAAAATGTCAATTAAGTCCATCTGATCTAGTGAGTCATTTAGAATTGTTGTTTCTTTGTTGATTTTTTGTTTAGAGGATTTATCCAGTGATGTCAGTGGTGTATTAAAGCCCCCTACTTTAATTGTATTGTCTATATCTCCTTTGATAGCTTTCAGGAGATTTTTTTATGTATTTGGGTGCTCCTACATTGGGTGCATATATGTTTACCAGGGTTATATCCTCTTGTTGTATCGATTTCTTTAGTATTATGAAGTGGCCTTCCTTATCTCTTGTTATGGCCTTCACTTTGAAGTCTATTTTGTCAGATATAAGTATTGCTACCCCAGCCTTTTTTTTCATTTCCTTTTGCCTGAAAGATATTTTTCCATCCCTTCACTTTTAGTTTGTGTGAGTCCCTTGTTCTGAAGTGGGTCTCTTGTAGACAGCATATATATGGGTCATGTTTTTTTATCCATTTAGCCACTCCATGTCTTTTGACTGGAGCATTTAATCCATTTACATTTAAAGTTATTGTTGAGAGAATCCAAAATGATGGGGTAGGTAAACACCTACACTGCTGCCTCGTACAACAATTTAAAAACTACAACTAAAAGACAGAACGGACATTATCCAGAACCACAGGAAAGCTGACTGAGTGGAAATTCTACAACTACAAGGAAAGAGAGGGGCTCACAGAGACCCAGAGGAGCTGCAAAAGGCTGAGGTACAGAGACACGCGCATGGAGAAAGCAAGTGCCGGAGAACCTAGCTGGCTTTCTCTGGCGGGAGGGAGATGGAGACTCTCAACAGCATTGAACCCCTTATCCTACGACACTAAACCTCAGATCCAGCCAAAACTCATATGGGGGGAGTTTGGACTGTGAAAAGGGAGAAGTGCATGGAAATTTAGGGGAGTCCCAAAAGATCAGAAGCTGGTGGTACGCACAGCACTGTGCGCAGAGGACTGACAGCTGATTGTGCCACTGGCTTTCACGAGTGGGCGGGAGACAGACCCTCCCAATTGTGCCACTTCTAACTCCACTAACCCCCGGTTTCGGGCGAAACCCTGTGGACCCAGACTCATATGGTCCCGGAGCACAGGGGAGCTGGAGGGGCAGCAGTCTAGAGGCACTGCGAGAGAGCAGGCAAGCACAGGGACCACTCCAGTGATTACCCAGTCACGTGAGACTCAGGGGCCATGGAGGGCGGGGCCAACTGGAAGGCAAGGCGGTCCCTTAAGCCCTGAGACTCCACCCATCCCAAGCTCAACAGAGAGGCTTTTGCGGTTTTGCAAGTCTGGTATCATAAGGCTGAATCCAACACAGAAGTTCTCCCGGCATAGTGAAAATGCCGAGACAAGGGAAGGGACCACAAACAAAAGAAATGGAGGAAAATAAAGGACTGCATATAGAGTTCAAAACTACGCTTATAAGGTTTTTCAAGAATATCCTAAAAAAGTTAGATAAAGTTAGCGAGACCCAAGAGGAGATGAAAAAGAACATACTAGAAATGGAAAAGGACCAACTAGAAATTAAACATACACTGACTGAAATAAAAAATATTATACAGAGACCTAACAGCAGACTTGGGGAAGGCAAGAAATAAGTAAAAAATATGAAATATAAAGAATCAGAAAACACTGAACTGGAAAAGCAAGAAGAAAAAAGAATCCAAAAATGTGAAGATAATGTAAGGAACCTCTGGGACAGCTTCAAGCATACCAACATCAGAATTGTGGGGGTGCCAGAAGAAGAGAGAGCGCAAGATACTGAAAACCTATTTAAAGAAATAACAACTGAAAACTTCCCACATCTGGTAAAAGAAATAGACTTTCAAGTCCAGGAAGCACACAGAACTGCATATAAAAGAAATCCAAAGAGGACTACACCAAGACACATCATCATTAAAATACCAGGAGCAAAAGACAAAGAGAGAATATTAAAAGCAGCAAGAGAAAAACAGTTCATTACCTAAAAGGAAGCACCCATATGACTGTCAGCTGATTTCTCAACAAAAATGATGCAGGCCAGATGGGAATGGCAAGAAATATTCAACATGATGAATAGTAAGAACCTACAACCAAGAATATGCTCTCCAGCAAAGCTAACATTCAGAATTGAAGGGCAGATAAAGAGCTTCACAGATAAGAAAAAGCTAAAGGAGTTCATCAACTGCAAACCAGTATTATATGAAATGTTGAAAGGTACTCTTTTAGAAGAGGAAGAAGAAAAAGGTAAAAGATAAAAAATTATGAACAACAAATACATATCTATCAACAAGTGAATCTAAAAATTAAGGGAATTAAAAATTTAATGAATAGAATAAACTGGTGAATATAATAGAATCAGGAGCATAGAAAGGGAGTGGACTGATAATTCTCAGGGGAAATGGGGTGAGGGGTGTACAGGGAGGGACTGACAAAAATAATACACCTATGGATGAGGTCAACAGGAGGGAGGTAAGGGTAGAGGAAGGGGTGGGAGCCGGGGGGAGGGAGCCATGGAGGGGGAAAAAGAGAAACAAATGTAATAATCTGAATAATAAAGATTTAATTTAAAATAAATAAATAAAGTTATTATTGAAAGTTACTTGTTTGTAGCCATTTTTATTTCTTGAGGCTGTGTTCCTTCTTACTTTTGTGTTTCTTCTTTTTACAGCATTCTCTTTAGCATTTCTTGTATTGCTGGTTTGGTAGTGATAAACTTTCTTAGTATTTTTTTTTTTTGTCTGTGAAGCTCCTGATTTCCCCTTTAATTTTGATTGATAGTCTTGCTGGATAGAGTATTCTTGGATTGATTCCCTTGTTCTGCATCACGTTGTATATCTCCTTCTATTCCCTTTTCCCTTCTAGCTTGATGTGTTTCTGATGATAAATCATTTGATAATTTGATGGGGGATCTTTTGTAGGTAACTTGCTGACTCTCTCTTGCAGCCTTTAAGATTCTCTCTTTGTCAATAACATTTGCCATTATAATTATGGTGTGTCTTGGTGTGGTTCTTTTTGGATTCATCTTGCCTGGCACTCTTTGTACTTGAGTAACTTTTTTCTTCCCTGTATCAGGGAAGTGTTCTGTCATTATTTCTTCAGATAAATTTTCTAATTCTTGCTGCTCATCTTTTCCTTCTGGAAGCCCTATTATATGTATGTCACTTCGTTTTGCATTGTCCCAAAGCTCCCTCAGGCTCTCCCCCTACTATTTAATTTTTTTCTCTAGTTGCTGTTCAGATTGGTTTGTTTCTGTACCTGATCTTCTAACTCGCTGATTCGGTCCTCTGCTTCTTCTAGTCTACTGTTGAAGCCTTCCATGGTGTTTTTGATTGTAGCTATATCATTTTTCATTTCTTCCTGATTTTTGCATAAGTTGTTTATTTTCTCATCCATCTGGTATATGAACCGTATGACCATTACTCAGAATTCTTTTTAAGGCATGTTGCATGCTTCCATTTCACTTATTTCCTTACTTGGCAATTCCTTTTTTTCTTTCCTCTGGGGATTTCTTCATTGTCTTCCCATTCTGACTATCACCAGAAGGTTCAGATGTTGAGTTGCAGGGTCCTGGACCGTGTGCAGTGGGAGTTTTGCACCCCCAGTGTCACTGAAGTGTTCTGATACCAAATTGTGCAGTTGCTATGGGTTTTTGGGAACCATGCTCACCCTGTGTCAGAGTCACTGGCACTGTGACCTCATGTGTGCACCTAGAATCAGGGAGGCTGCCTACACCATGTTGAAACAGAGATCCCACTGGCATGTGCCAAAAATCAAAGTCCGATATTGCGTGTCAGGAGTCAGAGGCTCCCTGTGTCCATGCTGAGAATTGAGTATCAGAGTCTCTGTTTCTTGGTGCTCCCTCACACTGAGAATCAGGTCCCTTTGTGTACATGCACCAAGATTTGGAGTCACTGGTTCTTAGTGTGAATGTACTGGAAATCAGGGATCTAAGGCGCATGTAATGAGAAATGGAAGCTAGTCACTGGTGGTTAATGCTGCCTCTTGTGTGGAAATTCAGGGTCCCTGATCTGCCGGGGAGACCAAATTGCTCAGTCACACTGTGTTGATAGGAAGTCCACTTCTGCCCTGCAGTAAACAGTCTTCTGTGTGCACTTGCCCCAAATCAAAGTCAGGTGGCACTGCCCCTTAGTGTGGGTGTGGGGTCTGGTCATGCGGGTGTGCACTGTGGAAAGCAAACTCTTTGTGTCCATGTACCCAGGCTCAAATTCAGCACTACCTTACTGTGTGAGCACAGGGGCTGTTCATGGGGAACAAACTCCCGAGACCACACATCCAGGCTCAAATTCACTGCAGCCTCTCTGCTAAGGTGCAGGGTCTGTTTATGAGAAACTAACTCCCTGGGTTTGCACTCCCAGGCTCAAATTCAGTGCTGTCTCCCTCTGTGAGCATAGGATCGGGTCACAGAAAACAATCTCCCCAAGGTAGTGCAGTTATGCTCACATTCAGGACTGCCTTCCTGCCCAGGCGTGGAGGTAAGTCATGGGAAACAAATTCCCTGAGTTCGCAAGACCAGGGTCAAGTTCAGCACTGTCTCCTTGTCCTGCATGGGTATGGGATTTGGTCACAGAAGACCAGCTCCCTAGAGATGAGCAGCTAGGCTGAAAATTGGCTCAGTCTCCCTGTCTGGGTGCGAAGATGAGTAGAGGGAAACAAATTCCCTGAGTTTGCAAGTCCAGGGTCAGGTTCAGCGCTGTCTCCCTGCCCTGTGTGGGCATAGGATCTGATCACAGAAGACCAGCTCCCTAGAGATGAGCGGCTAGGCTGGAATTCTGCTCAGTCTCCCTGTCTGGGCAGGGATACTATTCGTGGGAAACAAACTTCCTGTGTCTGACACCAAGGCTCAAAGTCAGGCAGAGTTGGCACTGCTTTGTATGTGCAGAGAGCTTTATTGTGCAGCTGGGGTCTGGTAGTTTCAATGTCACTGCTGCACAGGCGGCGGGAAAGGGGGATTGACTTTGTGACTCACAGAAATCTGCAGCCGGGTGCTTGTAGTCCTGGTGTCTCTGGGTCTGCAGTTGTAGTGGCGGGTCTTCTACCAGAGCAGCTATAGGGTCCTGGTTTGCTTCGGAAACCAGACAGGGTGGTGGTGGGGTTGGATTCTAGTCCCAAGCAGTTCTGTTCTTCAAGAAGGTGTGGTCTCTGCACCGCCAATGTCCTCCTCGAAGTCTAAATAATTTTAAAGTGTTGAACAAAATAGAACATAATCCTATTTATAATTGCATTAAAAATAAGGTACCTAGCCTGGCTGATGTGGCTCAGTGGTTGAGCATCAACCTATGAACCAGGAGATCATAATTCAATTCCAAGTTATTGCATATTCCTATTGCAGGCTCAATCCCCAGTGTGGGACATGCAGGAGGCAGTTAAGCAATGATTCTCTCATCATTGATGTTTCTATCTCTTTCTCCTCCCTTCCTCTCTGAAATCAATACACACACACACACAAATACACACACACACACACACACACACACACACACACATATATATGTATCCTATATGTATATATCTCCTATATAATAAAAGCCCAGGTAGCGTCACATGATGCCCTCGCACAACGTTGTCATAAGATAGCCACCATAACATCATCACAAGATGGTCACCTCAACATGGTCAGCAGGGGAGGGCAGTTGTGGGCAATCAGGCTGGCAAGGGAGGGCAGTTGGGGGTGAGATCAGGCCTGCAGTGGAGGGCAGTTGGGAGCAAGATCAGGATGGCAGGGGAGGGCAGTTGGGGGTGAGATCTTCTGGAAGGGGGAGGGCACTTGGGGTGACCAGGCCAGCAGGGGAGGGCAGTTGGGGGAAACCAGGCAAGCAGGGGAGGGCAATTGGAGGTGACCAGGCCTGTAGGCCAGGATAGTAGGGGGCAATCAGGTCAGCAGGGGGTTGCAGTTGGGGGCAATCAGGCTGGCAGGGGAGCAATTTGGGGGCGATCAGGCTGGCAGGCAGAAGCAGTTAGGGACAATCAGGCAGGTAGGCCGGTGAGTGGTTAGGAGCCTGCAGTCCTGGATTGTGAGAGGGATTGGGCTTAAACTAGCAGTCAGACATCCCCCAAGGGCTCCCACATTGGAGAGGGTGCAGGCTGGGCTATGGAACACCCCCTATGCATAAATTTTGTGCACTGGGTCTCTAGTATATCTATATAATAAAAACCTAAGTGACCATTATGGTAGAATGACCAAAATGACCAGTTGCTATGCACACTGACCACCAGGGGGCAGACACTCAATGCAGGAGTCACCCCCTGGTAGTCAGTGCGCTCCCATAGGGAAGTGCCACTCAGTCAGAAGCTGGGCTCATGGCTGGCGAGTGCAGCGGTGGTGGCGGGAGCCTCTCCTGCCTCTGCAGCAACGCTAAGGAACAGCAAGTCAAGTGGTAAGAAGGAGCGAGTAGGTGGGTGGTAAGGAGTGAAGGGTCTCAGACTGTGAGAGGGATGTCCCACTGCTGGGGAGTGGGCCTACACTAGCAGACAGACATTCTCCAAGGGGTTCCGGATTGTGAGGGGGTGCAGGCTGGGCTGAGGGACACCCTTCCTGCACCCCAGTGCATGAATTTCATGCACCAGGCCTCTAGTGTGTGTGTGTGTGTGTGTGTGTGTGTGTGTGTGTGTGTGTATTACAGCCCATGTGAGGGGAAACCAAAAGGCCCATAACTTAGGGCTGTAATATATATTACACACACACACACACACACACACACACACACACACATACACACACACACATAAATGGTACCTAGCCACAGCTGGGTAGCTCATTTGGTTGGGATGTATTTTCTACACCAAAAATGTTGCACGTTCCATTCCTGATCATATCTAGGGTTCAGTTCACAATCAGGGCACATGGGAGGGGTAACCAAATAATGTTTCACTCTCACATTGATGTTTCTCTCACTCTTTTCCTTCCTCTCTCTTTAAAATCAATTAAAGCAAAACAAAAAAACAAAACATATCATTAGGTAAGGATTAAAAAAACTAACAGCCAGTGTGGCCCAGTGCTTAAGCATCAACCCATAAACTAGGGTGTTATGGTTTGATTCCTGGTCAGGGCATGAGCTGGGTTGTGGGCCTGATTCCAGTAGAGGGCATGCAGAAGACAGCCAATCAATGTCTCTCATTAATGATGTTTCTATCTCTCTCTCTCCCTTTCCCTTCCTCTCTCTTAAATCAGTAAAAGCATCATTTAAAAAAAATATAAAGTACTAGGAATAAATTTAACCAGGAAAGAAAAGGCCTATACTCATAAAATGTGTAAGATATTGAAGAAAGAAATTTAAAAAGCTACAAATAAATGGAAGCATGTTCATGGATAGGAAGAATTATTATCATTAAAATGTCCATACTACACGAAGCAATCTATAGATTCAACACAATTCCTATCAAAATACCAATGGCATATTTCACAAAACTAGAGAAAATAATCTAAAAATTTATATGGAACCATAACAGACTCCAACTAGCCTTAGCAATCTTGAGAAAGAACTATAAAGTTGATGGTATCATGCTATCTGATATTAAACTATACTACAACTCCATAGTAATCAAAACATCATGGTACTACCCTGCTGGTGTGGCTCAGTAGTGACCATCAACCTATGAACCAGGAGTTCACAGTTCAATTTCTCATCAGGGAACATGTCTGGGTTGTAGGCTCTATCCCCAGTAGGGGGTGGGCAGGAGGCAACTGTTCAATGATTCTCTCTCATGAATGATGTTTCTATCTCTCCCTCTCCCTTCCTCTCTGAAATCAATAAAGAAAAAACCCAGCATGGTGCTGGTATAAAAAACATTCATATAGGTCAATGGAATAGAATAGAGAGCCCAGCAATAAACCCACACTTATATGGTGTTAGAAAAATTGAACAGGTACATGCAAAATAAAATGAAACTAGTCCACTAACTTATACTATAGATAAGAATAAACCGAAATTGATTAAATACTTGAATGTAGAGGCCTAGCTGGTTTGGCCCAGTGGATAGAGCATCGAACTATGGACCAAAGCAGCAGTCACCTTTCAGACTTCATGGAACACCAGTGGTCCGCGAACCACCAGTTGGTGACCACTGGACCAAAGGGTCCCAGGTTCAATTCCAGTCAAGGGCATGTACTTCAGTTGTAGACTTCTCCCAGCCTGAGCCCTGGTCAGGGCACATACAGGAGGCAACCAATCAATGTTTCTTCCACATTGATATTTGATATTTCTTTCTGTCTTTCCCTTTCTCTTCCACTTTCTAAAATCAATGTGGCCCTAGCTGGTTTGGCTCTGCAGACAGAACTTCAGCCTGTGGACTGAAGTGTCCTGGGTTGGATTCTGGTCAAGGGCATATGCCCAGTTGTAGGTTCAATCCCCAATGTGGGCATGCAGGAGGGAGCCAATCAATGATTCTCTCTCATCATAGATGTTTCTATCTCTCTCCCTCTCTCTTCCTCTGAAATCAATAAAAAAATTTTTTTTAAATAAGATAAAATAAATGGAAAAAATATCCTTGGGTGAAAATTTTTAAAAAAAGATTTGAATATAGAGGCAGAGAACCAAGATGGCAGCGTAAGTAAATGCCTATACTCACTGCTTCCCACAACTACACCAAAATTACAACTAAAATACAGAAAAACCATCATTTAGAACTGCCTGAAATCAGGCTGAATGGAAGTCCTACAACTAGAGAAGTCAAGAAGAAAGCACATTGAGACTGGTGAAAGGGGTGATGTGGAACAGGCCAGTCTTCCACCCATGCGTGCCATTTTTTTTTTAATCTGGAGGGAGATTGTCTTTTCAGAGGATACCTGTGAGGAGCAAGGGGTCACAGTCCCACACCAGACCCCCAGCTCAGTATTCCAGAGCTTGGAAGAGAAGTCCCCATAACTTAGGGCTATAAAAACCAGCCAGTATTGTGGCTGAATGGTATGGAGGCTCCTGGAGACCTAGGTGTTCCATTTAAATGGCTGGCACAGGTACTTATTTGAATTTCCAGTAGGGGACAGCTTTGGGAGGCAGACACATATAGGAAGAAACTAGATTATCTAACATGGCAAGGAACTTTGGGGCAGCTTTCTCCCACGCTGGGGTGTTTACAGGGTCATTGTTCCTATGCTGGGACCTCCCCTAAAGGGTTAACTGGCAACCATATATGAGTCTTGATTAGCCTGGAGCACACTGCTTTGCCCTGAGGATTCCTTGAGACCCCACCCACCCAAGATGTTTTCAGCAGCTTTTTCATATGAATGGCTTGTCCTGGCTCAGGCTGTAGTCTTTGCTAAAACCTCTCAAACAAGCTTCAGCTGGTGACAGCATACCCTAAACCTATCAATAAAAGGCCCAAGACCTGGCACTAGCACCAGCTGGGCTTTGCCTGGGCACTTCCGAAACCGATACAAATAGCAACCTTTAACCCCAAATAGCAAACAACATCCATTTGCAAATTTCTCTGTAGCTTCTGATGGGTGGCCCCAGGCAGTGGCTGACTTTGAACCTCCCATGAGGCGCCAGAACCAGTGAAGCCAGAGGACAGCTTCAGACTATAGCAAATTACAACTCTCCATATCCATAAGAGACACACTAAAGGGGAAGACTCAGTGAGCACCAAAGCCCCACTGAAGAAAATCCTGTTCCATAGAGGTATTTCCTATACAGAAGCTCTCTCACTGTAGTCACAGCTGGTCCTCACAGCCAATTGGCCTGGAGATCAGTTCCTTCCAGTGATGCCAATAGCAATCAAGGCTCAACTACAAGACTATGCACATAACCCACACAGTGTACCTAGAGTGCCTAGCTTAGGGAAAGCTGAGCCAGTGGGCCCTACAGAACACCTGCTACTCAAGGCCACTCTACCAATTCTAGAAGACATAGTAGCTCTAGCTATGCAAAATTGTGGAGACAAACATGTCACAAATGAAAGAAATTGAAGTTAGCAAACTACTGGATACAGAGTTCAAAACCATAATTATAAGGTTACTCAAGGATCTTCATGAGACTTTAAAGGATCTTAGTGAGAATGACCAGTCAAAGATTAAACACACACTAACTGAAAGAATAATTTACAGGGACTCAATGGTAGAATAGAGGATTCCAAGAATTAAATCAGTGATTTTAAATATGAAGAAGCAAAAAACACCCAATCAGAAAAGCAAAAAGAAGAAAGTTTCCAAAAATATGACAATAATTTAGGAAGCCTCTAAGACAACTTCAAGTATACCAACATTCGCATTATGGGGATGCCAGAGGAGGAGGAGAGAGAGAAAGATAATGAAAACCTATTTGAAGAAATAATGACAGAAAACTTCCAGGCCTGGTGAAAGAAATAGAGTTGCACATCCAGAAAGCTCAGAGAGTCTCAAACAAGAGGAATCCAAAGAGGTCCACACCAAGATACATCATTAAGTGAAACATCAAAGGTTAAAGACAAAGAATCTTAAAAGAGAAAAGCAGTTAGTTACCTAGATAGGAGCATCCATAGGACTGTCATCTAATTCCTTAACAGAAACTTTTCAGCCAGAGGGGAGTGGCAAGAAATATTCAGTGATGAATAGTAAGGACCTACAACCAAGATTACTCTACCCAGCAAAGCTCTCATTTGGAATTGAAGGTTAGCTAAAGATCTTCCCAAACAAGAAAAAGATAAAGCAGTTCATCACCACAAACCAGTATTACATGAAAAGTTGAAAGGTATCTCTGTTCTAAAAATCCCATGGCCATGACACCATCACACCATCATGACCAAACACCAAAAGACACCTTCTAAACATCATATGATTTCTTCATGGGAACAAGTAAGTGTTGCTCTGTTCAATTCTCTGACCAATGATGGTCAATTTAAGTGGTCCTGAGAGGAAAAAGTTAGGGCAAGAAACTATTCTTATCTCCATCCACAACTGTCTTTAAGGTGGGTGGGGCTGCATGCATGCCGGCCGAGGCACACTCCAGTGGGGGGGACTTGATGCTGGATCCTGTGGCCCACCGGGTCTGGGTCTCATGCAATTTTGCACAGTGGGCCATTAGTTCTTTATTTTTTTCTCAAAATTGGCTTTTTATTAAATTTAATAAATCTTTATTGTTCAGATTATTGCAATTGTTCCTCCCCCTTCTCCCCCATAGTTTCCCTATACCCGGTTCCCTACTTATCCTCTGCCCTTACCTCCCCTGCATTGTCATCCTCCATAGGGACATGATTTTTGTCCAGTCTCTTCCTGCACCCCCTCACTCGTTTCCCCCTGAGACTTGCCAGTCCACTCCACTTCTATGCTCCTGATTCTATTATATTCACCAGTTTATTCTGTTCATCAGATTTTTAATTCACTTAATTTTTAGATTCACTTGTTGATAGGCATGTATTTGTTGTTCATAATTTTTATCTTTACCTTTTTCTTCTTCTTCCTCTTCTTAAAAAGTACTTTTCAGGATTTCATATAATACTGGTTGATGAACTCCTTTAGTTTTTTCATATCTGTGAAGCTCTTTACGTGACCTTCAATTCTGAATGATAGCTTTGCTGGGTAGAGTAATCTTGGTTGTAGGTTCTTGCTATTCATCACTTTGAATATTTCTTGCCACTCCCTTCGGGCTGCATAGTTTCTGTTGAGAAATCAGCTGACAATCATATGGGTGCTCCTTTGTATGTAATTAACTGTTTTTCTCTTGCTGCTTTCAATATTCTCTCTTTGTCTTTTGCTCTTGCATTTTAATTATGATGTGTCTTGCTGTGTCCTCTCTAGATTCCTTTTGTTTTGGGTTCTGTATGCTTCCTGGGCTTGTAAGTCTATTTCTTTCACTAGGTAGGGGAAGTTTTCATTCATTATTATTTTAAGTAGGTTTTCAGTTTCTTGCTCTTTCTCTTCTGGCACCCCCATAATTCTGATGTTGGTACGCTTGAAGTTGTCCCAGAGGCTCCTTACACTATCTTCACATTTTTGGATTCTTTTTTCTTTTTGCTTTTCCAGTTGAGTGTTTTCTGATTCTTTGCATTTCAAATCTTTGACTTCATTCTTGCATTCCTCTAGTCTGCTGTTAGGTTTCTATGTAATATTTTTTTATTTCAGTCAGTGTATGTTTAGTTTCTACTTGGTTCTTTTTCATCTCCTCTTGGGTCTCGCTAAGTTTATCCGTTTTTTTTCTAGGAAATTCTTGAAAAACCTTATAACTGTAAGTTTGAACTCTATATCCAGTCTTTTGCTTTCCTCCATTTCTTTTGTTTGTGATTGGTTTCTTTGTCTTGACATTCTTGCTGCTTCCCTGAGTTGGTAGAGTAGCTTTATGTGCTAGGAGTTCTATACAGCCCTGTAGCTCCGCCTCCCCAGTTACCTGAGGTGGACACTTTTGGTGCATTCCTTTGTGGACTGTGTGTACAGCCTTGTTGTAGTTAAGTCTTGATTGTTGTTGGTATCACTTGAGGGGAATTGACCTCCAGGCCAATTGGCTATGAGGATTAGCTGTGTCTCCGCCAGGAGAACTTCTGTGATGGATACAGCCTTATGAGACAAGACTTGCAAAATTGCAAAAGCCTCTGTGCTCAGCTTGGATGTGGCAGAGTCTCAGGACTGAGCACACAGTCTTGGCTTCCCGTTAGCCCTGCCCTATGAGGCCTCTGGGTCTCGATGTCCCTCATTAATCACTGCAGTCCTCTCTGCATGCACTTGCATGAGCACCTCCAGACCTCTGCCTTTCATGGCTCCCCTCAGTTCCTGTGTACTCTGGAGTCCCATATGAGCCTGGATCCCCAGGGTCTTGCCCGAAACTGGGGTTCAGTGCAGTCAGAACTGGAGTTCAGTGCAGTTGGAGGGGGACTGTAGGGAGGGAGAAGGGGAACATCTGTAATACTCTCACCAATAAAGATTAAAAATAAAAGACTTGAATGTAAATGTGAAACCATAAAACTCCTAGAAGAAAATATAAGCAGTAAAATTTCATGTATTTCTTGTAGTAATATATTTTTCTAACATATAGTCTTGGGTAAGGGAAACAAAGGAAAAAATAAACAAATGGGCCTATATAAAGTTAAAAAGTTTGTGCACAGAAAAGGAAACCATCAACAAAATGAAAAGGCAATGTATTGAATAAAGAATATATTTGTCAATGAAAGCCTACCTAATAAAGATGGAATATGCAAATTGACTGCACCCAGCCAATAAGGAGGGAATATGCAAGTTGATGTGACAAAGATGGAAATGGCTGGGCTTTTTCTGGCAACATCACAGGCATTCTGCCCTGTCCTGGCTGCTCCGAGCCTCTGGGCAGCGTGCACATGCAGGCACAGAGCAGCTGGGGCAGGGCAGGATGCCTGATATGAGTAGAGGGACGGGAAAGTGGAGGGAGTTACAGGAGGGCGGCAGGGCCGGAGTGAAGGTAGAAGGCGGCTCTGGTCAGTTCGAAGGCAGAAGGCGACTCTGGCCAGAGCTAAGGTGGAAGGCAGTGTTCAGAGTGAAAACTCGTGTCCCGAGTACCAAAAGGAAGCCGGTGCTGGTAGCCAGGGAAAGGAAGGCCTACTCTTGCATGAATCTTCATGCATTGTATCTATATTATCCAATAACAGGCTAGTACCCAAAATTTTTAAAGACCTTAGACAATTTAATAATAGAAAAACAACCCAATTAAAAAGTGGGCAGAAAACCTAAATAAACACTTTTCCAAGGAAGATATATACTGTAGATGGCCAATAGTCATATAAAAAGTTGTTCAACATCAGTAAACATCAGAGAAATGCAAATCAAGACTACAAAAAGATACCACCTTACATCTGTCAGAATAACTATCACCAATAAATCAACAAACAAGTATTGGTGAAGATGTGGAGAAAAGGGAACTCTTGTGTACTGTTGGTGGAATGCAGATTGGTGCAACCACTATAGAGAACAGTGCAGATGTTTCTCAAAAAATTAAAAATGAAATTGAGTCAGTGATTCCACTCCTGGGAATATATCCTAAGAAACCTGAAACAGTAATGTGAAAGAATATATGCACCCCTGTGTTCATTGCAACATTATTTACAATGGTCAAGCTATGGAAGCAGCTTAAATACCCATCAATAGATGAGTGGATAAAAAAGCTGTTGTACATTTACACAATGAAATACTGCTCTGCCATAAAAAAGAAGACATTTTTACTTTTTTTGTGACAGCATAAATGGACCTGGATAGTATTATGTTAAGTGAAATAAGCCAATCAGGGAAAGATAAATGCTATATGATTTCATTTATATGTGGAACAAAATAAACTGATGAAAAAAATAGAACCAGAGGCATGGATACGTGGAATAGACTGACAGCTGTCAGAGGGGTGAGGGGAGTACAGGGCTGTGTAAAAAATGGTGAAGGAATTAAGCAAAATAAAAGGAGTCATAGATACATACAACAGTATGGTGATTACCAGAGGGAAGGAGCGGGGAAGGAAGAGGTAAAAGAAGGTAAAGGGGGTATAAATGGTAACGGAAGGAGACTTGATTTTGGCTGGTGAACACAAAATACAAAATACAGATGATCATACATAATAATAGACAAGCATGTAAATTGACCAACCTCCACTATACCCACAGCCAATCAGAGTCAGCATGCAAATTAACACAACAAAGATGGAGGTTAATTTGCATACGTAGGCGCCCAGCAGCCTGGGTACCGGGAACATTCTCAGCACTTAGGTCACTTTGAGGTAGGCCCCTATGGGTTCTGAGCCAACCTGGGAGGGCCTGAGCCTGGGGCAGCAGGGAGCCATGTGATCAGGCAATCCCCTAGGCAGGGGCCCCCCAGCTCCCTTGGATCACCTGGCTCTGTCCCTGCCCAGGCCCCAAGCCTGAGCCAGAGGCTTGGGGCCTGGGCAGTGGCTGGACAGGGACAGAGCCAGGCAATCGGAGAGAGCTGTGGGGCCCCTTGCTTAGGCCTTTGGCTATAGGCCTGGCAGGGGTGTAGCTGGTGATCGGAGGGAGTTGAGGGTCCCCTGTAGAGGCCCCAAGCCCCAGCCAGAGGCTTAGATCCTGGGCAGAGGCAGAGTCGGGTGATCAGGCCATCGGAGGGAGCTGGGGGTCCCTTGCCCAGTCCCCAATGCTTTAGACCTTGGCAGGGATGAAGCCAGAGATCAGAGGCAATTGGTGTGAACTACAGAGGAAATACCTTTTCTGACAGCTCATTGGCTAAGCTCCCTGTTTGCCACTGGCAATATTCTTAGTAACTTAGGTATAAGAATCCAAAAAGGTGATCTAGGGTTTTCCACCACACTCCTAGAGAAAAAAAAGGAAGGCCCACTGCTGGAGAGCTAAGAAATGTCATATCCTGCCCTAGTCGGTTTGGCTCAATGGATAATGCCTAGGCTTGCTGACCCCAGGGTTCAGTTGATTCTGATCAAGGGCAGGTTCCTCCCTGGCTGGGGCCCAGGTCAGGGCTCATGCAGGAGGCAACCAATCAAAGTGTTCCTCTCACTTTGATGTTTCTCTCTGTCTTTGGCTTTCTCTTCCACATTCTCTAAAAGTCAATAGAAACATATCCTCAGGTGAGGATAAAAAAAAAGAAAGAAAGAAAGAAAGAAAGAAAGAAAGAAAGAAAGAAAGAATGAAATGTCATATCCTATGAAAGACTCATCTTGAAAATGCTTAAAGAAAGTTGTCATTTTTTCATGGTAAAGAGACTGGAGTCCATGTTGATGAAAACATCTTGGTGGCTGTGGTGACTGGCAGTGGCTGCAGCAATGGGGTGATGGGGCTGGCGCCTTCCCCTGATCAGCTCAGTTGCCTCAGTAGGACTTCCCCTGAGGATTCTCAGTATGTGAGAGGGGGCAGGCTGGGCTGAGGATTCCCCCCTCCCCACCCAATGCACAAATTTCATACACCAGGCCCCTAGTGTATTATAGAATTGTATACTTGAAACCTATATAATTTAATTAACTGATGTCACCCCAATAAATTCAATAAAAAATTAAAAATAAATAAATAAAAATAAAAACAAATAAATAAAAAGGAATTGCCTTATGACTCAGTGAATCCACTTCTGGTGATATATCTGAAGAAACTTAAAGCACTAAGTTGAAAGATTACATTCACCCCTATGGTCATTGCAGCATTTTTTACAATAGCCAAGATATGGAAGCTAGAGAAGATGTGGAAACAACTAAGTGTCCATCAGTAGATGAGTGATTAATGGAATAATACTCACCTATTAAAAAAAAATGAATGAAATTCTTCCTTTTGTGGCAGCATGGATTGACCTAGAGTGTATTATGAAAAGTTAAAAAGTCAAATAGAGAAAGACAAATACTATGTGATTTCACTTATACATGACATCTAATGAACAAAATAAACAAAATAGAAACAGACTTATAGATACAGAAACAGACTGATAGCTGTTAGAGAGGAGGAGCGTTGGGGGAATGCTAGATAAAAAGGTGAAGGGTTAAGCAATACAAATTGGTAGTTACAGAATAGTCCCAAAGATATAGATTGTAGCATTGGGAATATAATCAACTAGAGGCCCAGTGCACAAGATTTGTGCATGGGGGGAAGGAGGGGAGATGTCCCTCTGCTTGGTCTGCACCCTCTCCACTCTGGGACCTCTCACAATCTACAACTGCTGGCTACTAACCACTTGCCTGCCTGCCTACCTGTGTGCCTGATTGCCCCTAACTGCTTCTGCCTGCCATCCTGATCACCCCAACTGCCTTCCCCTACTGGCCTGATCTTGCCCCCAACTGCCCTCCCATGCCAGCCTAATAGCCCCTAACTGTCCTCCCCTGCTGACCTGGTCACACCCAATTGCCCTCCCCTGCTGGCCTGGTTGCACACAACTGCCCTCCCTTGTAGGCTTGGTCACACACAACTGCCCTCCCCTATTGGTCTGTTCACCTCCCAACTGCCCTAACCTGCCAGCCATCTTGTGGCAGCCATCTTGTGATGGTGTCACATGAGGGCATCGCGTGACGTCATTTAGGCTATTATAGGATAATGTCAAAATAAATATGTATGAAGCCTTAAAGCAGAAGAGGTGGAGGTTGAGGGGAACCACTATAAAGTACATGATTTTCTAACCACTTTGCTGTGTCTGAAACTAATACTGAATAATACTGAATGTAAACTGTAATAGGAAAAACAAATAAATTAATTAAAAAGAGACTAAAAAGAAACAGAAAAGAAAAATTGGTTATTCAAACCTTAGTGTTTTGCAAAATTTTTTCTAATGAATTAAAGGAGTCCATCACTGTAAGGGAAACAATTGACAGTATTTTTTGCTAAAGATAAAATTCAAGCTTTCAAGCAAATTTTTCAATGACTTGTTTGCCATTCATGATTCATTAGTCATTTTGAGTTTTACCCCCACATTTATTATCAAGAATAATATTGTATTTTATTTTTTAACTAGAGGCCCAATGCACAAAGATTCCTATATGAATAGGCCTTCCTTACCCTGGCTGTTGGCACTGACTTCCCTCTGGCACCCAGGACCCAGGTCTTTGCTCTGGCCACCACCTTCCGCCTTTGCTCTGGCTGGAGTCCCCTTTCACCTTCCCTTGGCTCTGCTGCCCTCCTGTAGATCCCTTCACTCCTTTCCCCTCTCCACACTCCTGCCTAATAGGAGGCATCCTACTTGCTCTGCTCCGGAGACTGGAATCCAGAGCCAATACAGCAGGTTTATTTTAGACAGCAAAAACCAGGAAGTTTTACTGAAGGTCAAGACAAAGGAGATAATATGCATTCTTGGGTGGGCCAGAGTGGTATTCATTCCTGGTGCTTGGTTGGATTTAGATAATGAAACCCACCCCCTGGGCTTAAGGTCAACCTGATGATACTCCTGCCTCTGGCAAGAAGTGTTTCCAGGATGTGGCTCTGCCAATGCCACTAGATTCAGCTGACAATAATTAAAGAAATGCTCATGTGCCTTCCCAAACACACTCTACAGTTATGTATTTTAAAGTAGTTTCTATCTTTCTAGAAATGCATATGAAATTTTTACAGATAAAATCATAAGAAGTGGAGAATCCAAGATGGCAGCATAGGTAAACACCTACGCTGCTGCCTCATACAACAATTTAAAAACTACAACTAAAAGACAGAATGGACATCATCCAGAACCACAGCAAAGCTGGCTGAGTGGAAATTCTACAACTAGAAGGAAAGAGAGGGGCTCACAGAGACCCAGAGGAGCTGCAAAAAGCTGAGGTACAGAGAAGCGTGCACAGAGAGCGAACCTGGCTGGCTTTCTCTGGCAGGAGGGAGACGGAAACTCTCTAAGGCATTGAACTCCTTATCCTACGACACTAAACCCCAGGTCCAGCCGAAACTCAGATGAGGGGAGTTTGGACTATGAAAAGGGAGAAGTGCATGGAAATTTAGGGGAGTCGCAAAAGATCAGAAGTCTGGTGGCACGCACAGCACTGCACGCAGAGGACTGACAGCTGATTGTGCCACTGGCTTTCAGGAGTGGGCGGGAGGCAGACCCTCCCAACTGTGCCACTTCTAACTCCACTAAACCCCAGTTTTGGGCAAAACTCTGGGGACCCAGACTCATATGGTCCCAGAACACATGTGGGAGCAGTCGTCTGGCACAGCAAGAGAGCAGGAGCACACAGGGATTGCTCCAGCGATTACCCACTCTCATGAGACTCAAGGGGCAGGGCCAACTGGAAGGCAAGGTGGTCCCTTAAGCCCTGAGACTCCACCCATCCCAAGCTTAACAGAGAGGCTTTTGCGGTTTTGCAAGTCTGATATCATAAGGCTGAATCCAACACAGAAGTTCTCCTAGCATAGTGAAAATGCTGAGACAAGGGGAGACAAGGGAAGGGATCACAAACAAAAGAAATGGAGGAAAACAAATGACTGGATATAGAGTTCAAAACCACGCATATAAGGTTTTTCAAGAATATCCTAGAAAAGTTGGACAAAGTCAGCGAGTCCCAAGAGGAGATGAAAAAGGACCAACTAGAGATGCAAAAAATCCAACTAAAGATGGAAAAGGACCAACTAGAGATGATAAAGGACCAAATAGAAATTAAACATACACTGAGTGAAATAAAAAATATTATACAGAGACCTAAGAGCAGACTAGAGGAAGGCAAGAATCAAGTCAAAAATTTGAAATATAAAGAATCAGAAAACACTCAACTGGAAAAGCAAGAAGAAAAAAGAATTCAAAAATGTGAAGATAATGTAAGGAGCCTCTGGGACAGCCTGAAGCGTACCAATGTCAGAATTGTGGGGATGCCAGAAGAAGAGAGAGAGCAAGATACTGAAAACCTATTTAAAGAAATAATGACTGAAAACTTCCCATATCTAGTAAAAGAAATTGACTTACAAGTCCAGGAAGCACACAGAACCCCATATAAAAGGAATCCAAAGAGGACTACACCAAGACACATCATAATTAAAATACCAAGAACAGAGAATCCAAGATGGCGGCATAAGTAAACACCTACACTGCTGCCTCACACAATAATTTCAAAACTACACCTAAAAGACAGAATGGACATCATCCAGAACCACAGGAAAGCTGGTGGAATGGAAATTCTACAACTAGAGGGAAAGAGAGGGGCTCAGGGAGACTCAGAGATGCAAAAAGCTGAGGTACAGAGATGCGCGTGCGGAGAGAGCGGGTGATGGCGAACTTGGTTGGCCTTCTCTGGCGGGAAGGAGACAGAGACTCTCAAAGGCATTGAACTCCTTATCCTACGATACTAAACCTCTGACCCAGCCGAAACTCATTAGGGTGGGAGTTTGGACTGTGAAGGGGGAGAAGTGCATGGAAATTTAGGAGTCATAAAAGAGCAGAAGTCTGGTGGTGCGCACAGCACTGCACCACAGAGGACAGACTGCTGATTGTGCCGCTGGCTTTCACGAGAGGGCGGGAGACAGACCCTCCCAACTGTGCCACTTCTAACTTCACTAAACCCCAGTTTCGGGCAAAACCCTGGGGATCCAGACTCGTGTGGTCCTGTAGCACAGGGGAGCCGGAAAGGCAGCAGTCTAGAGACACTGTGAGAGAGCGCGCGTGAACAGGGACCGCTCCAGCGACTACGCAGTCACATGAGACTCAGGGCCCATGGAGGGTGGGCCCGACTGGAAGGCAAGGCTGTCGTTTAAGCCCTGAGACTCCACCCCTCCCAAGCTCAAGAGAGGCTTTTGCGGTTTTTAAAGTCTGCTATCATAAGGCTGAATCCAACACAGAAGTTCTCCCAGCATAGTGAAAATGCTGCGACAAGGGAAGGGATCACAAACCAAAGAAATGGAGGGAAAAAAACGACTGGATATAGAGTTCAAAACCACGCTTATAAGGTTTTTCAAGAATATGCTAGAAAAGATGGATAAATTTATCAAGTCTCAAGAGGAGATGCAAAAGGACCAACTAGAGATGCAAAGGATCCAACTAGAGATGATAAAGGCCTAAATAGAAATTAAACATACACTAATTTAAAAAATATATATTATACAGAGACCTAACAGCAGACAGTGGCAGGCAAGAATCAAGTCAAAAATGTGAAATATAAAGAATCAGAAAACACTCAACTGGAAAAGCAAGAAGAGAAAAGAATCCAAAAATGTGAAGATAATGTAAGGAGCCTCTGGGACAGCTTCAAGTGTACCAACCTCAGAATTGTGGGGGTGCAGAAGAAGAGAAAGAGCAAGATACTGAAACCCTATTTCAAGAAATAATGACTGAAAACTTCCCACAACTGGTAAAAGAAATAGACTTACAAGTCCAGGAAGCACACAGAACCCCATATAAAAGGAATCCAAAGAGGATTACACCAAGACACATCATCATTAAAATACCAAGAACAAAAGACAAAGAGAAAATATTAAAAGCAGGAAGAGAAAAACAATTAATTACCTACAAGGGAGCACCCATATGACTGTCAGCTGATTTCTCAACAGAAACGATGCAGGCCAGACGAGAGTGGCAAGAAATATTCAATGTGATGAATATCAAGAACCTACAAGCAAGAATACTCTATCCAGCAAAGCTAACATTCAGAATTGAAGGGCAGATAAAGAGCTTCACAGATAAGAAATAGCTAAAGGAGTTCATCAACTGCAAACCAGTATTATATGAAATGCTGAAAGGTACTCTTTTAGAAGTAGAAGAAGAAAAAGGTAAAAGATAAATAATTATGAACAACAAATACGTATCTATCAACAAGTGAATCTAAAAATTAACTGAATTAAAAATTTGATTAACAGAATAAACTGGTGAATATACTAGAATCAGGGGCACAGAAAGGGAGTGGACTGATAATTCTCAGGGGGAAAGGAGGTAGGAGGGTACAGGGAGTGACTGGACAAAAATCATACACCTATGGACTCATGAATTGGGGGAAAGGTAAGGGTAGAGGGAGGGTTGCGAGCGGGGTGGAGGGGAGTTATGGAGGGGAAAAAAGAGACAAATGCAATAATCTGAATAATAAATATTTAATTAAAAAATAAAAAATAAAATACCAAGAGCAAAAGACAAAGAGAGAATATTAAAAACAGCAAGAGAAAAACAGGTCATTACCTACAAGGGAGCACCTATAGGACTGTCAGCTGATTTCTTAACAGAAATGATGCAGGCCAGATGGGAATGGCAAGAAATATTCAACGTGATGAATAGCAAGAACCTACAACCAAGAATACTCTATCCAGCAAAGCTATCATTTAGAATTGAAGGGAAGATAAAGGGCTTCACAGATAAGAAAAAGCTAAAGGAGTTCATCAACTCCAAACCAGTATTATATGAAATGCTGAAAGGTACTCTTTTAGAAGAGGAAGAAGAAAAAGGTAAAAGATAAAAAATTATGAACAACAAACACATATCTATCAAGTGAATCTAAAAATTAAGTGAATTAAAAATTTGATCAACAGAATAAACTGGTGAATGTAATAGAATCAGGAGCACAGAAAGAGATTGGACTGGTAATTCTCACGGGGAAAGGCGTGAGGGGTGTATAGGGAGTGACTGAACAAAAATCATACACCTATGGACTTATCAATGTGCGGGGAGGTAAGGTTAGAGGGAGGGGTGGGAGCCGGGTGGAGGGGAGCTATGGAGGGGAAAAGAGAGACAAATGTAACAATCTGAATAATAAAGATTTAATTAAAAAGAAAAAAAAGGAAGAAAAAATCATAAGAAGTGAGAAGTTTGAGAGAGTAACATCGATCAGTTGTCTTCTATATGCACCCTGACCTATGATTGAACCTGCAACCTAGTTATGTACCCTGACTGGCAATCAAGCCTTTTGGAGTATGAGACAGCACTCCAACCAACAAATACCCTGCCTAGGCAAGGATATTTGTGATTTTTAAGAGGAAAAAACACAGAAAATATATGAAATATGGCCTATCCATAAAATCACAATTATGTCATGAATATTATCTGAAACTTGGGAGGTGGAAGAGGGCAAAGTGGGGGACAAGTGAGGATGAAAAAACACTTTACTTTGGGCAGTGAATGCACAATGCAATATTCAAGTTGTGTACTTGAAACCTGTATTCTCCACTAATCAATGCCACCCCAGTAAATTAAAATTTGTTAAAAGTATCTGAAACTTATATTTAAAAATCCATACTTAGAAGTGCTGAAGAATAGATTTGTTTGTAGGCAAGTGATGGCCAGTCATCCTTCAAGATTTTTCCATGTAACTGGCAAGGTTTAAGCATTCCTGCTGCTTTTTCTCCATCATGAAATTTGTGCTGTTCTGAGGATGACACCCAATTCCCCTTTCAAAGTAAAGCCCTCATATAAAACCAATCCCCTTCGTTTTGTTAACTAACTCATATCTCACAATACCCCAACATGAATTTTCCACTATTATCTGACTTCTCCACTGAACTCTCACTATAGGGCTAACATATAGAAGTCATATTGATTAATAATAGAACCTTTATATTTCTCTCTATCCACATTTCACCTCCTCGTTCCTATAAAAGTCTGTTGAGGTTCACCTTCCAGACTAACCCAGCAGATTGTTAACCACACAAATCTAATTAGACTTGAATTAAGGTGCAGACCCAAGGAAGGGATGAGATTTACCGTTCGTTAGGTTGATGTATGAAATTTAAGATTTCGTATGTAAAAGATTTTCAAGATATAACATATAAATGAACTGATAAATTGTGAAAAAAGTTTGGCAGTGGCTAAGAGGAATACATAATGTACTGGATTTTAATTTTTGTTAATCCTAGCCTAAAGATATTTTTCCATTGATTTTTAGAGAGAGTGGAAGGGAGGGGGAGAGACACAGAGAAAGAAATATCAATGTGAAAGAGACATATTGATTGGTCATCTCCCACCTATTAGGAATTGAGCCTGCAACCGAGGTATCGGCCCTTGACCAGAATCAAACCTGGGATCCTTTGGTCCAAAGGCCAATGCTCTATCCACTAAGCCAAACCAGCTGGATTTTAATTTGTTTTTAATGGTTTGAAAAACTGGTTGGCCAAATAAAAACTGTGTGAATTATTCTGGGAGATGTACCTAGGTTCCTATCTCCTAATCCCCAAATTATAATCTATGATCTTAAATACATGTCACAGCCAGTTTGAGCTTCTCTTAGATAAATAAACTTGCAAGTCTGGAAAAGTGCAAAAATAAGTTGTTAGATGATAAAACATTGATGTCAAATTACAATGTTAATGTTTTTACACAGGTGTACATATTTTGTAATCATTGTTACAATTTTATATTTTATTCATGATTTGAAATATTTGATGTGTAAGGGAATCTTATATATTAAACTTATATTTTAAATAAATATTTAACTAATTAAATATATCAGTTATTTATAAATTTAGTTGTGTTTTAAAGGGAATCTGATCATTAAGTCTACGTGTTTTGCCTTTTTATGTAAGCAAATACTCCTTAAATGCTGAGGAAGTTTGATTAGATTTTACTAGGTAATTGAAGAACTATAGAATAATACATTTATTAAATGTGTGACTTGTAGTTTGAAATGTCTAAGAGAATTTGGTAAAATGTTGAAAGTTTAGTGAGACTTAATAATAAATTTAAAATTAATAATTTAAATTTATAAGATGTTTGAGTATTAATCAAGTACAAGTAAAAATGGGTTTTTTAAATTTCAGGACAAACTATACTAGATTTACAAATAAAATAGGATTTGTAAATTGAGCTCAAAAGCTTCAAAAAACTAAATTCTAATATATAGCAGCTGCCGAAACCAGTTTAGCTCAGTGGATAGAGCGTCGGCCTTTGGACTGAAAAGTCCCAGGTTCAGTTCTGGTCAAGGGCATGTACCTTAGTTGTGGGCACATCCCCAGTAGGGGGCATGCAGGAGGCAGCTGAACAATATCTCTCTCTCATCGATGTTTCTAACTCTCTCTCTATCCCTTCCTCTCTGTAAAAAATCAATTATATATATATATATATATAGCAGCTATGTCACTGATGGAAGGATGTCCTGACAGTTGTGGGTTTTACTCCAATCTCTGGATTCTTTTATAATTAAATTTTGATTACTCTGTAGTTATTTGAATGCCATGAGTCTCAACTAAGTTTGTCAACATTATTAATTTGCAATGGATAGGTATGTTTTATGCACTCAATACAACACTACACTCAGGGGCACTGTCTCGGGAAGATTTAGTCTGTTCCAAATATAAAAGGAGAAACCAAGATGGTGGCATAGGTGAACAACTAAACTGCTGCCTCAAACAATAATTTCTAAACTTCAGCTAAAAGACAGAATGGGCATCATCCAGAACCACAAGAAAGCTGGCTAAGTGGAAATTCTACAACTAGAAGGAAAGAGAGGGGCTCACATAGACTCAGAAGAATTGCAAAAAGTTGAGGTATGGAGACATGTGCATGGAGAGAATGGGTGGCTGAGTGTCTGGCTGGCTTCCCCTAGTGGGAGGGAGACGGAAACTCTGGACTGCACTGAACGCCAGTTCAAGGTGAGACACATACAGAGTGAGTCTGGACTCTCAGGAAAAAGGAGGAGCGCACGGACTCAGGGGATCTGCAAAACGCAGAGGTCTGGAGGTGTGCATGCACAAGTGCACGCAGAGAGAACTGACCGCTGAATGTAAGCTGCTGGCTTTCTTTAGCAGGAAGAAGACAGAACCATCAGACTGCACTGAATTCCAGTTCCTACAGCAATGAACCCCAGTTTTGGGCAAGACCCTGGGGACCCAGACTCATACGGGTCCCCGGAGAGCACAGAAACTCAGGAGAGTCGTGAAAGGCAGAGGTCTGAAGACTCACATGCACGAGTGTGCACAGAGAGGACTACAGCAATTAACAAGAGACACTGAGACTCAGGGACCTCATTGGGCAGGGCTGACAGGAAGCCAAGGCTATGTGCTCTACGCTGATATTCCACCCCATCCAAGCTAAGCACAGAGGCTTTTGCAACTTTGCTAGTCTTATCTCATAAGGCTGACTCCAGCATAGAAGTTCTCCTGGCATAGACACAGCTAATCCTCACAGCCAATTGGCCCATGATTAATAAATATTTACACAGTCAATTCCCCTCAGTGATACCAACAACAATCAAGATTTAACTATAATAAGGCTGTACACACAGTCCAAAAAGGGGTGCAATAAGAGTGTCCACCTCAGGTAACTGGGGAGGTGGAGCTATGGGGCCATCTGGGACATCTAGCACACAAAGCTACTCTACCAACTCAGGGAAGCAGCAAAAATGTGGAGACAAAGAAACAGATCACAAACGAAAGAAATGGAGAAAAACAAATGACTGGATATAGAGTGAAAACCAGTTATAAGGTTTTTCAAGAATTTCCAAGAAAAGGTAAATAAATTTAACGAGAACCTCAAGGATATGAAAAAGGACAAATTAGAAATTAAACATACACTGACTGAAATAAAAAATATTGCTGAAACTTGCTTGGCTCAGTGGATAGAGTGTAGGCCTGCCAAATGAAGGGTTCTAGGTTCCATTCCAGTCAAGGGGATGTACCTTGATTGCAGGCACATCCTCAGTAGGGGGTGTACAGGAGGCAGCTGATCAATGTCTCTCTCTCCCTCTCACCAATGTTTCTCTCTATCTCTCTTCCCTCTTCTCTGTAAAATATCAATAAAATATATTTTAAAAAATATTATACAGAGATCTAACAGCAGACTAGAGGAAAGCAACAATCAAGTCAAAGATTTGAAATACAAAGAAGCAAAAAAAAAAAACACTCAACTGAAAAAGCAAAAAGAAAAAAGAATTCAAAAATTTGAAGATAGTGTAAGGAGCTTCTGGGACAACTTCAAGCATACCAACATCAGAATTATGGGGGTGCTAGAAGAGAAAGAGCACGATACTAAAACCCTACTTGAGGAAATAATGACTGAAAACTTCCCCCACCTGGTGAAAGAAATAGACTTACAAGTCCAGGAAGCACACAGAACCCCAAACAAAAGGAATCCAAAGAAGACCACATCAAGACACATCATAATTAAAATGCCAAGAGCAAGAAACCAAGATAACAGGATAGGTGAACACCTAAACTGCCACCTCGCACAACAATTTCAAAACTACAGCTAAAAGACAGAACAGACATTATCCAGAACCACAGGAAAGCTGGCTGAGCGGAAATTCTACAACTAGAAGGAAAGAGAGGGGCTCACAGAGATTCAGAAGAGCTGCAAAAAGCTGAGGTATGCAGGCGTGCAGTTGGAGAGCAGGTGACGGAGTGCCTGGCTGGCTTTCGCTGGCGGGAGGGAGATGTAGCTCCCAACTGCACTGAACCCCTATTCCTGGTGAGACTCATACTGGGGAGTTTGGACTGTCGGGAAAAGGGAGGAGTGCATGTACATTTAGGGGAGCCATGAAAGGGCAGAGGTCTAGGGGTGAGCATACCACTATGCGCAGAGTGGATGGACTGCTGATTGTGCCGCTAGCTTTCTCTAGTGGGCGAGAGACAGAGCCTCCCAACTGTGCTGAACTCCACTTCTGACTGCACTGAACCCCAGTTTGCGACAAGACCCTGGGGACCCAGATTCATACAGGTCCCCGAGCACAAGGGAACCAGAAAGGCAGAGGTCTAGAGGCACGTGCACATGTGCACAGAGAGGTCTGCAGCGATTACCGAGAAACACTTGAGACCCAGGGGCCACGTAGGGCAGGACTGACTGGAAGCCAAGGCTCTCTGCTCAGCCCTGAGAAACCACCCCATCCAAGCTAACATAGAGGCTTTTGCAGTTTTGCAAGTCTTGTATCATAAGGCTGACTCCAGCACAGATGCTCTCTCAGCATAGTGAAAATGTGGAGGCAAAGGAAGACATCACAAATGAAAGAAATGGAGGAAAACAAACAACTGGATATAGAGTTCAAAACCACGGTTATAAGATTTTTTTAAGAATTTCCTAGAAAAGATGGATAAATTTAGTGAGACCCAAGGGGAGATGAAAAAGGACCAACTAGAAATTAAACATACACTGACTGAAATAAAAAATATTATACAGAAACCTAATAGCACACTAGAGGATCACAAGAATCCAGTCAAAGATTTGAAAAACAAAGAAGCAAAAAACACTCCACTGGAAAAGAAAAAAGAATCCAAAAATATGAAGATAGTGTAAGGAGCCTCTGGGACAACTTCAAGCGTACCAACATCAGAATTATGGGAGTGCCAAAAGAAGAGAGAGAGCAAGATACTGAAAACTTATTTAAAGAAATAATGACTGAAAACTTTCCCCACGTGGTGAAAGAAATAGACTTAAAAGTCCAGGCAGCATACAGAACCCCAAACCAAAGGAATCCTAAGAGGACCACATCAAGACATATCATAATTAAAATGCCAAGAGCAAAAGACAAAGAATGAATATTAAAAGCAGCAAGAGAAAAACAGTTAATTACCTACAAGGGAGCACCCATTCAACTGTCAGCTGATTTCTCAACAGAAACTATGCAGGCCAGAAGAGAGTGGCAAGAAATATTCAAAGTGATGAATAGCAAGAACCTATAACCAAGATTACTCTATCCAGCAAAGCTATCATTCAGAATTGAAGGTCAGATAAAGAGCTTTACAGATAAGAAAAAGCTAAAGGAGTTCATCAACACCAAACCAGTATTATATGAAATGCTGAAAGGTACTTTTTAAGAACAGGAAAAAGAAGAAAAAGGTAAAGATAAAAATTATGAACAACAAATACATATCTATCACAAGTGAATCTAAAAATCAAGTGAATTAAAAATCTGATCAACAGAATAAACTGGTGAATATAATAGAATTAGGGGCATAAAAAGGGAGTGGACTGATAATTCTCAGGGGCAAAGAGATGAGGGAGGGTGCAGGGAGAGACTGGACAAAAATCACACACCTATGGATGAGGACAATATGGCGGAGGTAAGGGCAGAGGGTTGGGTGGGACCCAGGTGGATGGGATATATGGTGGGGGGAAAAGAAACAATTATAGTAATCTGAACAATAAAGATTTATTACAAATGAAAAAATTAACAAAAAAAATTGCAGATAGTGTAAGGAGCCTTTGTGACAACTTCAAGCGTACCAACATTAGAATTGTGGGGGTGCCAGAAGAAGAGAAAGAGCAATATACTGAAAACCTATTTGAAGAAATAAAGACTGAAAACTTCCCATGTGACTGCCATACTTACAAGTCCAGGAAGCACAGAGAACCCCATATAAAAGGAATCCAAAGAGGACCACACCAATACACATCATAATTAAAATGCCAAGAGCAAAAGATAGAGAGAGAATATTGAAAGCAGCAAGAGAAAAACAGTTAATTACCTACAAGGGAGTATACAGATGATCGTCATCTGATTTCTCAACAGAAACTACGTAGGCCAGAAGGGAGTGGCAAGAAATATTCAACGTGATGAATAGCAAGAACCTACAACCAAGATTACTCTCCCCAGCAAAGCTATCATTTAGAATTGAAGGTCAGATAAAGAGCTTCACAGATAAGAAAAAACTAAAGAAATTCATCAACACCAAACCAGTTTTATATGAAATGCTGAAAGGTACTCTTAAGAAGAAGAAGAAGAAAAAGGTAAAGATAAAAATTATGAACAACAAATACATATTTATCAACAAGTGAAGCTAAAAATCAAGTGAATTGAAAATCTCATGAACAGAATAAACTGTTGAATGTAATAGAGTCAGGGGCAAAGAAAGGGAGTGGACTGACAATTCTCAGGGGGAATGGGGTGGCAGGGGTGCAGGAAGAGACTGGACAAAAATTGTACACCTATGAAGAAGGTTAATGGAGGTGGGGGGGATAAGAACAGAGAGTGAGGTGGGAACCGGGTGAAGGAGAGCTATGGGGGAGGGAGAGGAAGAGGAACAATTGCAATAATCTGAACAGTAAATACTTATTAAATTAAAAAATAATAAATAAAAATAAAATGAAAGAATAAAAGAAAGAAAGAATGTTACCCACTGCTCTGAATCCTTGCTAACACTTGGTATTGTCAGATCTTGCCAATTGGTGGCCTCCAGCTATTAGGAAGAGATGTGTGAAATTGTATTATATAGTTGATATTTCAACTGAATTCACAGGACTCCTATTCAAATATTTCTTTTTCTTTCCCATTATTTTAAGAAAAATATAAAGCTTTGTATTTTAAAAAATGACATGAAGACATTTCACCTATGGGTTGCCATTGAAAATGTCACAATTTTAGAGAAAGGAGATATTTGTGTAATTTAAAGCCTAGACAGATGTTCGTAAGATGAATGGCCTTGTTACTCATGGCAATGTAGTCCCTAAACTTCATGGGGTAAGAATTTAGATAAAATGTGTCATTTGTAAGGCTAAAGCAAGACATTCTAATCCAGAAACAAACTTACTCTCCTCTCTTTTGATTTCTTTTTTCATCTTATTTCTCCTGGTTGCTTCTTGCCCCTGTAGCAGCTTTTATAATAGTCCTCAACCATAGCATGATCTCTGGGGAAAAAATTTACACCTGGCTGTTCATAACTACCTATATAGTCTAATGCTCTAGATAGTGTAAAGCTACCTTCCTCAGAATCTTATCAAGGGGAATCAATTAGGTACCATAATAGGCATGACTCTTGCTACACTTCAAAGAATGATGGGCACTATCTCACCTTTAAAATTGTAGCCTATACCTCATACTTCAAAACTTTTCAATGCATAATTTTTTTTTCTAAAATTATTTTCCCCACCTATTTCTATAGAAAACCAGGTGTGCTTAGAAACCATTCCTAATTTCTCCACTTTTATTATCGCTTCTAAGAGACTTATGCATGGGGTCTAAGATTCTTTGAAAAAAGCAGCAATAGCTTCATGATTTTGTGTCCTTAACAGTGCCTCATCCAAGCTATTTTGAAAACTTGAAATCATCAGACTTATTATTTTTAAGCTTGCAATAATCAAGCTCTGAATGAAAGGTAATTGGAAGGCTCACTAGCTCACTTTTCTACCTATCACCAGCCTGCTTCATATCTCACTTAACTCATGTCTCTTCCTCTAGTTCTGAGTTAAGATAGACACTTAAAATCTTTGTTTTTGTTGTAAAATGCACATAGAATTTACCACCTTAACCATGTTTAAGTATACAGTTCAGTAGTGTTAAGTATATGCACCTTGTTGTGTAACCATCACCACCGTCCATCTCCAGAACTCTTTTCATCTTGCAAAACTAAAACTCTATACCCATTAAACAATGCTTTAGCCTCTGAAAAATCATTATTCTACTTTCTATTTCTACAAATTTGACTACTCTAGGCAACTGATATAAGTAGAATATGGTTTTTGTGACTGCCATACTTCATTAGCAAAATGTCCTCAAGGTTCATCCATGTTTTAGCATATGTCAGAAATTACTCCCTTTTTAAAAATAGTTTATTGATTTTAGAAAGAGAGGGAGAGAAACATCGAAGTAAGAAACATGATTGGTTGCCTCCTGTATGCACCCTAAGGATCCAACCCACAACCTGGGTAGTGCCTGAGTGGGAATCAAACCAGAGACCTTTCAATGCACAGGATGATACTCAATCAACTGAGCCACAAACCTCAGGGCAGAATTTTCTCACTTTTAAGGTTGAATACTTTCCTATATAATAAAGAGGTAATATGCAAATTGACACAAGATGGCCACCCCCATGTGGTCAAAGATGGCTGCCCCCCTGTGGATACAAGATGGCCACCACAAGATGGCTAGCAGGGGAGGGCACTGTAAACCATTTGGTCCACTCCCCTCATTTGAAAGTAAGTAAAATAGGACTTGGAAAAGAAAAATGGTTTGTGAGAACAATGGCTTGTGAAGGTCAAAGGGCTAGATAACTGAGGAGTCATAACTGGCACGCAGGGCTTTCCAACCTTCAACTTACTGCAAATAAAATAATTTTCAACTTGAAATATTATGCAGTGAATAACAAGAATTATGGAGTGGATAATTCAAAACATCCTCTAGGATGCACTGTCTGTATTTTGCTTTTGTATCTTGGGCTGGTTCTCAGCCTCCGAATTGCCTGGGCTGACATTAAAACCGAGCCTGTTTTTCTTGCTGCCACTGCTGACTGGGTTCTGGGCATCCAACCTAGAAGATGGAGGGGAAGACCCAAGACCATTGGCCAGGCAGGATCCACCGAGCGTGCACCCAACCCTCTGCTGGCCAAGGCCGCCGGTGCAGCGCGGATTTAGCTCCCATTCTGGGGCCTCAGAGAGCCCGCGCGGAGGGCGCTTCTGGCTCTCTGAAGTCCTCACGTCCTGACCTCCAAACGAAGGTGTTCAGGGACCCGGGGAACGAGGCAGCTCTTGCCGTGCCTTCTCCCCAGCCAGAGCCGCCGAACCCCCACGACTGACCCAGCGGCGCGGCAACCAATCCCCACCGCCCCCGCCGAGGAGCCCGGGCGCCGCAGGGAGCAGGCTGCGGACACGGCAGGCACGTGGGCTCGCCCGCCGCGCCGCGCCGCGCCAGGAACCGCTCCCGGCTCGGCCCAGCCTCTGCGCGCCCGCAGCGGCCCTGCCGGTACGGAGAGATCCTCCCCCATCACTTTGCACCAGTCGGAGGGAATTTGCGGTCGGTGACGCTGGTCTTTCAGCGAGCCACCTGCAGCGCGAGGCTCGCCGCTCTGGGAGTACCGCAGGGCTGGGCCGGCGCGGCGTGGGGACCCTGGGCTCCGGAGGCCATGCACGCGTTGGCGCGCCTGGGCGGCCGGCTGCCGCTGCTGGGTAAGGCCCCGCTCGCCCGCTCGCAGACCCCCGCGCGGCCTCAGCCCCCAGCCCGCACCTTGGTCGGCGCGCGCCTCCCCGCGCCTTCCCGGCTCCTGCTCCCCTCCCCTCTGTCGCGCCCTCCGGACTCGCCCCTCACTTCCCTGGGGACCCCGCCCTGCCCATCCCCTGTTCTCCTGCCTCTTCTCTAAATTAATTGCCCGGCTCGGGCCGTGATCCGACCGGCGACCCGGACTCCCACGGCGGGCTCGCCGAGGCTCTGCCCGGGCCGGGCCACCCCGCTGCTGGCGCTCCCTCTAGCCGCCCGCTGGGTCCGCGCACCCCGTGCTGGGCCTCTGCCCGCGTCTGCCTGGTGCTTTGGTCCTTGTCTGGACCGACCCTGGATACTGTAGGCTCTTGGCTGGCGTCTTTCACTCTTTTGGGGGGTTTTATGTGTGAACTCTGGCAAGTGCGCCCGCGTTCTCCCTCAAAGAGAGTCATTGAGAATAATGACCCCTCTCCCCTCAATCACGCCGAGTTTCGGTTGGATTAACGAAAATAATTACTTTGGGAATATTATGCAAATAGGATTTACACATTAAAACACTAGCTACCCCTTCCTTCTCTACTTAGTTTTTATCCCAACATTAAACCCTAACGGAGTTTTCAAGGTCTCATGCATGGTTTCCAGCTAATCTGCTGGGTAGCATAGTTGTTACCTCAAAAAAATTACACATATATTTTAAATCCCCTTTTAATGCACTTTATCTGATTGGAAAGATGGGAGGGTTGACTCGAGTTTCTGGTGAAAGAGAGAGAATTCTGGGAGCCCAGAAGCCTCAGGTTCCAGTCCTCCTTCTGTAATCTTGGAACCAGCACTCACTGTTCCCAAATTCTAGGATTCCAACATGAAGTCTCTGTGGTATACAGAGAAAAGATTTCCAAAATAGAGGTGCAGGAATTGTGTCCAAGTGTTTTTGATACAAATCATTCAGAATTACAGAGTAATAAATGTAACATAAGGGAGAAAAGCTTGGGAAAGCAAAGACAATTGCAAACATTTTTACTAGTTGGTGAATATATATATACTGAAAATGTATAGTACAATATGTTTTTCAGTCTATGAATACAAAAAGTTCACTTTCTATTAAGTATGACACTGGTGAGTGTTTTAGTGGCATATAAAGGCTTTCAACAAATATAAAGACAGTATATGCAACTTATTTAAGCTGTATTAAGTTCTTTAAGAAAGAGCCCCCAGATTTCTGTACCTCTGCAGATTGTTGTAAATGAGATATAATTTGCACACAGAAAATATGCATGTCTTAATAGTGCAACTCCATTAACTTTTGTATATGGATATACCTACATAATCATTATTGGATCAAGATATAGACCAAGTCTACCTCAGTCCTTTCAGACACTACCCCGCAAAAGTAGCCACTATTTTGATTTCTAATATCATTGGTTCACTTATTTTTAATTTCATGTAAACCAGACCATCATTATGTATTCTTTTAGGTCCAGCTTCTTTCACTCAGCATTGTGATTATGGATTTCAACCTTGTTCTCAGCAGCAGTGGTCATTTTCCTTTAATTGCTGGGTGCTATTTCTTAGTATGAATATACTGTATAATTTGTTTATTCTATCATTGAAGAACATGTAGGTTGTTTTCAATCTTGCATAATATGAATAATACTACTGTGAACATTTTAATATATATATATATTTTATTGATTTTTTTTTACAGAGAGGAAGGGAGAGGGATAGTTAGAAACATCGATGAGAAAGAAACATCGATCAGCTGCCTCCTGCACACTCCCTACTGGGTATGTGCCTACAACCAAGGTACATGCTCTTGACCGGAACCGAACCTGGGACCCTTGAGCCAACCCTATTCGCTGAGCCAACCCAGTTAGGACTGAATATTTTTTTACATGTTTTTGGTGTACACAACACCCCATTTCTCCTAGGATGATACTCATGAGTGGAATTTCTGGATTATAGAGGAAGGAAAATGTTCAGTTTTGCTAGATACTGTCCAGCAGTTTTCCTCAGTGGTCATACCAATTAACATTCCTACTACTAGCATATGGGAGTTGCAGTTCCTTATCTTTGCCAACACTCAGTATTACAGATTTTCTTGAATAAGCACAAAGTCAGAAGCTGAAAAATGAGGGCTTTGAAATATTTAAAATCTTTAAATTTCTTGGATTGTAAATTGCAATCCCCATTTCTCTTATATTCTAAACTCTACTTTTTATGAATAATGATAACTTTTTAAAGTAATGTGTAAAGAATGGAACCATACTCACCATGGCCTCAATTGTATTGTGTGCTGATACTGGATAAGAAGGGGAGAAATTCAGAATTTTAATAACTAAAATAACTATGATATGATTTTAATAACTATGATATGATTTCTTTCACTAGTGTTAGAAAATTCATATTCAGAGCATTGAATTACACAGTTGTCATCCTTTGTCCTTATTGCTTATCTTTCTTCATTTGCCTTCTTGTGAACTGCTAGTTTAAGGGAGGTTTAAAATCATGAGGAGGGAGACCTAGTAGAGGGAAGAGATGCTAGTCAAAGATTGGTTTGGATTAGATAAGATACCAGTGACCTGATGCTAAAGCCCCTTCAATTCTAAAAGTCTAGTTTGAATTTTTGCCATCATCCAAGTTTAGATGGCTTATGCATTTCTCCCTAGATACTTCACATCTGTCTATAGTAAATTATCCTCTTAAATTTAACTGTGAACTCTTGCAGGGCATGGCTTTAATTTTTACAACTAAAAGTTACTTCCAGTAACGCTTAGATGTCAGTAAAAATTGTGTTATTGTTCTCAAATTTTCCAGTTGTTTAACTGAAAAACAGCTAGGTAATGAGATATTAAATATGAAGGACCGCCTACTTAATATTACAGGGAAGACTTCAGATAGGAAAGACAGGAGAGAGCTTGCATAAGAAAGAAATTTTTTCTTTGACAAGTTTTCATTGAATATCTATTTCTGTGCTTGGCACAAAAAGGTACAGAGATGAAAGGGATAGGGGTGGGTCACTTACTTAGAAATAACAAATCACATTCTATGTAAGCAAATGCATGAAGATAGCCTATCCTGAGGAAAAGCATTTGGGCCCAAAGCTTGCTTTTAGTTAGTTCAGCCTTCCAATACAGACTTTGTGATTATTTAGTACTTATGGATGAAATATATCATGCTTCAGTGAAGGAAGCTTCAACCAGGTCAGAATAGGAATCCAGGTGTTTTGTACCCTAAAACCACACAAACATATCTTATTTCAGTGTAGACTGTATTTGATGGTTGTGGGAGAGAAGTTGCTCTTCCACTCTAATGAAACAAATGTACTGTTTCAGAGTTAAGAATGACCATTTTTTTAGGTTTTGGGAAGAAGTTTCTGATTCTTTGCACAAATTTGTTGATTACATTTTACTCCCAGAGGCATGTCTGCTCACTTGAGAAGCCCACAGGATGACTTGGTCTTATCACTTTCTGCACATTTCTTCTTGCTCCTCTTCTCTTCTCATTCTCTAATGAAACTCAGAAAGCATCCATGCTACAAAAGCTCTTACAGTCAGTGTTGAAGATTACAATCTTGCTGACTGACTCCTCAAATACCCACCAGATATTGTCCTAACCTTTGGGTCAAGATTCTGATTTGAAAAAAAGCAAATAACCTCAAAAGTATTGTGTTTTATAATTTTTCTTGATGTTGAAAGGAACCATGCAGAGAATTGAAGTAAGAGGAGTAAGAAATTGGAGAAGAGAAATTGAAGAAGGGAAATTGAAGGGTTTAAAATTAGCCTTGCCTGTTTTATCATTTCATTTTGTCTCTATGTTGTATCTTTCATTCAAAAGATAATAGCAAACCCTTGTGAATCTCACAGTAGGTGGTTTGTTTGAGGACAGCTTCTGGTTTTATCAGGTGACTTTGTCATCTTAAGATTTTTACCCTGACTTCCAAAGAAGCTTTCACCACTTCTCAGTTAGGTAGCCAGAGTGTGTGGCTGAAGGTCTTTCTGGCTTTTTGGGGTCTATGAGCTTTACACATAGGTGATTTCATTACCTTTGGTTGATACCTTCTATAACTATATATTATTAGTGGGATGAAAATGTTGGTTGCACTTGCTGATGGTCATTTATTTGAATCATGTAGTTCTGTTCTATGGGTACCAACACATGTGGAGGAAATTTAAAAATAATATAAAGTACACACACACACTGTTCTTTGTGGCTAGAATAATTGCATAAGACCCTAAAAGAGGAACTATTGTTATTTTTTTTTAGCTTAAACAGTAAAAATATTTTTTCACTGCTGTCATTATGTCAATTGGTAGCCAAGAACTCGCCATAAAATTATTTACAGCCTCCACTAAAATAGGATATTGTTATTATTTTTTTAAGCTTTTGTGTTTTGCTTATAGGATAAGCAATTCAGTTGTCAAATGCCTTGCCATTTGAGTTCAGAAATTCCCAATGTGAGGGATTCTGTTTTTGGAGGGCTGCAGGCAGGACTAACAACATGGAAATGTGTTGTTTCCCCAGGCAGGGGATTTCTCTGCACTCAATTTCCTCATTTGTAAAAAGAAGATAAGCAGTACCTTAGTCTTTCATCAGATAATATCTATAAGGTACAATTGCATTCCTCATCAGATGGGTGCTTTGCAGAAAGAAAAATGTACAAAGTCTGGAGAAATCATTAGGGTTAAGAGTCACAGGATTTTTTCTTCTTCCCTTCTTAGATACTTTTTGAGCACCAACTATGTCCAGAACTTGTGTTAAGTGCCACATAGGACTGGTTCCTTCCCTCCAAGAACTCAGTCTAATGGGCATGGCAGCAGGAAAGGGTCAGGATTATAAAAGGAAAATGCTACACAGAGGTGGAATCTCTGACCCAGACTAGGAAAATAAGGCAAGGCTTCCAAGAGGAGGTGGTGATGCCAGAGCCAGCACTAGAAAGCTAAGTAAAATTTGGCAGGGGAAAGGAAGGAAAAGGACATTCCAGGCAAATAGAACAGCAAAGAAAAAGATACAGCAGTAGCAAGGAAACATGGAGCAGACAGAAACTGTAATTCCCTTCCAATTGCTGGGACACAATGTATAATAAGGCCTCCAGAATAGAGTAACTATAATTTTCAAACTGGTAACACAGAAATCATCTGAAGTTGTTCAGTGGTTAGTTTTTTAAAGAAGTCCAGGTTGCCAGAGGCTCAATGTGTCATGTGTAAGTATTGTAGTGATATAATAAGGAACTTGACCTTTATCATGTAGACCTAGAGTTTCTGGATGGAATTCAGGGTCCATTTTATCCCAAAGTGTGTGTGTGTGTGTGTGTGTGTGTGTGTGCGCGCGTGCGTGGTTTTAAGCAAAGGAGTGACACTCCCTGGTGTATTTTAGAAAGATGGTTCTGTTATCTGCATGGAGGATGGATGCTAGGCAGATTGAGAAGTTGGTAGTATCCAGGCCAGAGAAGATGAGGACAGAAATGGGGCCATGTAATAGTGAGGCAGGGCTGCATATAGAATTGCGAATCAGCAAGAGGTAAAAATGTCCAGGCTTGGCAACTGACTGGATAATGAAAAGAGAAGAAGAGGGAGGAGTCTAAATGACATAGGTTTCTGGCATTGGTGACAGTGGATGTACTGTCACTAATTGAGGGGAAGAGAAGATGGAGGAAGGAGGAGGTTTAAGAAGGAAAAAGGCAAGGTTAATCCAAGTTCCTGAGGGACACTGATATATAATTATATACACTGCAGGTGTGAATCAGAAACTCAGGAGCAAGTAGACAGTAGTTAAAATCATGAGAATATATAGCGAATGAGACCTTAGGGCTTCCCCAATTCTAAGGCAAAACACTCATGTATATCCTCTCTACACATGTCACTACTAACATTGAACACTCCTGGCACTCTGGCCACCAATGTGTGTGGGGGGTGATTTCCCCACATCAAGCAATTCTGTAACACCAGCTGAATGCTTTGTGATTTAACTGCAATCAGACACTACCCAACTGGAGAGAGTGTCAGATCCCATAGTCAGTGGCCGTCAAACTGTGGCTTGAGAGCCATGGTTTGCCGCTCTGTTGACTAATGAGTTTGCCACCACTGCTATAGGTTAAGGATTCAGGGATGCTCCTCTCCTTCCACTTCAGATGCCAGTCACAAGTCCAGGTGTCACCTGCACCATGACTGTTGCAGGTGGTGGGAAGGCACCAGGTGTTAGCCAGGTGGGGTCAGACCAGACCTGGGTTCAGCAACCTCAGTACTTGAGTTCTGACTAGGAAAGAATTTAGAGTCAACACTCAAATGATAAGAAAACATTTATTTAGAAAATCCTAGGATAGAAAAAGTAATTTGTAGAAAAATGGGCTTAGAAAACAAGTTAGAGTCAAAGGAAGGGCCCTTGGAGCTTGGGAGTGACGAAGGTAATGCTAATGCGCCTAGGGCAGGGGGAGGAGGGCCTCATGCTCTCAGAGAGGTCCCAGGAAAAGATCTCATTAGGATATTCAGCAGCTTTCCAAATGTGTCCTTTCAGGGTTGTGGTCTCCACTGATTGATTGGTCAGTGCCAGGGCAGGGTGTCATTATTCAATGCAGCTGATCTTAGATCAGCCCGTGGGGCCATTTGTCAGGTTTTACTGCTTTTCTGGGCCTGGAGCTGAAATACAGTACAACCAAGGCCTAGATGTCATCTCTAGGGAGGAAAGGTCAGAGCAGCCATACCATGTGACCAGCCCTACGCAAGGGGAGGAAAGGTCATCCTGGGAATGAAGTCCCACCCTATAATTGTCCTTTGCTAGGCACCCAGGGCTTTCTGCCCTGGTGACCTCCTGCACCTGACTCTTCATCCTTGCTCTGCTCATGTCTGTCTAACTGCTTACCACATCATGACAGGCTATAACCAGGTTCCCTTGACCTACTACTAAGATCCGATTAATTTGCTAGAGCAGCTCACAGAACTCAGGGAGACATTTTATTTACTAAAATAGCAGTTTATTATAAAAGGACATAGCTCAGGAACAGATGGAAGAGATGCAAAAGCCGAGGTACATAGGACGAGTGTGGAGTCTCCTTGCCCTCAGGCAGCCACTCCCGCAGCACCTCTCTATATGTTCAACAACCCAGAAACTCTTCACACCTTTCAGTTGAAGAATTTTTATAGAGCTTAATCTGCAGCACCCTGCTCCTTGTCTGTGGTCAGTGGTTGGGGCTGAAAGCTCCCACTTTCTAATCACCTGGTCTTTCTGATGACCCGTCCCATCTTAAGGCTTTCTAGGGGCCCCACCCTATATCACTTAATTAGCATAAACTTCAATGTACTGTATTAAAAAGGAGCCTCTTGTGAATAACAAAAGATACTCTTATCATTCAGGAAGTTCCAAGGGTTTCTTTCTGGAGCTTTGTACCAGGAATCAGGACTAAGTCCAAAGGTTCCAAACCAGTGTATTGCTCTCTTTTACCTGATGAAAATGGGTCCCAAAGAGGTTAAATAACTTGCTGAAATTCAAAGTTATCAAAACTGATAACCCTCAGAGGAAGGACTTGAGACTCAGGTCTTCAAATCTTGTGCAGTTATTTTTGCCTCAGGGAAAACCTGGCTGGGAAGATTTGTAAACAAGATGCTGTGATTTTCTGTGATTTGTTTCCTAATGTCTAAATCCATCACTTTTCAATGGAGTGGATTTTACTTTTACCTGGAATTTTATTTTAAGTTCATGCCAAATGTTTTCTCCATCTACCATAACCTAACTTCACTCCTGTGCCTTCAAAGGGGACAGTTTAGGAAGTCCTTTTCCAGGTCTACAGTTGTCCTCTTGTTCAGAATGGGTTTAGAACTGTACTCTAGGAAGTGTCATCAAGGGTTGGAAATAAATTCTCGGAAAGAACCTTACTATCATGGTGGCAAATTCTTCATTTGGCTTATTAAAAAGCAGGTTTATTGAGGTACAATTTTCATAAAGCAAGTCTCGCATAGCAAATGTATGGTTAATGTGTTTAACTAATACATCCACCTCTAACAAGGTACAGAACATTTCCATTTTCCCCTTATGCCCCTTTCTAGTCATCTCCAATGCTCACCCCCAACCCGTGACAGCCAGTAATCTTTTTTTCTGTCCCCAACACTTTTCTTTTTCCAGAATGTCTATAAGTGAAATTTTAAATATGTAGTCTTTTGAATACGTTTCTTTTACATAGCACAATTATTTGAGATTTATCCATGCTATTATGTCTTTCAGTATATTTTATGTGTATCAACATATTTTTTCTTTCTATCACTGAGTAGCATTTGATTGTATGGATATTTACCCATTAACCAGCTGATGTTCATTTGTTTGCTCCTAGTTTCTAGCGATTATGAATAAAGCAGCTATAAATATTTGAATATTGATTGGTTCAGGGATGGGCTTTAACTTTTCTTGGGTAAATATCCAGGAATACTATTGTATTGCTGGGTCAGATGCTAACAGTATTCAACTTTATGTGAAACTGCCAGTTTTTCAAAGTGATTTTACCATTTTTCACCGATACAGAGTTGCAGTTGCATGGCATCATTGTGAGCACTTGGTAAGGTCAGTTTTTTTTAAAGAAAATTATTTATTTTAGAGAAAGTGGGAGAGGGAAACACAGAGAGAGATTTGTTGTTCCACTTATTTATGCATTCAGTGGTTCTTATATATGTCCTGATGGGATTGAACACACAATCTTGACATATTGGGATGATGCTCTAACCAACTAAGCTACCCGGGCAGGGCTGGTTTTGTTTTTTAACAATTCTGAAAGGAAGGTAGCAATATGTCATTTTGGCTTGTTTCTTTTTCCCTTTGATTTTTAGAGAGAGTGGAAGGAAGGGTGAGAGACACATGGACTGGTTGTCTCCATGGGGCTAGGGAGGAGCCTGCAACCAAGGTACATGCTCTTGACAGGAATCAAACCCAGGACCCTTTGCTCCATGGGCCTACACTCTGTCCACTAAGCCAAATCAGCTAGGGCTCATTATGGTTTTAATTTGCATTTTTACAATGACAAATGATGTTGATCATCTTTATGTAGATAGATAGATAGATAGATAGATATAGATAGATAATGGTTTCAGAGAGGAAAATAAAGGGAGAGAAAGATGGAAACATCAATGATGAGAATCATTGATCTGCCTCCTGCACACCCCCTATTGGGTATTGAGCCTGCAACCAGGCATGTGCCCTTGACCATAATTGAACCTGTGAACCTTCATTCAGTCTGCAGTCTGATGCTCTATTGCTGAGCCAGACCAGAGGGCTGATCATTTTTAAATATATATATATATATATATATATATATATATATATATATAATATATTATTGATTTTTTACAGAGAAGAAGGAAGAGGGATAGAGAGTTAGAAACATCAATGAGAGAGCAACATCAGTCAGCTGCCTCCTGCACACCCCCCTATTGGGGATGTGCCCGCAACCAAGGTACATGCCCTTGACCGGAATTGAACCCGGGACCCTTCAGACCACAGGCCGACGCTCTATCCACTGAACTAAACCAGCTAGGGCTGATCATTTTTTGGGGGTACTTAATTGCCAGCCTATATTTTGTTCGGTTAAGTACTCCTAAAATTTTTTGCCCATTTTTTAAAAATCAGGATGTTTGTTTACTTATTAATAGGTTTTAAGTGTTCTTTGTATATTCTGCAGGCAAGTCCTTTATCAGATACGTGGTTTGAAATATTTTCTCCCAATCAGTGGCTTGTCTTTTCAATTTTTAAATAGTATTTTTTGAAGAACATAAATTATTAACTTTGATAAAACCCGCTAGTGGGAAAACATTAGCTCTACATATTGCTCTGGTCCCACTTAACCAAACTTAAAAGCAAGGAATAAAGCTTTTACAATGAACTTAACTGAATCTCAGAAAAAAGTTTCAAGAATATTTAACAATACAAAAATGCCTTACACCAGGTAAAACTCACAATGTGATGTACAACAAGCTGACTATAATTATGAATACTCTATTATACATTTGAAAGTTGCTAAGAGTACTTAAAACTTCGCATCACAAGAAAAAATGTAATTATGTAAACTGATAGGTATTAAACTTATTGTATAACCATGTTGCAAATAAACATAGCAAATCATTATGTTTTACATATCGATAATATCTCAATAAAACTGGGAGGGGGGACTATAAGAAAATGAACAATAAGAAGAAATAAAAAGAAAATAAACAATACAATTTTAAAGGGACTTGATTTAGGCAAAACATATGAACAGGCACAGCACCTAAAGATACATAGGATATCATGTAAGCATCTGAAAAGATACTAAACATCATTAATAGAAAAATGCAAGTTGAAACTGCAGGGAGATATAATATACCTATTAGAATTGCCTAAAATTAAAAATTCTCATAATACCAAGTATTGGTGAGGATGTGGCACCACTGGAATTCTAAGAAGTTGCCAAGAGAAATAGAAAATCGTACAATCTCATTGGTGGACTATTTAGTACTTTCTTAAAAAGTTATAGATACCTTACATATAACTTACATATTCTACCCCTTGGTATTTACTCAAAACAATGAAAGCATATGTCCATACCAGGCAGCTTTATTTGTAAAAACTCAAAAATACAAACAATCCCAATTCTACCCACAGGTTAATGAATTAAAATATTATGTTATGGTGGTATAATAATAGACTACTACTCAGCAATTGAAAGAATGAACTACAGACCCAAGCTATTATGCTCAATTAATATTTGACAAAGAAAGAAAGAGCATATAATTTAGTCAAGACAGTCTCTTCAATAAATGGTATTGGGGAAATTGGGCAGATACATGTAAAAAAAAATGAAACTAGACCACCAACTTATACCATTCACAAAAATAAATTCAAAACAGATAAAGAACTTAAATGTAAGATGGTAAACAATAATAATCTTAGAAGAATCCTTAGGCAGCAAAATATCAGACATATGTTGTATCAATATCTTTACCAGTGCTCCTAGGGCAATGGAAACTAAGGAGAAAATAAACAATGGGACTATATCAAAATAAAAAGCTTCTGCACAGCAAAAAAAATCATCAACAAAACAAGAGAGCCCATTGCATGGGAGAACATATTTGCTAATGTTATAACTGTTAAGGGCCTAATCTCCAAAATTTATTGGGACCTCATACAACTTAACAAAAGGAAGATAAACAATCCAATAAAAAAAATGGACAAAACTTAGACACTTTCGAAAGTAGACATACAGTAGGCCAAGAGATATATGAAAACATGCTCAAAGTCACTAATTATCTGACAGGTGCAAATTAAAACGACAATGAGATACCATTTCATATCTGTCAGAATAGCTATCATCAACAAATCAACAAATGACAAGTATTATAGGTTTGTCATAAGGCTTTTATTATGTTGAGGTCTGACCCTTTTATGCCTTTTGCTGAAAGTTTTTATCAAGAAAGGAGATTGGAATATGTCAAATGCTTTTTCTGCATCAGTTGATATGATTATGTAATTTTTGTCTCTCACTTTATGTGATATATCATGTTTATTGATTTACAAATATTGTACCAACTTTGTATCCCCAGAATAAATCCTACTTGGTCATGGTGTATGATCTTTCTGATGTACTGCTGGATTCGATTTGCTAGAATTTTGTTGAGGATTTTAGCATCTATGTTCATCAGGGATAATGGTCTGCAATTTTCTTTCTTTGTAGTGTCTTTATCTGGTTTTGGTGTTAGCTGGCTTCATAGAAAGAGCTTGGAAGTGTTCCTTCTTCTTGAATTTTTTTTTTTTTGAATAGTTTGAGGAGATGTTTTAGTTCTTCTTTGAATGTTTGGTAAAACTCCCCTGTGAAGCCATCTAGTCCAGGGCTTTTGTTTGCTGGAAGTTTTTTGATGACTGCTTCAATTTCATTGGTAGTTATCAGCCTATTCAGGGTTTTTTTTAATTCTTCCTGACTGAGTTCTAGAAGATTTTATTTTTCTAGGAATATTTTCATTTTATCTAAGTTGTCCAGTTTGTTGGAGTAGAGTTGTTAGTAGTATTTTTTTACAATCCTTTGGATATTTGTAGGATTGATTGTTATTTCACCTTTTTCATTTCTGATTTTGTTTATTTGGGTCCTCTCTCTTTGTTTCTTGGTGAGCCTGGCTAGAGGTTCATCAACCTTGTTTAGCCTTTCAAAGAACCAGCTCTTGGTTTTATTTATCTTTTGTTCTTTTTTTGTGTTTGTTTTGTTTTTTTGTGTGTGTTTTTTGGTTTTGTGTCATTTATTTCTGCTCTGATCTTTATGATTTCCTTCCTTCTGATTATTCTTGTTGCTCTCTTTCCAATTCTTTAAGTTACAGGGTTAGATAATTAATTACCTTTGTTTTTATTTTTTGAAGTAGGCCTGTAGCGCTATGAACTTCCCTCTCAGGACTACTTTCACTGTATCTCAGAGGTTTTGGATTATTGTATTTTCATTATCCTTTGTTGCCATGATTTTTTAATTTCTTCTTTGATATCTTTGGTACCCCAATCATTGTTTAATAGCATGCTATTCAGCCTCTAAGTGCTTGATTTTCTTTCATTGTTTTTCTTGTAGTTGATTTCTAATTTTATGCCATTGTGATCCGAGAAGATCCTTGATATGATTTCTATCTTCTTGAATTTGAAGAGATTTTGCCTGTGTCCCAATATGTGGTCTATCTTTGAATATTCCCTGGTGCACTTAAGAAGAATGTATAATCTGTTGCTTTGGGATGAAATGTTCTGAAGATGTCAATTAATTCCACCTGATCTAGTGATTCTTTTAGCATTGTTATTTCTTTGTTGATTTTTTGTTTAGAGAATGTATCCAGTGGTGTCAATGGGGTATTAATGTCCCTTATTATGACTGAATTACTGTCACTCTTTCCCTTGATATCTTCCAGAAATTTTTTTTTTAATGTATTTGAGTGCTCCTGTATTGGGTGCATATATGTTTACCAGGGTTATATCTTCTTGTTGAACTGCTTCCTTTAGTATTACAAAGTGACCCTCCTTATCTCTTATTATGGCCTTCACTTTAATGTCTATTTTTTTCAGATATAAGTGTTGCTACTTCACCTCGTTTTTTTCATTTCCATTTTCCTGAAAAAAATTTTTTCATCCCTTCACTATCAATCTTTGTGAGTCCTTTGTAGTCTCTTGTAGACAGCAAATGTATGGGTCATGTTTTCTTATCAATTAAGCTACCCTATGTCTTTTGATTGAAGCACTTAGTCCATTTACATTTAAGGTTATTATTGAAAGGTACTTGTTTATAGCCATTTTTATTCTTTGTATCTGTGTTCTTTCCTCCCTTCCTACTTCTTTTTACAGCAGTCCCTTTAGCATTTCTTGTTTGCTTGCCTGGTGGTGATAAACTCTCTTAGCCTTTTTTTGTCTGTGAAGCTCCTGATTTCACCTTCAATTTTGAATGATAGCCTTGCTGGGTATAGTATTCTTGGATTCAGACCCTTGCTTTGCATCACCTTGTATATTTTATTCCATTCCCTTCTGGCCTGATGTGTTTCTATTGAGAAATCAGTTGGTAATCTACTGGGAGACAGCTTGTATGTAACTTCCTGTCTTTCTCTGGCAACTTTTAATATAATTGGTCATTATTGTTTGCCAGTTTAATTATTGTGTGTCTGGTTGTGGGTCTTTTTGGGTTCATCTTGTTTGGAACTCTGTGCTTCTTGGATTTGTGTGATTTTTTTTCTTCCCCATATCAGGGGAGTTTTCTGTCATTATTTCTTCAAACAGGTTTTCTATTCTTTGCTCAGCTTCCTTTCCTTCTGGAACCCCTATTATGTGGGTGTTGTTTTGTTTTGTGTTGTCCCAAAGCTCCCTTAGGCTCTCCTGCTTTTTAAGTTTGTTTGTTTTTTCCCAGTTATTGCTCTGTGTGAATTTTTTTTTCTACCTCGTCTTCTAATTCACTGATGTAGTCCTCAGCTTATTCTAGTCTACTGTTGAAGCCTTCCATTGTGTTCTTTATTGAAACTATATCATTCTTCATTTCCTCTTTATTCCTTTTCATGCTGGTGAAATTCTCATTCAGCTCCTTATAATCTTTATAATTCTCATTGAGTTGTATGCATTTGTCATCCAGACGTTTGAGCATTCTTATAACTATTACTTTGAATTCTTTCTCTGACAAATTATTTGCCTTCATTTCATTTAATTCCTTTTCTGGTGATTCCCCTTTTTCTTTCATTTGGGGATTGTTTTTTGTCTCCTCATTTTTTCTGTAACATTTTTTTAAATATATTTTATTGATTTTTTTACAGAGAGGAAGGGAGAGAGAAAGTCAGAAACATCTATGAGAGAGAGACATCGATCAGCTGCCTCCTGCACACCCCACTGTGGAGATGTGCCCGCAAGCAAGGTACATGCCCCCAACCGGAATCGAACCCGGGACCTTTCAGTCCACAAGCCGACGCTCTATCCACTGAGCCAAACTGGTCTCGGCTTTTCTGTAACGTTTTAATTATTTCTGTGTCTTAGATCCAACTGCTTTGTTACCCAGGTTTTTTTGGAGGTTGTCCTATGTAGTTGGTGATTTTGGGAATCTAGATCTCCTGAGCTTGGTGTTCTAGTGGAGCCCCCTACTTCAGTTACTTGTGTTCTCCTGATGTAGTTGGTTCTTGAATGTTAATTTCTTGTTTATGGATGAAGTCTTGTTATTAGTTGTCTGACAATGTGACTTATCCCTGGTCTCATCATGCAAGCTGTTGTGGATGTGCTTGTGGTTTTAGCTCTTGTGGAAAGAGTTGCCTGAGGTCTCACTGGTGTGCACTCACTGTGAGATCCTGGAGTTCATGGCCTGGGAGAAAGTGGTCTCAGGGCCTGCGGTTCAGGTAGTGTGACTCTGGCCAGTGTTGTTTGACTCTTCCTGGGGTAGCGTCACTCTGCAAATCACTGTGAAGGTCCTGGAGCCCATAACAGTAGGAGGCAGCTGTCCTGTAGTCTTCGGATGAGGCAGTGGGTCTCTGGCCAGGGTGATTTCACTCTGTGAATCATGAGGGGGTCCAGGAGCTAACGTCTGGGGATGTGGGAATCTCATAGCCTGTGGCTGAAATAGTGTGACTTGTCTGGGTAAATGAGCCCCCAGTAGCTCACTACAGTGTCTAGATGCTGGCCACCAGGAAATAGGGAGCTGTGGTTTCTCTTGAGGGAGTTGTATGCCTTTGGTTGGAGAGGCATACGCACAGTGGTGGCTCACAGAAGGTCCTAGGAGCTACCTTCTGGGGAGGTGGACTCAAGGGGGCCACACACTGGAGCTGTGCTACTATAGTGTCCAGATGCTGGCCATGGGGGAGGAGGGACTTGTAGTTTCTGCTGAGGGAGCTGTGAGCCCTCGGAGGTGGACATCCTGGGGCAAGGCTGTGTGACTTTGGCTGAAGTGGCTTGAGGTTCCTGGGCAGTGTCAAAGGCTATCTCTAATAGAGGCCGCTCTCCCCTTCAAGATGGCATGGACTCTGTGCCCAAAACTGCAGCCTTGGGAGTGCCTGCAGCAGTAGCAGGGGCTCCTCATCCAGGAGAGCCTGGTCTGCCAGCCCCTGATACTCCTGCAGAATCTAACTGTCCCTCACTCACACAGGCACACACATACCCCTTTCACTCCCTCAGTCACTCACAACCTCTCCTTCACCACTGTCCTGCCAGCTGCCATCTTGCAGATCTCTTAGTGAAGTGTATTAAAAGACAAGGGGAAATGGTCAAATGTGTTATAAGCAAGAGAATAACTGGATCATTTTATATCCACTAAAAGAATCCAAATCAATTCTATGTAGCATTTTAAGAAATGCTTATATTCTATTCAAATTTGTATATAAAAGGATTTCTACGTATCAATACAATTAATTGAAGATTATATATATACAGATGGCAAAAGTTTTAGAGAAATGAAAATTGTTTATTTGTTAGAATATAAGGATTTAGAGTGAATTTTCAATTCTAGTTCTACTAGCATTGGTATAATGTATCTTCTTTAGCAAATATAATAAAACCATAGTATGTAAATCGACCACACTGCAGAATCACCAGTTGCTATGATGCTTACTGACTACCAGGGGGCAGAAACTCAATACAGGAGCTGCTGCCCTGGTGGTCAGTGCATTTCCACAGGGGGAGTGCTACACAGTCAGAAGCTGGGCTCATGGCTGGCAAATACAGTGGCAGTGGCGGGAGCCTCTTCCACCTTCGCTTCAGGCAGACAGTAAGGAGGAGGTGTCCTGGATTGCGAGAGCCCTAGACTGTGAGGGGGATGTCTGCCTGCCTGCTTAGGGCCCCACAGGGATTGGGCCCTAAGCAGGCAGGCAGACATCCTTCGAGGGGTCCTGGATTGCAAGAGCCCCGGACTGCGAGAGGGTACAGGTTGGGCTGAGGGGCCCTTCCCCCTCCCCCAAGTGCACAAATTTTGTGCACAGGCCTCTAGTGAAATAATAAAGACAGAATAAAATAAACTAGTGAATGTGTCTTAATATGTACTTGCCATAGCTGGAATACTGACATTTTGAAGCAGATTACAAGGTACGAAGGTGGATGAACACATACATTTACCTCCTGTCCACTAAATTACATTAAACAAAATTAAGACATAAAGTATAAGGACAAAGATAATGGGGAAGCAGAAAATAAAATTTTGAGAGCTTTAAAGCACGTGAAGAAAGCTGAATCACAAGGTGGGGTGGAGAAAGCTGAGAAGCAACCTGATTTCCACTTCAGGACCCCTGGTATGGGCACTAGCTCCAGTCCTACAATATGGGCAGCAGACAAGAGAGAGAAAAGTCTCTCTGGGGAATCTGACCAGCCCATGAGAAAACCTAAAGATAACCATACAGAGGAGATCAGGCAGCAAGTCAAACCATGTGCACAGAGCTTAAATGATCATTTTGTGCTTTGTTTTATATATGAGCAAACTATCAAGGATCATCACTCATTTGGGAAAAACATTTCAATAATAGGAGAATAGAATGTGAAAGAGAGAGAAGGAATCAAAGAAATAATTCAAAAAAACTCCTCCAGAGAAGACAATGAGTTTCTAGATTGAAAAGGCCCACTGAGTATCTAACACCATGGATGGAAATAGGCTATCAAAAAATCACATAATTTTGAAAGTTTTAATGTACCAAGAAAAGATTCTACAACCATCGATATAGAAGAAGAAATGGCTTGTATACCAATTATCACTTCTGTAGTTGCACTAACCTCATTTCAAATGCTTAATAGTTACATGTAGCTAATGACTACCATATGAATCAGCACAGGGGGAAAATATCTCCATCACTGCAGAACATTCTGGTGAACAGTACTGCTCTGAGTATCACTGCTCCTGATTTCTAGTAAGACTCATCCTTTATGAAGTTGTATTTCCTGCTGACCACTTTTCCATGACTTCATTGGTTTTGTTGCAAGATGAATATGTGTTTTCTTTTAAAGATGTGCATGTATCAATATCACTGTTTTTATTTTGTTTTACAGTTGTTTTTTCAGCAATGATATTTGAGACTATTACAAATCAAGATTTGCCTGTGATCAAGTGTATTTTAATCAATCATAAGAACAATGATTCATCATATCCCACGGTAAAGTAATATTAATAATATAAGTTTAGCATTATTTTCTATTGAGACCTACATGGCTATATGGGCTTTTCTTATTATGTTTTTAAGTATATTATGTACTTATATCTGGTACATATGAACATCTGTAGTCATTGCTACCTGGCACTTCACTCCATTAAAAGTCATGTTCTCTTTGAATTTAGTTTCAAGGAAGAAGTAAGGGCATCTCACTTTCTTCTTAGAGAGCCTCCAGACTTCTCTCTCAAGCCTGAGTCCCCAATTTCTAACTACCTCCTGGATACAGATAGATGCTGTCCATTTTCTCATTAATATTTATATCCACATTTATTTCCAGTTCTATTTCCTCAAACCTGTTCCCATTCTTGTATTAATTGATTTCTGTTTATGGCCCTGGCTTCCTAGGCTTGAAAACTCAGTGTCATTTTAGAATACTTACACTCCTTTGCCTTTACATGTGCTCTGTACCAAGTCTCATCAATTTCCTTTCTTGACTAGTTCTCATATAATCACCTCAGATTATCTAGTCTCACTGTCACTTCCCTAATTCAAGCCCTCATTATCTCCATCAAAATCAACAATAATACCTTGTATAGCTTTTTCCTTCTGCAGCTCAACTCACATGGGCTATCAGACTGTTCTTCTGGAAGCACAGATCCAAGCCTTTACCACCAGCCTTGAGACTTTCACTGACCTTAGTTAAACTGACATGCAAACTGCTCCATAATCTGACTCTGACACCTTCAGGTTCCAACCTTGATTTTTTATTACTCTTTTCCTTCTTGCTGTTCATCTGTCATAGCCTGGATATTTACATAAATAAAGGAAGCTTAAACCATAGTGAACTAAAAATATTGGAAGCCTGTGTACAATAAAAAGTAAACCTAAATTAGCCAACTTCATGGACATTTTCAGTTAATGATTTATATATTAATATGTATTTGCATATGTAATATTTCAGTGCAGATGAAAAACTAAATATTTCTATAATGTTTTGAACTTTTAGTGTCTTTAAATTTTTTTAAATTGATTTAGAGAGAGAGGAAAGTGTGTGGGGGAGAGAGAGAAAGAGAGAAAAAGAGAGAAACATGGTTTGTTGTTCCACTTATTTATGCATTCATTGATTGATTCTTGTATGTGACCTGACCGGGGATTGAACCCACAACCTTGGTGTTTTGGGACAATGCTCTAACCAACTGAGCTACCCAGCCAAGTCTTAGTGTCTTTTCAACATAAGAAAACAATTGCACACATTTAAGTGTTTTCTTATAAAACACAATGTTTTAAAAAATGATGATTAGTTTGGGTTCCTAGTATTAAGTCCTGCATCATTATTTTTTCAAGTAGTATAAATTATATTTTTAATCAATATTCAGGATTATAATAAGATCCAGTAGTTCTTAAATAACATTAAACAAATAACCATAGGACTTCTAATTGTGGCAAAGGTAAGCATTCCTCACCATGCATATTCATCTCCTTGAAGATGAAGCTGCTTTGTTTGGATATTTTCACACTTCAATGTGAAGTGGATTATCAGGGTGTCTGTGTGTGTTGGGTTTTTTTTTTTTTTAAGTTTTAAAAAATATATAGTTTTATTGATTTCAGAAGGAGTGAGAAATAGAAACATCAGTGATGAGAGAGAATCATTGATTGGCTGCCTCCTTCATACCCCACACTGGGGATTGAGCCTGCAACCTGGGCATGTGCCCTGACCAGGAATCAAACCATGACCTCCTGGTTCAGAGGTTGATGCTCAAACACTGAGCCACATCGGCCAGGCTAAAAAAGGTTTTGAAAAAGATTTTTTAAATTTCTTCCACAGTTCACAGTTTTCAGATGAAATATCTCTCTGGAAATTTTATACTCCAGGGATGGTTTGTTTGTTTTTTTAATATATTTTATTGATTTTTTACAGAGAGGAAGGGAGAGGGACAGAAAGTCAGAAACATCAATGAGAGAGAGAGAGACATCAATCAGCTGCCTCCTGCTCACCCCCTACTGGAGTTGTGCCCACAAGCAAGGTACATGCCCCCAACTGGAATAGAACCTGGGACCTTTCAGTCCGCAGGCCGACGCTCTATCCACTGAGCCAAACCGGTCTTGGCTCCAGGGATGTTTTGAGTAACCATGCATTCGTTAGTAGGAAAATTTGTCCATGAAAACCTAATAAATAATCTTCCACAGCCCTTAGGTATATTAACTGTATACCCTGGACCCAAATTAAGATGACTTTACTGTGCCCACAGTGTACTTAATTGTTGTTTAAAATCAGAATATTTTCATCATTTTTCATTTCTGTTTGAAGATTAAGTTGCTGTGTGCTGGGTTCTCCACTGCAAGTTACTATTTGTCCTATATGTACTGAGTGGCCAGATTATTATTATTATTCAGAGATCACAATAATCTGGCCACTTAGTGTATGTATGTGTGTGTGTGTGTGTGTGTTATTGTTGTTAATCCTCACCTGAGGATATTAATTTTAAAAAATATTTTTATTGATTTCAGAGAGGAAGGGAGAGGGAGTAAGAGATAGGAACACTAATGATAAGAAAGAATCTTTGATTGGCTGCCTTTTGCACATCCCACACTGGGCATGGAGCCCACAACCTAAGCATGTGCCCTGACTAAGAATTGAACTGTGACCTCCTGGTTTATAGGTTGACACTCAATCAGTGAGCCATGCCAGCCAGGCCTACCCCATCTTTTAAGATCCATTTCCACTGCTGGACTCAGTGAGGCATGCCAAGCACCCCAACTTGGAAGTTACTTGTCCCTCCTCTGAATTTCTGGAGTACTACTTATATTTGCCTGTCAAAGTAATTGGTGCCTTTTTGTGGGTCACATTTTATTTGTGGGTCAAGTTTTATTTACTTCTTAATACTAGACTTAAAATTTTAAGGATAAGATGAGTATCTTTTCTTTCTAGACATAATGTCTGGCAAATGATTTAGCACTTATCAGATACTGATTAAATGAACTTATCTGATACTGAATAAGTGAACAAATAAAATCAGAAATATGACTTACGGTCAATAACAGAAGAACTACCTTGCTTCTCACCTGAATAAGCTTTTGTGTTTGTGTGTGTGTTTGCACACACGTGTGTGCACTAACTATATACTACATGTTAGGGGGTAGGAGGTGAAGGTTCTTGCATTAGAATTTGCTACCACACCCTCCTCTCAATATATCTCCATTTTTTGAAGCAGGCCAGGTATGTGGTGGTGGCATTGAGACTATGGGGAATATCGGTCCAGAAAATATTTTGGCTTTTAAATTCCCTCTAACACAAATACCAATTTACTGCGTAGATTGGTATTGCATACCAAGAATCACAAAAACATTTACCTATGTATTACAAATTTTGTGATTATTGTCCATATATTAATTTGCTAGAGCTGTCATAACTAAGTATTACAGGCTGGGTGACTGAAACAACAGAAATTTATTGTTTCATAGTTCTGGAGGTTAGAAGTCTGAAATCTAGATGTCAGCAAGGTTGCTTCTTTCTGAGGCTGTGCGGGAAGGAGCTGTTCCAGGCCTCTCTCCCTGGCCTCTCTTCCTGTTAACATGGCATTCTCCCTGTATGTATGTCTTCTCCAAATTTCCTCTGTTTATAAGGATACCATTCATATTGGATTAGCGATCACCTAATGGCCTCATTTTAACTTGATTACTTCTTTACAGACTATTGAAAAATAGTCACATTCAGAGGGACTGGGGGTTAGGACTTCAACATATGAATTTGGGGTGGGGGAGATGGCACAGTTCAACCCATAACAGCCTATAAAACATTTTAGAAATGCAGTCTAAAGTTATCTACCTTTTTAAAAGAGAATTATAATTAATGCGATTTTTCAGTCAGTGATATATTCTCAATGGGTGCAGTACATTAACATGTATGTATTTGGAAAATGTTTCAACTGAGAGGCAGCATTAAATATACCCTTGTAGTAAGTTCACGTTGTTTTGTATGTTTCACAGGCATCAGAATCCCCAGAAGACCTTGGCTGTGCCTTAAGGCCTGAGAGTACAGGGGCAGTCTACGAGGCGGCCAGGGTTGAAGTAGACATATCTGCATCCATCACACTGCAAGTGCTACTCATGACCCCAGGGAACATTTCCTGTCTCTGGGTCTTTAAACACAGCACCTTCAATTGCCAGCCACACTTTGATTTAAAAAACAGGTAAGGGAGGGAGGTGGATAAGGATATTTGGAGGAATACTTTTTGCTGCTGTAAAGATAAGTTTTGCTTCATTTAGAGTTTATTTTCAAATTTCTGTACAGGTCCATTGTAAATTATCTCCAGTGAAATTATAAACTAAGCATCTACTTAGGGAATAGATACATGACATTATATATTTGTCAAAACTCATAGTAGGATGTACAACACAAAAAACGAAGTCTAATGTAAACTATAAACTTTAGTTACTATAAATATTGGTTTATCAGTTGTAGCAAACTGGGGTTGGGAGGAAGGATATATGTAGAATTTCTTTTTACTTTCTGCTCAGTTTTTCTGTAAATCTAATATTGCTCTAAAGTCTATTAATTTCAAAAATTATAAATAGATATATAAGTATCTATTGGTTTGCCTTTCGTAGTTCGGGCCTACCAGTAGCTGGTAAGATATAAAACAAACTAGAGACCTAGTGCATGAAATTTGTGCTCAGGTAGGGTCCCTGGGCCTGGCCCATGATTAGAGCCAAACGGGGCCTTCTGGCTGCTGGCTGGGGCCTTCCTTCCAGCTGCCAGCTGCTGGCTGGGGCCTTCCTTCATTCCACATCACTCCCTGGTGGTCAGCACATGTCATGGAGAGCATCAAATACCTGGTCTCCTAGTTGAAATCCCAATGGGACACTTTGCATATTAGCCTTTTATATATATAGATAGCAAAAAGACTATTTGGGTGTCTTGTTTCTTAACTATCTTGAAGATAAAAATAAAGTTTTAATTACATCCTAATTAAAGTGTCAAGAAGCTTACTATTTAAAATAGTAAGAAGCTTCTTCCTGAGAAATGCTTGGGGAAAAAACATTTGGTTTTATCTATTTTGTTTTACAGTATGATGAGCATCATTGAAATGTGATATCCACAAAATATTTTAGTAAGAAATTGATCTGTGTGTGAGGAACACTGGTCTCATGATACATAAAAATATCTTAGCCAATATTTGTGGATTAACAACCAAGCCTGCATCTAACTTTGTCCTGATTGCTGTCACCTGTTGTTCCTGTCCTCTTGCTGAGGGTCAGGAATCAAGGGGTACAGACCATTTAAATGCCCACTTAATAATTCTAAAGCTGTCTTTCTCTCTTATTCTTGGGGGTGTTCTGGAGCTAAGAGCTGTAGAAGAGGTATTATCTTTCCAGAACAAAAAGACAGCAAATGGCACGGGGATATCAGGCCACTTGACTGAGGTATGGGAACATCTCTGTGATGGACTTGTACCAAGTATTTCTATTTGTTTCTTTAAGTTCAAGCAGACTTATAAGTAATTTTCAGGACAGTGGCTATAATTCTGAAGTTTGGTTCTAAATCTTGGAACACATTCATTTTCTTTTCCTCTTTTGAGACTATATTACTCACTTCTGTTTTTCAGTTACCTTTATCTTTGGCTTAAATTGAGACACTCTCATATTAAGGATTTTGGCTTCAAGAAATGTTCTGGAAATCTTATTAAAATTTGATGCCATAACAGTTCCCATTGGATTGAGACCAAAAAGCCAAGTAAAAAAAGTAGGTTTTTGTTCATTCCATGAGAGTAGCCTTTTTCACTTTGGAATAAATAGGCAGCTCTGTTTGTTAGCCAAAGACATAGATACATCTTGTGGATTAGTTAACTTAGCACCAAAACATTAGTTAACATTAGTTAACTTAATACCAAAACGTTTTCACAAGTTACATGAGAAGAGGGAATGATTCAGAGAAAGAAGGCTCATCACCAAAATATCTCCAGAAACCAATCAAATGTGTACTAACCCAGTGATTTGCTGTCTATGTGAGTGCAGCACAAATACTCCTGAACTCTGCTGCTTGGAGCTCTGAGCATTGGATGGCCTGGGGGTCTTATTAAAATTCAGATTCTGGTTCTAGAGGTCCAAGTGGTACCTGAGATACTGCACATCCATCATCTCCCAGATGATGCAGACACTATCAGGGGTAGTTAAGGGTCTAAATGTCAGGAAGTGTACATTTACATCTAATGCTACTCAACAGATGGTTAGAGAATATTTGAAGCTTTAATGAGAATGGGTATTGCCCAACACACACCAAAACTGTTTCTTTTTTTAAAAAAATATATTTTATTGATTTTTTACAGAGAGGAAGGGAGAGGGATAGAGAGTGAGAAACATCGATGAGAGAGAGACATCGATCAGCTGTCTCTTGCACGCCCCCTACTGGGGATATGCCTGCAACCAAGGTATATGCCCTTGATAGGAATTGAACCTGGGACCTTTCAGTCTGCAGGCTGACTCTATCCACTGAGCCAAACCAGTTTCGGCCAAAACTGTTTCTTTAAAGTGAATGCCCCTAGCCAAATTTATATTTTCTAAATATCTGAAAAGTTAAAAATGCAAACATTGAAACATCTTTCTTATATCAGTGTCATTATTACTTTATAGGAAAATGCCTTGTGTCAGATTTTGCTTGAATTCTCTCATCCAGAGAGGCACAAAAAGACATTTATTTTTAATTTCAGTATATCTTGCTTGTACAGTGATCTGGTTCTGGAAATGGGAGCTGAGGCTGGTGGCCAGGTGACTGGGCCAATATGATTGTGGAGAGTGCTTGGTCGAAGGGAGTGGTACCTATTGCCGACAGGAGCACATCACTACAGCTGTGTGTTTGGGATGGAAGATCCTGTGTGTTTGGGGGCTGGGAAGCATGCAGGGAAGGTGTTGGAATAGAATTCCTTCTCTTGAGAGTAAGAGACTGGTTAAAAGTCACGGTTAAACTAACAAGTGTTGGCCACATGACAGAAGCTGTGTTCTCCATAGAGCAGCAATCCGTGCCGCAGACATAGACAGAATATAAAAGACATTGTAGCACCTTCTGACTCAGTATGAAATTTTATGTTTTTAGTTTCACACGTTTTTCAAAATAACCAGTTCTCTTTCTTCTTTTTCAGAGGCGTTGTTTCCATGTTCATTTTGAAAATGACAGAAACCCAAGCTGGAGAATACCTACTTTTCATTCAGAGTGAAGCAACCAATTACACAATACTGTTTACAGTGAGTATAAGAAGTAAGTGCCACTTGCTACTAGGTCTTCACAGTAGGCCATGCCATTGTTTATAACCCAGGAGCTTTCCCAGCTGTTCCAGACACAATGTACAGGTTTTCCTCAACATGGAGTTGAGTTGTTCACTTCAACCGATCATATATGTAACCTGTTGAGACTCTCTGACATGACCGGGGGACTATCAGAATTAGCGCTCTGAAAAACCCAGATAGCCTCTATTGAGGTCCCCCATTTTTTTCAATGATAGATGGCTGACATGAAGAAATGGAAAACATTTTAGTCTTGGATTCAGAAGACCCGGGTTCTTATTCTGGATCTGATATTACCACCTCTGGCAAGTCGCTTAATCACTCTGAGCCTCAATTTCTGTATCTGTAAAAAAGGGGTAAAAACACAGACCTCCTGGATTGTAAGATCTTAGCCCTATTCATGGTCTCTGAGACTATAAAAATATCTGTGTCCACTCTTTCCAGTATGGTAGCCACCAGCCACTGTGGCTTTTAAGTGCTTGAAATGTGACCAGTGTGACTGAGGAACCAAAGTTGTCATTTTAGTTAATTTTAATAAATTGAATTTATATTGTCTCATATAGCTAGTGGCCGCTGTGGTTATAGAAATGCCAGGTCACTATGCAAACTGTAAGGAACAAGCTATGTGTTCCTAACAAGGGAGATGAGACAACTGTGTGGTTGGTAGGACCATCCCAGCATGTGTCTTCTGGATTCCTGTTTCCTTACTTGTGCACAGGCTTAGGAACTACACAGGTTCACACTATGTGCATTGAGCACTTTACCTCCCATGACAGACTACACTAGAGATAGGTGTTTAGATTATTACAATTGTTCCTGTTTTTTCCCCTCATAGCTCCCCTCTACCTATTTCCCATCCTCTCCTCTGCCCTTATCAGCCCCGCCACTGTCCTCATCCATAGGTGTACGATTTTTGTCCAGTCTCTTCCTTCACCCCCACACCCTTTTCCCCTGAGAATTGTCAGTCCACTCCCTTTCTATGCCCCTGATTCTATTATATTCACCAGTTTATTCTGTTCATCAGATTTTTTATTCACTTGATTTTTAGATTCACTTTTGATAAATATGTATTTATTTTGATAATTATGTATTTATGTTGTTCATAATTTTTATCTTTACCTTTTTTTTTTGTCTTCCTCTTCTTAAAGAATACCTTTCAGCATTTCATATAATATTGATTTGGTGGTGATGAACTCCTTATTTTTTTCTTACCTGTGAATTTCTTTATCTGACCTTCAATTCTGCTTTTTTTTTTTCCAAAAAAATTTTTATTAATGTATTACATGTGTACATTTCTTCCCATTGTTCCCTCCATCACATTCCCATGCATGCCCTAACCCCTCAGTGTCTTGTGTCCATTGGTTATGCTTATATGCAAGCATACAAGTCCTTTGGTTGATCTCCTATCTACCCCACCTCTCTCTAAACTTCCCACTGTAATTTGACAGTCTGTTTGATGCTTTACTGCCTCTGTATCTATCTTTTGGTTCATTAGTTTTTAATGTTCTTTATTATCCATAAATGAGTGAGATCATGTGGTATTTTTCTTTCATTGACTGGCTTATTTCACTTAGCACAATTCTCTCCAGTTCCATCTAGGTTGCTGCAAATGGTAAGAATTCCTTCATTTTTATGGCAGCATAGTATTCCATTGTGTAGATGTACCATAGTTTTCTGATCCAGTGATCTGCTGATGCGCACCTAGGCTGTTTCCAGATCTTAGCTATTGTAAATTGTGCTGCTATGAACATAGGGGTGCATATTTCTTTTCTGATTGGTTTTTCTACTTTCTTAGGATATATTCCTAGGAGTGGGATTACTGGGTCAAATGGGTGTTTCATTTTTAGTTTTTTTTTTTTTTTTGAGGAAACTCCATACTGTTCCCCACAGTGGCTTCACCAGTCTGCATTTCCACTAGCAGTGCACAAGGGTTCCTTTTTCTCCACATCTTCACCAACACTTCTAATTTGTTGATTTGCTGATGATAGCCATTCTGAAAGGTGTAAGATAGTATTGCATTGTGATTTTGATTTGCATCTCTGAGATAATTAGTGACTTTGAGTGTGTTTTCATGTGTTTCTTGGCCTTCCTTCTGTCTTCTTTCGAAAATACTCTATTTAGGTCCATTGCCCATTTTTTTTATTGCATCATTTATCTTCCTTTTATTAAGTTGTTTAAGTTGCCTGTAGATGTTGGAGATTAAACTTTTATCAGTGGTAACATTTGCAAGTATGTTCTCCTATACAGTGGGCTTTCTTATTGTTTTGTTGATGGTTTCTTTTGCTATAAAAAAGCTTTTTATTTTGATATAGTCCTATTTGTTTATTTTCTCTTTAGCTTCCATTGCCCTAGGAGCAGTATGAGTGAAGAAGTTCTTTTGGCATATGTCTGAGATTTTGCTGCCTGTGAATTCCTCTAATATTCTTATAGTTTCCTGTCTTATGTTTAGGTCCTGTATCCATTTAGAGTTTATTTTTGTGTGTGGTGTAAGTTGGTGGTCTAGTTTCATTTGTTTTATTTTAATTTTTTTTGCATGTAGCTGTCCAATTTTCCCAACACCATTTATTGAAGAGACTGTCTTGACTCCATTGTATGGTCATGTCTCCTTTGTCAAATATTAACTGAGCATAGTGGTTTGGGTCGATATCTGGATTCTCTATTCTATTCCATTGGTCTATATGCCAGTACCAGACTCTTTTGAGAACAGTGGTTTTGTAATACAGCTTGAAATCTGGTATTGAGATCCCACCTTCTTTATTAATCTTTCTCAGGATTGCTGTGGCTATTCGGGATCTTTTTTTGTTCCAGATGAATCTTTGGAGAGTTCTTTCTAGGTCTGTGAAATATGCCCTTGGCATTTTAATGGGGACTGCATTGAATCTATAGATTGCTTTGGGTAGTATGGACATTTTAATGATGTTGATTCTCCCAATCCATGAGCATGGTATGCTCTTCCATCTGTTTACGTCTTCCTCTATCTCTTTTTTCAGTGTCCTGTAGTTTTCTGTGTATAGGTCTTTTACCTTCTTAGTTAAGTTTATTCCTAGGTATCTTAATTTTTTGGTGTGATGGTAAATGGGATTGCTTTTTTTGTCTCTCTTTCTGTAAGTTCACTATTAGTGTATAGAAATGCCATAGATTTCTTGGCATCAATTGTGTATCCTGCTACATTGCCAAATTCATTTATTAAGTCTATTAGTTTTTTGATGGAGTCTTTCATTTTTTTATGTACAGTATCATGTCATCTGCAAATAAGAACAGCTTTACTTCTTCTTTTCCAATTTGGATGCCTTTTATTTCTTCTTCTTGTCTAATTACAATGTCTAATACTTCCAGTACTATGTCGAACAGGAGTGGTGAGAATGAGCATTCCTGTCTTGTTCCTGTTCTCAGGGGAAATGGTTTTAGTTTTTGCCCATTGAGTATGATGTTAGCTGTGGGTTTATCATATATGGCTTTTATGATGTTGAGGTATGATCCTTCTATTCCCACTTTGCTGAGAGTTTTTATCAAGAAAGGGTGTTGGACCTTATCAAATGCTTTTTCTGCATTGATTGATATGACTATGTGATTTTCATCTCTCATTTTGTTTATGTGATGTATCACGTTTATTGATTTATGAATATTGTACCATCCTTGTATGATCTTTCTGATGTACTGTTGGATCCGATTTGCTAGAATTTTGTTGAGGATTTTGGCATCTATGTTCATGAGGGATATTTGCCTATAATTCTCTTTCATTGCGTTGTCTTTATCTGGTTTTGGTATTAGGGTATTGCTGGCTTCATAGAAGGTGCTTGGAAGTGTTCCTTCTTCTTGAATTTTTTGGAATAGTCTGAGTAGGATAGGTATTAATTCTTACTTAAATGTTTGTTATAACCCTCCTCTGAAGCTGGCTGGGCCTGTGCTTTTGTTTGCTGGAAGCTTTTTGATTACTGCTTCAATTTCTTCCATAGTTATTGGCCTATTGAGATGTTTAGAATCTTCCTGATTGGGTTTTGGAAGGTTGCAGTTTTATAGGAATATGTCCTTTTCCTCCAGATAGTTGGAATAGAGTTGTTCATAGTATTTTTTAACAATCCTTTTTATTTTGGTGGGGTCTGTTGTTATTTATCCTCTTTCATTTCTGATATTGTTTATTTGAATCCTCTCTCTTTGCTTCTTGGTGGGTCTGGCTAGAGGTTCATCGATCTTCTTTATCCTTTCAAAGAACCAACTCTTGGTTTTGTTGATCTTTTGAATTGTTTCTTTTGTCTCTATGTTGTATATTTCCACTCTGATCTTTACTATTTACTTCCTTCTGCTTACACTGGGCTTTTCTTGTTGCTCTCTTTCTAGTCCTTTGAGTTGTAGGGTTAGGTAATTTATTACCATTGTTTCCTGTTTTTTGCAGTAGGCTTATAGGGCTATGAATTTCCCTCTTAAGACTGCTTTCACTGTGTCCCATAAATTTTGTATTGTTGTGTTGTCATTGTCATTTGTTGCCATGATATTTTTTATTTCTTCCTTGATCTCTCTGGTTACCCAGTCGTTGTTTAATAGCATGCTGTTTAGTCTCCATGTGTTTGATTTCTTTGGATTTTTTTTTAATATATTTTATTGATTTTTCACAGAGAGGAAGGGAGAGGGATAGAAAGTCAGAAACATCGATGAGAGAGAGACATCGATCAGCCGCCTCCTGCACACCCCACACTGGAGGTGTGCCCGGAAGCAAGGTACATGCCCCCGACCGGAATTGAACCCTGGACCTTTCAGTCCGCAGGCTGACGCTCTATCCACTGAGCCAAACCGGTCTTGGCTGGATTGGTTTTATTGCAGTTGATTTCCTGTTTTATGCCACTGCAATCTGAGAAGATTCTTGATATGATTTCTATCTTCTTAAATTTGAAGAGACTTTGCCTATGCCTCAACATATGGTCTATCTTTGAAAATGACTCATGTGTACTTGAGAAGAATGTATATTCTATGGTTTTGGGGTGAAATGTTCTGAAGATGTCAATTAATTCCATCTGGTCTAGTTAGTCATTTAGGATTGATATTTCTTTGCTGATATTTTGTTTAGAGGATTTGACCAATAGTGATAGTGGGGTATTAAAGTCTCCTACTATGATTGTATTCCTGTCAATCTCTCCCTTGATATCCTCCAGGAGTTTTTTTATGTATTTGGGTACTCCTGTATTGGGTGCATATATGTTTACCAGAGTTATATCTTCTTTTTGGATTGCTCCCTTTAGTATTATGAAGTGGCTTTCCTTATCTTTTGTTATATCCTTCACTTTGAGATCTAATTTGTCAGATATAAGTATTGCTACCCCAATTTTTTTTTCATTTCCATTTGCCTGAAAAACTGTTTTCCATCCCTTCACCCTCAGTCTGTGTGCATCATTTTTTCTGAGGTGGGTTTCTTGTAGACAACAGATATATGTGTCATGTTCTCTTATTCAATCCGTTACTCTATGTCTTTTGATTGGAGCATTTAATCCATTAACATTTAACATTATTATTGATAGGTACATATTTGTGGCCATTTTTATTCTTTACCCCTGTGTTCCTTATTCACTTCCTCTTTCTTTCTTTCTTCCTTTCTTTCTTTCTTTCTTTCTTTCTTTCTTTTTTCTTTCTTTCTTTCTTTTTCTTCCTCCCTCCTTCCTTCTCTCTCTCTCTCTCTCTCTCTCTCTCTCTCTCTCTCTCTCTCTCTCT
>JAAGEH010000011.1:7327710-7459659 GCA_011751065.1 Lasiurus cinereus | reverse complement strand
TCTCTCTCTCTCTCTCTCTCTCTCTCTCTCTCTCTCTCTCTCTCTCTTTCTCTCTCTCATTTGGTGGCAAAAAATTCCCTTCGTCCTTTTCTGTCTGTGAGGCTCCTGATTTCATCTTCAATTTTTATTGCTAACCTTGCTGGGTATTAATGGATTCAAACCCTTCCTTTGCATGACTTTGTACATTTCATTTCATTCCCTTCTGGCCTGATGAGTTTCTGTTGAGAAATCAGTTGCTAGTCTGATGGGGGTTCCTTTATAGGTAACTTCCTGTCTCTCTCTGGCCGCTTTTAAGATTCTTACTTTGTCATTGTTGTTTGCCAATTTAATGATAATGTGCCTTGATGTTGGTCTTTTGGGGTTCATTTTGCTTGGGACTCTGTGAACTTCTTGGATTTGTGTGGGTTTTTTTTTCCCTATATCAGGAAAGTTTTCTGTCATTATTTCTTCAAACAGGTTTTCTATTCTTTGCTGAGTTTCCTCTCCTTCTGGAACCCCCAATACGTGGATATTGTTTTGTTTCATGTTGTCCCAAAGTTCCCTCAGGCTCTCCTCCTTTTAAATTTTTTCTAGAAGCTGCTCTACTTGGGTATTTTTTCCTCCCTTGTCTTCTACCTCACTGATGCGGTCCTCTACTTCTTCTAGTCTACTTTTGATACTTTCTATTGAGTTCTTTCCAGCAGTGGTATAATTTTTCATTTCTTCTTGGTTCTTCTTTATTTCCTCTTGGTTCTTACACATATTGTTGAATTTGTCTTCCATTCTTTTCAGCCACCTTATGACCATTTTCTGAATTCTTTTTTTTAAAATATATTTTACTGATTTTTTTACAGAGAGGAAGGGAGAAGGATAAAGAGTTAGAAACATTGATGAGAGAGAGACATCGATCAGCTGCCTCTTGCACATCCCCTACAAGGGATGTGCCCACAACCAAGGTAAATGCCCATGACAAAAATCAAACCTGGGTCCTTTCAGTCCACAGACTGACACTCTATCTACTGAGCCAAACTGGTTTCAGCCATTTTCTGAATTCTTTTGCTGGCAGGTTGCTTGCCTCTATTTCGTTTACTTTCTTTTCTGGTGATTCCTGCTTTTCTTTCATATTCGGGCTATGTCTTTGTCTACCCATGGTCTCTCTTCTCCATCTGTCTGATTATGTAGTTCTCTCTCTCCTGCATTGATTTAAAGGCACAAAATACAACACAACCAGGTACAACACACAAGGCACTGAACAGAAATGTATTCAAAATATTAATAGCCACAAATAAAGATGACCATCAGAGAGAGACAAATTAGGGGATAGGAGAGAAAGAAGAAGAGAGAAAAGAAGAAAAAGAAAAGAAAAAAAGAAAGAAGTGCCCAAATGAAATTGGAAGAAGGGAGCAAAAAAAAAAGAGAGAGAGAAAAGAAGAAGAAAAAAAATAAGAGAGAAAAGAAAGAGAATAAGAAAGAGAAGGGGAACGAATTATATATATGGGGAGAAAACTCCAATAGAACAGACAATAATCCCAACAAATGCCTGCAATAAGTACCTGGAGATTAATATAAACTACAAACAACTAATATCAAGGGAGGCGAGGGAAAACAAGTAAAAAACAAAGCAAACAAAAAGGAAAACAAAACAAGAAGAATAAGCAAAAGAGTCTCACAAAAAAGTGTAAAAAATTGATATAATCAAGCAAATAATAGCAAAAGGACAGAGAGAAAAACAATTTTTGCATAATGAAGGCAGAGAAAAGAGAGGTGTGTATGGACTTGGAGCAGGGTATTGGAAATTAGATATATAAGTGGGGTGGAATTTTATCAGGAGGTAAAAAGAAAGAATAGGGATAATCTAAACTAGGAAAAGAGTAAGAGAAACAGGACAACAAATGGGAAAAATTTACGAAGATAGTGATGGCATAAAGGTAGAATTGAGATAGAATAAAATTATGCTAAAGGAAAGATGAAAATAGAATGTAGAATTGTAATCCCAAAGTAAAATAAAGAGAAAATAAAATGACCCTTTTTTCCCCCAAAAGGTAAAATAGTAGTAGTAATAATACTGATTGACTATAAAAATGTAGAAATTAAAAAGATAAAATGAAGTGAGAAAAAAAGAAAAAAACATTAGTTTCAGGAGGAATCCAAGATGGCGGCATAGGTAAACACCTACACTGCTGCCTCGCACAACAATTTCAAAACTACAACTAAAAGACAGAACGGACATCATCCAGAACCACAGGAAAGCTGGCTGAGTGGAAGTTCTACAACTAGAAGGAAAGAGAGGGGCTCACAGAGACCCAGAGGAGCTGCAAAAAGCCGAGGTACGGAGACGCGCGCGCTGAGAGAGCGGGTGCCGGAGTACCGGGCTGGCTTTCTCTGGCGGGAGGGAAACAGAGACTCCCAATGGCATTGAACCCCTTATCCTACGACACTAAACCCAAGATCCAGCCGAAACTCATACGGGGGGAGTTTGGACTGTGAAAAGGGAAAGGTGCACGGAAATTTAGGGGAGTCACGGAAGATCAGGTCCGGTCTCGCACGCGCACGGTGCTGCGCGGAGGACAGACTGCTGATTGTGCCGCTGACTTTCGCGACTGGGCGGGAGACAGACCCTCCCAACTGTGCCACTTCTGAGTCCACTGGGCCCCTGTTTCGGGTAAAACCCTGGGGACCTACACTCGTGTGGTCCTGGTGCGCAGGGGAGCTGGAAAGGCAGCGGTTAGAGGCACCGCGAGCGCGAGCTCCAGCCATTACCCAGTCACGTGAGACTCAGGGGCCGTGGAGGGTGGGGCCGACTGGAAGGCAAGGCGGTCCCTTAAGCCCTGAGACTCCACCCATCCCAAGCTCAACAGATGCTTCTGCGGCTTTGCGTCTGCTATCATAAGGCTGAATCCAACACAGAAGTTTCCCCGGCATAGGGAAAATGCCGAGACAAGGGAAGGGATTACAAACAAAAGAAATGGAGGAAAAAAAACGACTGGATATAGAGTTCAAAACCACGCTTATAAGGTTTTTCAAGAATATGCTAGAAAAGATGGATAAATTTAGTGAGAACCAAGAAGAGATGAAAAAGGACCAAATAGAAATTAAACATACACTGACTGAAATAAAAAATATTATACAGAGTCCTAACAGCAGACTAGAGAAAGGCAAGAATCAAGTAAAAAATTTGAAATATAAAGAAGCAGACAACATTCAACTGGAAAAGCAAGAAGAGAAAAGAATCCAAAAATGTGAACATAATGTAAGGAGACTCTGGGACAGCTTTAAGCGTACCAACATCAGAATTGTGGGGGTGCCAGAAGAAGAGAGAGAGCAAGATACTGAAAACCTATTTAAAGAAATAATGACTGAAAACTTCCCACATCTGGTAAAAGAAATAGACTTACAAGTCCAGGAAGCACACAGAACCCCATATAAAAGGAATCCAAAGAGAACCACACCAAGACACATCATAATTAAAATACCAAGAGCAAAAGAGAAAGAGAGAATACTAAAAGCAGCAAGAAAAAAACAGTTTATTACCTACAAGGGAGCACCCATACGACTGTCAGCTGATTTCTCAACAGAAACGATGCAGGCCAGACGGGAGTGGCAAGAAATATTCAACGTGATGAATAGCAAGAACCTACAACCAAGAATAATCTATCCAGCAAAGCTATCATTCAGAATTGAAGGGCAGATAAAGAGCTTCACAGATAAGAAAAAGCTAAAGGAGTTCATCATCTCCAAACCAGAATTATATGAAATGCTGAAAGGTACTCTTTTAGAAGAGGAAGAAGAAAAAGGTAAAAGCCAAAAAATTATGAACAACAAATACATATCTATCAACAAGTGAATCTAAAAATTAAGTGAATTAAAAATTTGATCAACAGAATAAACTGGTGAATATAATAGAATCAGGAGCACAGAAAGGGAGTGGACTGATAATTCTCAGTGGGGAAGGGGTGAGGGGTGTACAGGGAGAGACTGGACAAAAATCATACACCTATGGATGAGATCAATGGGAGGGAGCTAAGGGCAGAGGGAGGGGTGGGAGCTGGGTGGAGGGATGCTATGGAGGGGAAAAAAGAGAAACAAATGTAATAATCTGAATAATAAAGATTTAATTTAAAAAAAAACTACTCCCTAAAAACTTTGTATGTTCTTAGAAAACTTTCTCAATTGGGCTAATGGTCTAGTAATAAATTTTTGCTGTAGTCACTGTAAAAAAACAAACAAACAAACAAAAACAAAAGAAAACATTAGTTTCTTAGGTAAAAGATGAAAATATTAAAAATTAAAAAAATAAAATAAAATGTGCAGTAGTGATGATCATTCACTTCCTTTGTTGTTCTGTTTGGCACATCTGTTTCCCAGTCGGGAGAGTATTGCCCTTACCTGCTTTTCACTGGTGCTTAGTGTTGTAAGCCAGTCCTAGTTTTTAAGCAGGCTGTGTGTCTTACTCTCTCTATTTTTTGTTCTTACACAAAAGTCAATTTTTGAGTCAGCCCCTGGGTGGCAGTGTTTCAGGATTGACTTCCGAGTCTATAGGTCCTCTCTAGCCTGTGCTTAGATCTTGCTTTCCCTGTGGCGTTCAATACTGGTTTGTGGAAGTGGGCTGCCCCAAAGCTGGTTCTCCGCCGGTCACTCCTTACTCTGATTCCCAGGTTCCAGAAAAACAAGTTTTCTCTACAGTCTCTCAGGGGGTCCCCTACAGGGTGATCCTATGTTTTGGTCTTAGCAATCAGAAGCAAGGACCTGAAGAGGAAAGAGCGTACATCTGCGCAGTCCCCCTTTCCTGCTCCTATCCAAGCAGCCGGCACACTTCAGTAACTTCCAGGCTGTCTTTCTGCATCAGATCAAAATGGGTTGCTTTCTAGAGATCCCCTCTGTTAGCAGCTCTGATGACCCCCTTTTATATTCATGGATCACACCAGATGCAACAGCCACGGATTTCTCTAGGTGCATATTTCCACTGGTCCTCCAGCTCCCAGTGCGCGTGTTTTTCTGTCCTGTGGGACCAGAGACCTCACCTTATCCTAGATGAAATCTGACCTTTCCGTGTGGCATGTAGAGCTCCTCTGAATTTGAGTGTTTGCACCAATTGAGGACAGGTATCCTGGGGATCACAGCTGTTCGATGGGTTCCACAGCTGTGGCTTTTCAGACTTCTGTAAACCTCCACTTTCCACTTCAAGATGACGTGGTCTCCACATCTGAGCTGGTAGCTCCAGGAGAACAAACCCCAGCAGCAGTGGGGGGCTACCTGGTCAGGGGAGCCCCATCCAGCAGTCTCCCACCTTCTCCTGGAGTATAACTGTCCCTTAACTCGCCAACAAACGCTCCCAGTGTGACCCTCAGTGTTCTCTCTGTCTGCTCAGGGACAAGGCTCGGGACACGTCCATCTATTCCACCGCCATTTTTTTTCCCAACCTGACCTTCAATTCTGAATGATAGTTTTGCTGGGTAGGGTCATCTTGGTTGTAGGTTCTTACTATTCGTCACTTTGAGTATTTCTTCCCATTTGGCCTGCATCGTTTCTGTTGAGAAATCAGCTGACAGTCTTATGGGTGCTCCCTTGTAGGTAACTAAGTGTTTTTCTCTTGCTGCTTTTAATATTCTCTCTTTGTTTTTTTGCTCTTGGCATTTTAATTATAATGTGTCTTGGTATGGTCCTCTTTGGGTTCCTTTTGTTTGGGGTTCTCTGAACTTCTTGGACTTGCAAGTGTATTTCTTTCACCAGGTGGGCAGAGTTTTTTGTTGTTGTTTTTTTATATATTTTATTGATTTTTTACAGAGAAGAAGGGAGAGGGATAGAGAGCTAGAAACACCAATGAGAGAGACATTGATCAGCCGCCTCCTGCATGCCCCCTACTGGGGATGTGCCCACAACCAGGATACATGCCTTTGACCAGAATCTAACCTGGACCTTTCATTACGCAGGCCGATGCTCTATCCACTGAGCCAAACCGGTTTCAATGGTTTTTAGTCATTATTTTTTCAAATAGGTTTTCGGTATCTTGCTCTCTCTCTTCTTCTTGCACCCCCATAATTCTGATGTTGGTACACTTGAAGTTGTCCCAGAAGCTCCTTACACTATCTTCATATTTTTGGATTCATTTTTCTTTTTGATTTCCCTATTGAGTGTTTTTTGCTTATTTGTATTTCAAATCTTTGACTTGATTCCTCTAGTCTGCTGTTAGATCTTCATATAATATTTTTTACTTCAGTCAGTGTATGCTTAATTTCTAGTTGGTCCTTTTTCATATCCTTGAGGGTCTTGCTAAATTTATCCATCTTTTCTAGAAAATTCTTGAAAAACCTTATAATCGTGGTTTTGAATTCTATATCCAGTTGTTTGCTTTCCTCTATTTCTTTCACTTATTATTTGTTACTTTGTCTCCGCATGTTCGCTGCTTCCCTTAGTTGACAGAGTGGCTAGGTTTCCTATAGAGCCCAGTGGCTCAGCCTCCCCAGTTACCTGAGGTGGACACTCTTGGTGCACTTTTTTGTGGGCTGTGTGCACAGTCTTATTGTAGTTAAGTCTTAACTGTTGTTGGTATCACTGGGAGGAATTAACCTCCAGGCCAATTGGTTGTGAGGATCATCTGTGTCTACGCTGGGTGAATTTCTGTACTGGAGACACCCTTATGAGACAAGATTTGCAAAAGCCTCTGTGCTCAGCTTGGATGGGCTAGAGCCTTAGGATGAAGCAGACAGAATTGGTTTCCCATCAGCCCTGCCCTAATAGGCCCCTGTGTCTCAGTGTTTCATGGCAATCGCTGCAAGCATCTCTGAGAGAAAGCCACCCTCAAGTTCCATGCTGCCAGACAGTCCAGTTTCTCCCCAAATGAGTCTGGGTCCCCAGAGTTTCGCCTGGAGTGCGCCTGTGCCTCAGTAACTCTGCCTACTACAGTTCCTCTGAGTCTCAGTGTGCTTTTCTCTTTCCTGACAGTTCAGTTTCTTTCTGTGTGAGTTTGGGTCCCCAAAGTCTCGCCACAACTAGAGTTCAGCGAGTTTTTGTCTCCCTCCTGCCTGAGAAAGCCAGCCTTGCACTCAGTTGCCAGTCCTCTCGGCGCACGTGTCTCAGTACCTTTGCCTCCTGCAACTCCTCTGAGTCACAGTGTGCTTTTCTCTTTCCTTCTAGTTGTAGAATTCCCACTCAGCCAATCTTTTTGTGGTTCTGGATGGTGTCCATTTTGTCTTTTAGTTGTAGTTTTGAAATTGTTGTGTGAGGTAGCAGTTTATGTGTTTACCTATGCCGCCATCTTGGTTTCTCCAAGGCAGGGATTTCTTGCTTGTTCTCTCTCTCTTCCCAAGTGTTAATATTTGAATTCGTTTAAGGTAAGTGGGTATCTGCTGTATGTCTCTATTATATTTAAAATCTCTCCTTTTCACTTATGATTTACAACATAAAAATTTAACAACAATTATTCAAGTACATTGAAACTTGTTTTTAGCAGGTGAAGTTGAAAAAAGTAAGGTGGGAGAGACTTGGCAACAGTCAATGTGAACCACAGGCTCTGTGTTCACTGGCAGTGTGGCATGATTCCTAAAAAAGGAAATCTGGACCTTAGTCTTGTTCATAAAAATATGATGTCTAGGTTAAGGAAATTAGTAGATCTCCATTTATTTTCAGATGAATATTAACAAAATAGAACAGTCAGCATGGTGATGAACTTGGAATTCCTTAAGTGAGGAACAGAGGAAGGAGTTGAGAATGGTTAGCATAGAGAAGAAAATATTTTCAGGAGTGAAGTTTGAGGGCACTGTGATGTACAGGAAATTCTTCTGACATCTGAGTCAGGAAACCTATAGAGTAATTGTCTCCCTTAACATGTGTTTCTGATTTTTTTTCTTATAGTAGCAGATATTTTCATTTTTTAAATTACAGTTGACAACATAATATTAGTTTCGGGTATGAAGCACAGTTGTTAAACATTTATATATTGGTAACTTATGAAGTGTTTGGTTTCTGATTTTAAATACATGAAAGATTTTCATGTGGAAGCAAAGCTACACTCCAGAGCAGTGGTTTTCAACCTTTCTAATGCTGCGACCCTTTAATATAGTTCCTCATGTTGTGGTGACCCCCAACCATAAAATTATTTTTGTTGCTACTTCATAACTGTAATTTTGCTACTGTTATGAATTGTAATGTAAATGTCTGTGTTTTTCGATGGTCTTAGGCTCCACAGCAGCAGTTGAGAACTGCTAGCAGGGTCACCTAAGACCATCGGAAAACACAGATATTTACATTAGAGGGTAGAATTGGGACCAATGGTCAGAAATTACAAGAAGAGAATGCAAAACCACCAGAAAATGCAATATTTGCAACTCATAAACCAACAAAGGATTAATAGTCATAATAGGTGGAGATTTCCTATAAATCAGTAAGAAAAACAACAACAGAAAAATTAATAAAAGACAGAGCGGTCATTTCTTTTTCAGAACATGAAAACTAAATGGTCAATAAATATGTTAAGTTAATAATGAAAAAATGCAAATACCACAACAAGGTATCATTATATACCCACTAAATTGTTGAAAATTTAGAAGACTTGGTGAGATGTAAGGAATAGGCAGTTTCATACTCTGCTATGTAAGTGGCAATTAGTACATATAACCACTTTGGAGAACAGATTACATTATGCGTAAAACTGAATGTGCTCGTATCATAAAAACTAGCAGTTCCACTCCTGGGTATATTACTAAAGAAAGTTACATACTGCCTCAGTAGAAATGCACAAAGTATTCATAGCACCATTGCTGATAATATAAAAACCTAGAAACACCCCGTGTCCACTGCAAGGAAATGGAGTCACAGATTGTGATATATACCAATGAACACTGTAGTGAAAAAAAAAAGATGAAGTATTAGTATACAGTGGTACCTCAAGATATGAGTGCCCTAACATATGAGATTTTTGAGGTAGGAGCCGTAGAGTGAGTGATTTTTTGCTTTGAAATACGAGCAACATTTGAGATACAAGTAATCGCGCGGATCGGTCGGCTGCACACAACCCACCAGTTTACCGCAACTCGAGCATCTCATAGTTTCCCACGCCTCAGTCAGTGTGCTTGTTTACCTCGTTGTCGAAGCATCTTGTGTGCATTTACATACTTTATCACATTTCTTTTTATAACCATGGGTCCGAAGAAAGCAAGTGGAAAGGTCAGTGCTCAGAAGAGGATGATGTCTATTGAATTAAAGCGTGAAATCATAGAAAAATATGAGCAAGGTGTGAGAGTGGCTGACTTGACGAGGCAATACGGGCGTAGTACTTCCACGATATGCACTGTGCTTAAACAGAAGGAGTTGATAAAGGGTATAACGCCAGCTAAGGGCATTACAATAATTTCTAAGCTCCGTAGCTCTCTCCATGAAAAGATGGAGAATCTACTGATGGTGTGGGTGACGGAGAAGCAGCTTAAAGGAGATACATTAACACAAGGCATCATATGCGAGAAGGCGAGAGCGATTTACGGTGATTTGCTGGAGCAGACCCCGCGCACTTCCATAGATGAAGCATCGAAAGACTCATTTAAAGCCACTAGAGGCTGGTTTGATAACTTCAGGAAAAGGTCCGGCATTCACTCCATCGTCAGGCATGGTGAGGCAGCAAGTTTGGATGTGAAGGCAGCTGAGGATTACCTCAAAATTTTTCCGAACTGATAGAAGCCAAAGGATATATCCCCCAGCAAGTCTTCAACTGTGACGAGACAGGGCTTTTCTGGAAGAAGATGCCGAATAGGACTTATATGATGGCAGAGGAGAAGGCGATGCCAGGCCACAAACCCATGAAGGATAGGCTAACTCTCGCACTGTGCGCCAATGCGAGTGGCAACTACAAGATCAAGCCTCTGCTCGTATACCATTCGGAAAACCCCAGAGTCTTTAAGTCACATAAGATTTTAAAAGATAAACTGCAAGTTATGTGGAGGGCAAACCCGAAGGCATGGGTCACCAGGCAGTTCTTTGTGGAGTGGGTAAACCTGGTTTTCGGCCCTTCTGTTAAGAAATATCTACAGGAAAACAACCTAACCATGCAAGCCCTCCTCGTCCTTGACAATGCTCCTGCTCACCCACCGAACCTCGAAGATGAACTCCTCAAAGAGTTCAAGTTTATAAAGGTTGTCTACCTACCTCCCAACACCACTCCTATCCTGCAGCCCATGGATCAGGAGGTGATTTCTAATTTTAAAAAGCTGTACATCAAGCACCTGTTCTGGCGCTGCTTTGAGGTGATGGAGAACACAAACCTCACCCTTCGAGAGTTCTGGAAGAACCACTTGAACATCGTGATATGCCTCAGAATTATTGATCAGGCCTGGCTGGGTGTTACAACGAGGACTTTGACCTCTGCATGGAAGAAGCTGTGGTCTGAGGCCGTAGCCGAAAGGACCTTCTAAGGATTCAAACCCGAGGTGCCAGTGGAGGAGGAGATAGTGTCTGTGGGAAAATCCATGGGCCTGGAGGTGGATGAGAGAGACGTGAATGAGCTTGTGGAGGAGCACTCTCTGGAACTCACCACGGAGGAGTTACAAGAGTTGCAGTCTCAGCAACATGCAGAGGTTCTCCAAGAAATTGGTTTTGAGGAGGAGCCAGAGGTGGAGGAGATCTCTACAAGGGAGAGATAAAGGAGATCTTAGGAATGTGGGAGAGGGTGTCACACTTTGTGGAAAAGAAACACCCCGAAAAAGTTGCTACTGGTCGTGCATCAAGCTGTTCAATGAAACTTGCCTCACCCATTTCAGAAACATTCTGAAAGGGAGGAAGAGGCAAATTGGACACGTTTTTTTTTTAAATCGGCCAAAAATGCAAAGACCAGTAGCAATTAAGTTCAGTGAAGATTAGTTAAGTTACATTCAGTTTAGGGGTAAAGTGTAGAATTAAGAGTGTAACGATTAGGTAAATACACTTTATAAAACCAGTTTATTCCTTTACATTCTCTTTTATTATGTTTTCATACAATATTTGTCATTTATAAATACATTTTTCTTATTCAAAAACATGTAACAAGAACAACTGGGGTGGCATTTTGGGGGCTGGAACGGATTAATGGTATTTCAATTGATCTCAATGGGGAAATTTGCTTTGAGATACGAGCAACTTGATATACGAGCAAGGTTAGGGAATGAATTAAACTCGTATCTCGAGGTACCACTGTATACAGAACCATGGATCTCAACTAAAAACATAAGATTGGGTAAAAAAATGAAGTTGTATAAGACTACATGTTGAATGTAGTTCAAAAACAGTACAAAGAAACTAATATATTGTTTAGGGCAACATATCTCTTTAGTGAAAACATTATTTATTTTTATTTTATTTTTATTTTTAATCTTCACCCAAGGATATGTTTATATCTGTTTGTTTGTTTGTTTGTTTGAGAGAGAGGTGAGAGATTAATGTGAGAGAGAAACATTGATTGGTTTCCTCTCATAGGTTCCTGGATTAGAAATCAAAGCTGCAACCTAGGTATGTACCTTGCCCTGGAATCAGATCTACAATGTTGTGGTGCAAGGGACAGTGCTCCAACTAACTAAACCACCTGGCCAGGGCAGTGACAACATTTTTCAAAGCACTGGAATGATAAACACAAACTCAGGATAAAAGTGACCTAGGGTTCAGAGATGGGGTAAAGCACAAAAGTACATTCAAAGGTGTTTATTAATATTTCATTTGTTAAGAGAGTATGGGTCTATGGGCATTAGTTTTTATTATGCTCCAAAATTTATACTTCATATATATATGTATTATGTAAGAGTAACATGCAAATTGACCATCACTCCAACACATAAGATGACTGCCCCCATGTGGTCAAAGATGGCCACCCTCATGTGGACACAAGATAGCCACCACAAGATGGCCAGCAGGATAGGGCAGTTGGGGGAAACCAGGCGGGCAAGGGAGGACAGTTGGGGAGGACCCAGGCCTTCAAGGGAGGGCAGTAGCTGGGGGAACCAGCCATGCAGGGGAGGGCAGTTGGGGGTGACCAGTCCTGCAGGGGATGGCATTTGGGAGGAACCAAGCCTGCAGGGAATGGCAGCTGGGGGCAACCAGGCCAGCAGGGAAGGGCTGTTGGGGGGGACCAGGCCTGCAGAGGAGAACAGTTGGGGGGACTAGGCCTGCAGGGGAGGGCAGTAGGGGGTAATCAGATCAGCAGGGGAGAACACTTGGGGGGGGACTAAGCCAGCAGGGAAGGGCAATTAAGGGCTAATGGGCAGACAGGAGCAGACAGTTAGGGGCAACCAGGCTTTCAAGGGAGATAAGTTAGGGTTGACCGTCCAGTAGGAGAGGGTAGTTGGGGGTGACCAGGCCACCAGAGGTGGGCATTTGGGGGCGACAAAACCTGTAAGGGAAGGTAGTTGTGGGGGGACCAACCCTGAAGGAGAGGGAAGTTGGAGATGACCAGGAATAAAGGGGAAGACAGTTAGGGGTGACTAGGCCTGCAGGAGAGGGCAGTTAGGGGTGACTGGGCCAGCAGGGGAGGGCAGTTAGGGGTGACCAGGCCTTCACAGAAGGACAGTTAGGGATGATCAGGCTGGCAGGGGAGGGCAGTTAGGGGCAATCAGGCTGGCAGGGGAGCAGTTAGGTGTCGATCAGGCTGGCAGGGGAGTGGTTAGGGGGTGATCAAGCTGGCAGGCAAAAGCAGTTAGGGGCAATCAGGCAGGCAGGCAGGTGAGCAGTTGGGAGCCAGCAGTCCTGGATTGTGAGAGGGATCCCAAATTGGAGAGGATGCAGGCTGGGCTTAGAGACACCCCTCCCCATCTTATGTAATACTTTAGGATAAAATTTATAATAAGATGGGAGATTAGAATTTAGCATAGAGGAACTTTCTTTTTAAAAAAGGTTTGTTAAAAAATGGAAGGATCTGCTCGGGGAAGTAGTGAATTCCTGTCCGTAGAGGGGTCCAAGCAGAAGTAGAAAGTAAGTTTATATATTGGGCATTGTGGGAGTGGCAGGGGGTGGTGGTTGCGGGGAGGTGTGATAGTCCAGTGTAAGCAGCAGGCTAAACTGAACCTCTCAATTCTGTTCCAGTTGTTTTTAAAAGCTTTATTTTTTTAAAATTACAATTGACATTCATTATTATTCAGTTCCAGTTCTAGCTCTGTCTTATTATATTTCTGGATTCTAAATTTGTGTATTTCTGCCTACATAAAATTATGGGAAGAAAGTTGGGTCTTAAACTGTATAAGAATGGGTTTTAAACTTTGATATTTCCAGTTTTCTTTTTTCTATCTGTATCAATATTTGTATTTTCACATGGCCACACTCACTCATCTTTATTTGTGTGTGGATTTATGAAACACTCAAGAAAACTAGCTAAGAGCATAAATGCTAAAGTTGGTGTTTCTACTAGATTTGAATTTAATATGTTGGTGAGGGTTATATTGTTATATATATTTGGACTGAAGCAGAAGACACTGCTATGTTATAAAATACCAGCCTTTCTTTTTTTAAAATATGTTTTTATTGTTTTTTTTTGAGAGAGAGAGAGAAAGGGAGAGGGATAAAAGACAGAAACATTGATGATAGAGAAACATTGATCAGCTGCCTCCTGCATGTCCCCTACTGGGGATCAAGCCCACAACCTGGGCATATGTTCTGACCAGAAATTGATGAACCAGCAATCTCTTGGTGCATGGGACAATGGTCAATCCACTGAACCACACTGGCCGGGCACTTTATTAATGATTCAGAATGTTTTTGAGGGGACTGCTAATACAATTTTTTAAATATTAAAATATTAATAATTTGTGATGCTTTAGATACACTGCTTTACACATTAAGGAGACCATACTTTAGAAAAATGGAAAATGAGGACGCCCTGATCTGCATATCTGAGAGCATTCCAGAACCAACTGTGGAATGGGTGTTTCGTGATTCACAAAGTGAAAGGTACGATGTGTATATAGAGGTAACTGATGATTCCTATACTTATTTGGTCTTTTTCTAACCCAGTTGATGTCATATTGATGTACAGTTGAACTTGTCACCATATTAATAGGAAACTTTGGCATTTGGAATGATTAAGGTAGACTTTAACAGGGTTTGAGGGGAAAGAGGGGTTGGAGGTTGCTGTTTTAGTAAGGAGGCCTTTTGGAACTCTCCTATGTTTCCTCACTAAACTGCAGGATTCTCCCTAAACATGACACAACATGAATAAAAGCCCTTTAAGTTACAAGATTGGTAGCTCCTTGAGTATCTGGTTGGGGAAAAAGAAAAGTATGGACTGTAGTGTGTTGTTCCCTATAACTAAGAAATTCCCTGGAAATAAATGCTTAATTTGTGGTTATTATGTTTATTCTGGAATAGAGCAACTTACAAATAAATTGATTGTTTAAGGACATAGAATCTGACCAGAGTTCTAATTCTGGCTTGCTTACTAACTGTGTGGCCTTGAGCATGTTACTTAATCTCCTTTCTCATCAGAAGAATGGAGAAGGTAACAGTACTTCCTTGTAAGATTGCTATGGTGATTAAATGGTTTGCAAATTTTGAAACACAAAGAACTGTGCCTGGAGATAGTAGGTAAAACATAACTGTTTACTTTTGTTTTTTGAATGTGCAATAGCTAAATTCTCACAAAGTAAAGATTTTAGCTAATTAAAATTTATTAAACAACTTTTATTCTAAAATGGGACTAAACAGGAGAAAAATAAATTATATTAATGTGATCTCAAATTTTAGATGGGAAAGAAAAAGAGATTACCTGTAGATACGTATGTAATGTATGCATAGACAATAAAAAAATTAGAAAGCTACACATAAAAATGTGGATAATTTAAAATTCTTTTCTTTGTTTCCTTCCTTCCCCCCGGCCCCCCCCCCCCCCCACTAAATTTTCCAAAATTCCTACAACGAATCTAAACTATTATCTTATTGTTACTGGAAAGGGACTGGACCCAGAGTGGGTCTGCCTAAGGCTAGCCAGTAGTATATGGGTTCTTGACTTTGTACAGAAAAGATTTTACAACATGAGTCTTGGTGATTTTGAAAGTATGTTTATTAAAGCTGGGACAGTGAAACAATAAAGGGCTTAGGATTTAAGAAGCAACAAGAGAGACAGACAGATGCGGCTGTTTTGGCCTCTAGAAATGTTATAAGAAAGAAAGGCGGGGCTGCTGTTCGCTACAGGGAAGTCAGAAAAGGAGGCCTTAGGGACAGGTTTAAGGGGTTAGCTGGGGAAAGCTGCTGCTACCCATGGCTCCTGTGGTTGCAAGTTTCCTAGGGATCTTGGAGTTCAGGAGAAAGGCAGCAAAAGTATACAAGAAATTGAGGGGCATGGACATACTCCAAGGAGAGCACATACAGACTTCCTTTATCTTAAGGGTTTTTATATCTGTTTTCTAAAGGCAGAAATTTTAGGGGAGATTTCAACAGAATATTTATCAGCTCTCCAGGTCTGTCCTTCAATATGCTGATTCATTGAAATGAATGGATAGATGGGTCAGTGTCATTCTCTGGTCAGTTTCACCTTGAAAAAATGTCACCGAAAAGGGACCTGACTGAGGCAGGTCTGTCTCCCAGCAGCCAGTCTGGAATGTGTAAACCAGTTGCTCCTAATTATGCTTAGTTAGGAAAGGTAAGACCTTGCGATTTATTCTTTGGCCGTTAAGTTTCTCCATTACACTTGCTAAGGAATTTTCCTCGCTTTTGCTATCCTGCCTCATAATAATAAGAAAGGAAAAAAGCTCTAATGGAATGATGAATAAACAAAGAAAAAATCACATGTGCCTAAAATGATAACGAGGCGAAAAGTGACTATACACAGACTCCAAAAGAATCACTGCTTTGGGAAAGGGCATGATTTAGGGGAGCTCTCCGGAGGACCAGTGGAAGGCCACTGTCCTTTCTCTGCTGAGGAAGGAGAGGAAGGGAGCTCCAGCAAATCCTGAGAAGTTGCTGATGACTCTCAGGCGGGACCCTGGACTCTCCCCTGTTAGCTCTGGGAACTCATGTTTGCTATTCTCCCCTCAACTGGTTGTCCCTTCTATGCTTCAAAGAAAAGCTCTGTTAAGCTATTTTATAAAACTTAATCGTGCTTTTCCCTTCTTTTCTCCCCTAAATTCTGTTTTCTTTCTCAATTCTTTTTCTCTCTAAATAATAACAAAGGAGTCACCAAATACAAAAAATTTGAAACTGTTCTATTATGTACTTATCTCGAGTGTTCTTATTGTTGAGATAGTGTGTAACTAGTTCCCTATGAACTTGGCTGAAATGACAGATTTGGTGGTTGTTTTTTTGTGTGTGTGTTGTTTTTTTTTTATTATTTCTTTACAGAGAGGAAGGAAGAGGGATAGAAAGTCAGAAACATCGATGAGAGAGAAACATCGATCAGCTGCCTCCTGCACGCCCTCCACTGGCTGGGGTTGTGCCCACGACCAAGGTACATGCCCTTGACTGGAATCGAACCTGGGACCTTTCAGTTTACAGGTTGACGCGCTGTCCACTGAGCCAAACTGGTCTCAGTACAAATTTGGATTTTTTATCTAATTCTCCTTGACCTGCTCAGTCTTTGCACTCTTAAATAGATTATTTTTATAAATTTCTTTATTGATTAAGATGTTACATATGTCTTAAATAGACTCTTAATAAAACAGGCTCTACAATCTGTAACTTTGTTCTTCTCCTGAACATTCATTTGTAACTTTAAAATATGTTTAGTCAAATGACATTTATTTTCTATTTATAGCTATAAAGGAGAAAGTCCACCCATTGTTACAAAGGAGCAAAGTGTACTTCATGAGTTATTTGGAACAGACATAAGGTGCTGTGCAAGAAATGAGCTGGGCAAGGAATGTACCAAGCTGTTCACTATAGGTAAGACCATATGGTACATATTTCAGTGACTATTCCTTAGAAATGATCTGGACTTACTGTGACAATTTAAGTAGTCAACTTCAGAAATTCTATGTTCCCTTTATAATACTTTAAATGTAATATTATGGATTCTGTAAGTGCTACAAGATTTAATAAAAACTTGAGGAGAAACCAAGATGGCAGCATAGGTGAACACCTAAACTGCTGCCTTGCACAACAATTTCAAAACTAAACTAAAAGACAAAACAGACATCATCCAGAACCACATGAAAGCTGGCTGAGTGGAAATTCTACAACTAGAAGGAAAGAGGGGCTCATGGCGACTCAGAAGAGCTGCAAAAAGCTGAGGTACAGAGACATGCACATGAAGAGAGTGGGCGATGGTGTGCCTGGCTGGCTTCCTTCCTCTGGTGGGAGGGAGACAGAGACTCGCTATAGCACTGAACCCCTTATCCTACTGCATTGAACCTGAGCTTCGGGCGAGACTCATATGGGGGGAGTCAGGACTGTGAAAAGGGAAGAGTGCACAGAAATTTAGGGGAGGCGCGAAAAGGCAGAAGTCTGGGGTGTGCGCGCCAATGCGCACATAGAGGATGGACTGCTGATTGTGCCACTGGCTTTCTCTGATGGCGGGAGATAGAGCCTCCCAACTGTACCACTTCTAACTGCATTGAATCCCAGTTTTGGGTGAGACCCTGGGGACCCAGACTCATATGGGTCCCGGAGCACAAGGGAACCAGAAAGGCAGAGGTCTGGAGGCACCCATGTGTTGCCCACAGAAAGGGCTGCAGCGATTACCAATTACTGAGAGACACTTGAGACCCATGGGCTGCATAGGGCGGGGTTGACTGGAAGCCAAGGCTATCTCTGCTCAGCTCTGAGACTCCACTCCACCCAAGCTGAACATAGAGGCTTTTGCAGTTTTGCAAGTCTTGCATCATAAGGTTGATTTTAGCACCGAAGTTCTCCCGGCATAGTGAAAGGGCAGAGACAAAGAAACAGATCACAAATGAAAGAAATGGAGGAAGACAAACAACTGGATATAGAGTTCAAAACCATGGTTATAAGGTTTTTCAAGAATTTCCTAGAAAAGATGGATAAATTTAGTGAGACCCAAGAGGAGATGAAAAAGGACCAACTAGAAATTGAGCATACACTGACAGAACTAAAAAATATTATACAGAGACCTAACAGCAGACTAGAGGAATGCAAGAATCAAGTCAAAAATTTGAAATACAAAAAAGCAAAAAACACTCCACTGGAAAAGAAAAAAGAATCCAAAAATGTGAAGATAGTGTAAGGAGCCTCTGGACAACTTCAAGCGTACCAACATCAGAATTGTGGGGGTGCCAGAAGAAGAGAGAGAGCAAGATACTGAAAACCTATTTGAAGAAATAATGAATGAAAACTTCCCACATCTGGTGAAAGAAATAGAACCCCAAATAAAAGGAATCCAAAGAGGACCACACTAAGACACATCATAATTAAAATACCAAGAGCAAAAGATAAAGAATATTAAAAGCAGCAAAAGAAAAACAGTTAATTACCTACAAGGGAATACCCATACAATTGCAGCTGCTTTCTTAACAGAAACTATGCAGGCCAGATGGGAGTGGCAAGAAATATTCAAAGTAATGAATAGCAAGAACCTACAACCAAGATTACTCTACCCAGCAAAGCTATCATTTAGAATTGAAGGATGGATAAAGAGCTTCAGAGATAAGAAAAAGCTAAAGGAGTTCATCAACACCAACCAGTATTATAAAAAATGCTGAAAGGTACTCTTTAGGAAGAGGAAGAAGAAAAAGGTAAAGATAAAAATTATGAACAAGAAATACATATCTATCAACAAGTGAATCTAAAAAGTGAATTAAAAATCTGATGAACAGAATAAACTGGTGAATATAATAGAATCAGGAGCATAGAAAGAGAGTGGACTGACAGTTCTCAGGGGGAAAGGGATGAGGCGGGTACAGGGAGAGACTGGACAATAATCATACATCTATGGATGAGGACAATGCTGGGGGAGGTAAGGGGAGAGGAAGGGGTTGGAGCTGGGTGGAGGGGAGCTATGGGGGGGAAAAAAAGAGAAACAAATGTAATAATCTGAACAGTAAAGGTTTATTAAATTTAAAAAATAATAAAATGTAGTCTTCTAGAGAAAAAAGATTTAATATAAACTAAATATTTTAATTTGTTAATTTTTAAAGATCTTATATAATAAAGAGGTAATATGCAAATTGACCCTCACACTCTCACAAGATGGCTGCCTACAACCAGACTGGCAGAGAGGTTAGTGAGGGACAATCAAATGACTGAACAACCACGCTGCGTGGGGCAACCAGGCTGGCAGGGGAGTTAGTGAGGGGACAAACGACTGAACAAGCAGGCTGCATGCGGTGAACAGGCCAGAGGAGACAGTGCAGTTGGGGGCGACCAGGCTGACAGAAAGGGACATTTTGGGGTGATTAGGCTGGCAGGTGACAATGAGGGGTGACTAGGCCAGTGGGGGGGCAGTTGAGGGTGACCAGGCTGGCAGAAGAGAGCAGTTGGGGGTGACCAGGCTGGCAGGGAGGGAGCAGTTGAGGTTGTCCTGGCCAGCAGTAGGGCACAATTAGGGGTGATCAGGCCGGCACACAGAGGCAGTGAGGGGCAATCAGACCGGCAGGGGGCAGGGAATTAGGGGCGACCAGGCAATCAGGCAGGTGAGCGATCAGGAGCCAGTGGTCCAGGATTGTGAGAGAGATGTCTGACTGCCGGTTTAGGCCCAATCTCTAGGATAGGACCTAAACCGACAGTCAGACATCTCCCAAGGGGTCCTAGATTGGAGAGGGTGCAGACTGGGCTGAGGGGACCCTGCCCCCATAGACGAATTTCATGCACTGGGCCTCTAGCTAATAATATAATAAAAGATTCATGACATTTGTGATGATGTTAAAAACTTAATTCTTCAGATGATAAGTAAAAATCACCTTTTTTCTTACTTGGTATGTTTTCATCTTCTAGATCTAAACCAGAGTCCTCAGAACACACTACCACAATTATTTCTTAAAGTAGGGGAACCCTTGTGGCTCCGATGCAAAGCTGTTCATGTAAACCATGGATTTGGGCTCACCTGGGAGTTAGAAAATCAAGCACTGGAGGAGGTAATATGATGCATTTGCATTCTGAAAATGCAGAAACAGCCAACTGATAGTCCTCATTAAAATCACTAAATCCATGTTGTTTCATTAAAACCTAGGACAACTACTTTGAGATGAGTACCTATTCCACAAACAGAACTATGATACGGATTCTGTTTGCTTTTGTATCATCAGTGGGAAGAAACGACACTGGATATTACACTTGTTCCTCTTCCAAGCATCCCAGTCAGTCAGCTTTGGTTACCATCGTAGGTAATGCAGACTGTTCATGCAATCTTTATTCATATTTTTAGTTGCTTTGGTGTGGACTGTGAGGTATATGCTGTGAATTCTGATTTTAATATAATGTTAATGTCAGAAGCTGAGAAAGACACTGAGTCAGATTAGCTTTGCAAACATAAGCTTCCTTTTCCAGTCAAGCCCGATTGAATGCCACTGCCTTCTTAATTGCTCCATTGTACTATGACCATCTGTTTGTGAAATTTTGTCTTCCGGTAGAAGTTTCTTAAGAATAGGAGTAATTCCTTCTATCCTTGTAGTCCCAGGACCTGGAGGAGAGCCTGACACAAAACAGGCAGTTGATAAATGATTGTTCTAAGAACTGAGAGGGCAGTGAACAATGAGAGATTTGGACAAGCACCTGCCTGCACTGAAATTTGGGTGAAAGATGGAAGATTTGAAAATAATCATGCTTTTTAAGTAATTTCAGATTAGGTGGCAGCCTTCAACTGTAATGAACAGGCTAAGAAATGAAATAATTCTCTCATCACACTGATAAGGAAGTGTTCTACAAGAAAGCCTTGTGAATATTGGTGCTAGACTGTTCTTTTTTTCCCAATATATTTTTATTGATTTCAGAGAGGAAGGGAGAGGGATAGATGGAAACATCAATGATGAGAATCATTGGTTAGTTGCCTTCTGCCTGCCCGCTATTGGGGATTGAGCCTACAACCCTGGCATGTGCCCTTGACTGGAATCAAACCCGGTACCCTTCAGTCTGCAGATTGTCACTTTATCCACTGAGCAAAACCAGCTAGGGCTAAACTGTTCTTTCACTTGTGCCCTGTGGTTACTTTTTGTAGTGTGTGTCAATGAGAGAGCAGTCTGACTGGAGACTCCTACTCTATTCATGGTTGGCTGGGCTGGAGGGGCCCTTTCAACCTTTTGAAATTGCCTGCAAAAATCTATAGGTTTATTAATACATTTGGGGAGGGAAAGACTCAATTCTTAGAGGAATCTTAATTCTGGAAGGAGGTGAGCTCAGGCTTATAACTGTATAGGCCTCCTGTATTTCTTAGATTAGTGAATCTAATCTGCAGCATGAGTTTTCTTGCATTAAACTGATGAATAAAAATATTTATTTTCTCCATATATTTCCATAAATATTTTTTTTACAGAAAAGGGATTTATACACGCTTCCAAAACAAATGAAGAGTATGAAATTGACCAGTATGAAGAGTTTTGTTTTTCTATCAGATTTAAGGCATACCCACAAATCAGATGTACATGGACCTTCTCTAGAAAATCATTTCCTTGTGAACAAAGTGGCCTTGATGATGGATACAGGTAAGGTGACACAGCTCCAGGTCTTGGCATCATCTTCACACAAATCTTTTGTTGCCCCAGCAGAAGAGTGGTTTTGTGTCGTGAATTAGTATATTATTGAGTTGACACTGAAAACAGCACATGTGCAAACACAGTAACAGTTTTATAGTCCGTTCAGATAGTGAAAAATAGAAAGATTCTGGCTGGTGTGGCTAAGCGGTTGAGCATCAACCTATGCACCAAGAGGTTGCCAGTTCAATTCCTGGTCAGGGCACATGCCCAGGTTGTGGGCCGATCCACAGTGGGAAGTGTGGAAGGAGGCAGCCAATTGATGATGTTTCTCTCTCTTCAATGATGTTTCTATCTCTCTCCCTCTCCCTTCCTTCTTTCCTTCTAAAATGAATAAAAACATTTTTTTAAAAAGAAAAATAGCAAGAATTCTCTTTGAGCAAGGTTCCATGGTATTTTCTGAGTCACCAGATTGTTACTTCCTATTTGAGAGTGCATGCTACAATGAGTACACCAACTCTCCCTCAACACATTTGCAGAAGATTGAGGAAGTAAAGCCCTTAAAAACAGGAAAACATTACCTATCAGTGTATTGGTTTGTTTTCAAAAAGTTGGTGTAGAAATTGCCCAATAATCAATGCTAAAGGAAAATTTTATTTCCCTGGAATTTGTACAACTGTACTTGAATTTCTCTTATGGGAGAAATTCTTCATTGCTTTTTTAGAAAACAAAGATTTTTTTTTCCTTTGTCTTTTCTATGGCTATGACACCTTTTATCTCTTGAAAGGAATCCTATGCAACTTGGTTTCAGACTAGACTGTGACTGAGAGGCACTCTGTTCTCCTGAGGCCTGATAAACAGTCTCCTAACTCAGGGCTTCTCAACAGCAGTGCTATTGACATCTTGGGCTGATATTAATTGTTCTGGGGGCCTCTCCTATGCATTGTAGGGTGTTTAACAGCATTCCTGGCCTTCACCGGATGTCAGGAGCACCCCCACCCCCAATTGTGACAACCAAAATTATCTCCAGACATTGCCACACATCCCTAGTAAGGAAAACATGGCCTGGGTTGAGAAACACTGCTTTAGAGGGATCACCTCATTGTCATAAGTCCTTATTCTGAATCATCAAACATGAGAGTAGGAGGTTGGGAGTCAGCCCTCCTTCTAGTTGAATTGACTATCACAGGCCTGTGTTCAAAGGCTCTCAGAGCAATAATTTAATTCTCCCCTCCCTCCATGTTGTGGCCCAGTGTCAGGAGCACTTGACACTATGGGATTCTCTTTTAACCCAATTCAAAGAGATAAAAATCCCAGTTCAGTTTAGTTCAACGAATGTTTCCTTATCTTCTTGATGGGCTTGATTCTGTGTGGGGCTATAAGGCTGAATAAGGTAATATTTCTCTCCCCCTCCCCCTCAGTTTTACACAGGCACTTTTAAGTGCCAGAGGCCACCTGGGAGATCACTGCTACTGTGCTGGATGACATCAGGTACAACCTCTTAAGATTTTATAGATTTATTGATTAGAGGACCATGTTTCTGACATATGGGTCATGGGCCAGTTAGTAGGCTAGTTAATTTGATTTCATTCCATGATCACAGTCTATATTCCTGACTCCAAGTAATTATCTTATAACTACCCAGCCAAGTGAATGAATCAGCACCGGTCCTGATTCCCATAGTGTTTCGTACCTCTCATTTGTCATGACCTGGTGATGTAATGAAGTTCTGGGTATGTTGAATCTCACCAGTGAATATATAAGCTCCATAAGGATAGGTTCTCTGTCATTTTTCTATCCTTGTACAATGCCTCCTTCAGTCAAGGGTGGTTTAATAAATGAATGAATTGTTGTCACTCCTCGAAAGCAACTCAAAGTGCATAACCTGGGCCAAAGTGTGTCAGTTCATCCTTTTTGCATGGCAAGGACCACATACATGAACTTATCATAACAGCTGCACTCAGTGTTCAATTTATTTTAAAAATTTATTGAAGAACTATAGTGTTTGTTGGTGATAATGATGCACCAGGGATGATGGACTACTTAATACAAATACATAGGGAAGATGGTGCCTCCTTCTTCCTGAAAAAGGTTATCAAAATATTGCATAAAAAATGAACAACAAATAATGCCAATACTTGCTGTTCCCATGAGTCTCTGTTTTGAGATAGGGCATGGCAGACTAAATTGTACTGAGTTCTTTTCAACTTTTTATCATAAAAAGTTTCAAATTTGCCAGTAAATTCAGAGAATACTACAGTAAGCACCCTTTTCCCACCACCTAAATTCAACAGTTTAGTCAGATTGAATTTTGTTGTGAAGTATAGCATTTTAGTGTTGTAAGAGATGATACAAGTGTTTGTAACCGAAAGGTCTATGTAATAACTTTACTCCTGAAAAAGCTTTGATGTTGTCATAGTGTGTGTGCCAGAAGTTTCTCAGCTTCCCTACCTTCACAGCTTCATTTCTCCAATTTACTTCCTCAAATATTACCCCACGGTTGATTAGGGCTTGCCTGGATGTGTTTACACTTTATTAAACTGTAACTTTCCAGTGGTCCTGATATCCTGGTCTTGAGAAAAGGTTCTAGGACATGTCATCTGCTTGTTGTATAATTTCTTATCTCTATAGACTGAATTACAAACAAATCTACCTTAGCTTTTCTTACTTTCATGATTTAAAAAAAAAACAAACAAATTTTTAGAATTTTGTAATTATTTAATAAATTCCTCTTAAAGACTTCTTAGACCTCTGCAGAAACTTCTATCTGAGGAAGACAGGATTACCAGCTTCCTGACCAGTGTCTTTCTGGGCTGGTCAAGCCACCTCAGTCCTGCCACCTCACTCCTGCCAGCCCTTGGCTCTCCAGTTTCAGAAGCGCTCAGCCTCCCTAGTGTCCATTTTATTATTCTCTGCATTCTTATTTGCCTTCAATAATCTCTTATTCTTTGAGTGAAACACTTTTTACTTTATTGTCAAATGACTCCCTAAGCCACTAGAAAGAGCCTGCTCTTTCTCAACTCCCTTAGGGTGCTAAATGGGAAATAAAAATGACCTGCATGTTGGTTGTACAGAGGGGAAACCCTTTTCATAGCTGTAATGAGAATACATCTCTTTAGTCACCAAGATATGATGTCAGTGTAAATTCCAATTCACTCACCTCCCATCTCAGGGCAGCTGATCATTTTTAGAAAAATACCAGGGGAAAGAGGAAGCTTCAAATCTCTCCATCACCTAATTGGTTAGTCCTTTTGGAATTTCCAAGGAGGTTCAGTGATGCAGCTGTTTCTATTGGCAGGATTAGCTGTCTTAAGTAGGAGGACAGGCAATTTGAAATGACCTGAATATTCAGGCTGTTTAGATCACTTTCCTACCAGGAAGAGTGAGAACATTTCAGAGGATACGTGCTTGTTACCATGGCCAGTGATACTCCGTGAAGGCAGCACAAAAACCTTAGGAGGGAAAGAGTTCACAAAACAGTTTGCTGTGGGCAGCATATGACAATCAATAGTTGTGTCGGTAATTTCCTTTCTATCACATTGTTGCTTTTGGCATGGTTGCTAGCTACTTTTTTTTTTTTTTTTTAAGTCTCCTCTCTTTCCTTTTCAGGGCCTTTGGCTATTGTCCAGTGAGAATTACATTTCCCCTTGCAGAGGCTCACATCTTTCTCTTCTTGGACCACATAAACACTGTCTCCCTAAAGGCTGGAAATCACATATTTACTTTTCTCCCTAGTGTTACAGTTTGGCTTTTCTCCAATCTTTCTACCACTTCCGCTTCATCAGTCATGCCCTTCTTGTTGTCCAGAAGTAGGCTAGGATAAGAAATTCCCTTTTTACTTCTTTTTAAAAATTTATTGTTAAATTTAGCTTCAGGTGTACATCAGTGATTCAACATTTATATGCCTTACGAAGGGATTCCCACAATAAATCTTAGTACCCATCTGACACCATACATAGTTATTACATATCACTGATTCTATTTCTTGTGCTGTACTTTACATCCCTGTGATTTATTTTATAACTAGTAATTTTTACTTCTTAATCTCCTTTCCCCTTTTCACCTGTCCTCTAACCCTCTTTCTTTAAAATTGAATTTTAGAGAGAAGAAGGGAAAGGGAGAGAGAGAGAAACATTGATTTGTTGCTCCACTTACTTATGCATTCATTGGTTGGTTTTTGGATGTGCCCTAACTGGATATTGAAGCCTCTACCTTGACATATCGGGATGACGCTCTAACCAACTGAGCCATGTGTCCAGGGCTATTCCTACTCTGTTTTTACTTCTTCAGCCTTCTTGTTACCAAGGCAGACCAAAATCTTGTTAAATGCTCATGGAGCAATGAATTCTATTATCGATATACACAATCAGGATTACCTTTTAGCTGCGGAGTTAAGGATGCACAACGTTGATGTCACGGGCTCATAGCTCCTCATTAGTTACTAGCTGTGCAATTTGAATCTTGCATCAACTGGTGTTCTAGTCCCTCCTTCATCTCCATATCCAGTCAAACACCTGCTTTCTCTTTTTTGTCCAGGTGCATCTTGGATTTGCTCTTTCCTTTCCCATTTTCCCTACTTTAGACAACACTCATCTTTTCATGCTCTGTTTAAGTCTGAACTTTTACTTTTCTCCTACGACTTCCCACATTATACTGTAACTGCTTATTGATTTGTCTGCCTTCACCACCAAACTGCAAATTCTATGAGAACAGAAATCTATTTTTTTCTAACTCAGTTATATTTCTGATTCCTTCCACATATAGGCTCTACCAGTGATGGTAGAATGAATGAATAAATGCATGAATGAATGAATGAACAAATGAATGAATTTATGGGTTTCAACACTGCCTCCAGATTTCATTCCAATAAAATTTTCCTATTGCCATCAATGTAAATTAAGGCACTGTTCCTGATAATCCTCCCCTGCTTAATCTCTAGCATCTTCTGCTTTCTCTATCAGGTCTAAATAATTCAGCTGGATTTTCAGTCGTTCACCACTGGCTTTCCCCTACCCATTTAGCTCTCTTTCTCCTCCTCTCCCCCCCCCATTACTCTCCTTTTCTTTTAATTTAATAAATATTTATTGTTCAGATAATTATAATTGTTCCTTCCCCCTCCCCCATAGCTCCCCACAACCTAGCTCCCACAACACCTTCTGCCCTTACATCCCCTGCATTGTCCTCATCCATAGGTGTACGATTTTTGTCCACTCTCTCCCAGCACCCTCTTTATTCCGTTCCTCCTGAGAATTGTCAGTCTGCTCCCTTTCTATGCCCCTGATTCTATTATATTGATCAGTTCATTCTGTTCATCAGATTTTCAATTCACTTGATTTTTAGATTCACTTGTGATAGATATGTATTTGTTGTTCATAATTATTTTTAGTGTTTTCTTTTTTTTCTTTTTTTTTAAATTAAATCTTTATTATTCAGATTATTACATTTGTTTCTCTTTTTTCCCCTCCATAGCACCCCTCCACCCAACTCCCACCCTACCCCTCCCTCCCATTGATCTCATCCATAGGTGTATGATTTTTGTTCAGTCTCTCCCTGTACACCCCTCACCCCTTTCCCCCTGAGAATTATCAGACCACTTCCTTTCTGTGCTCCTGATTCTAGTATATTCACCAGTTTGTTCTGTTGATCAAATTTTTAATTCACTTAATTTTTAGATTCACTTGTTGATAGATATGTATTAGTTGTTCATAATTTTTTGGCTTTTACCTTTTTCTTCTTCCTCTTCTAAAAGAGTACCTTTCAGCATTTCATATAATACTGGTTTGGAGTTGATGAACTCCTTTAGCTTTTTCTTCTCTATGAAGCTCTTTATCTGCCCTTCAATTCTGAATGTTAGCTTTGCTGGATAGATTATTCTTGGTTGTAGGTTCTTGCTATTTATCACGTTGAATATTTCTTGCCAATCCCGTCTGGCCTGCATCGTTTCTGTTGAGAAATCAGCTGACAGTCGTATGGGTGCTCCCTTGTAGGTAATGAACTGTTTTTCTCTTGCTGCTTTTAATATTCTCTCTTTGTCTTTTGCTCTTGGTATTTTAATTATGATGTGTCTTGGTATGGTCCTCTTTGGATTTCTTTTATATGGGGTTCTGTGTGCTTCCTGGACTTGTAAGTCTATTTCTTTTACCAGATGTGGGAAGTTTTCAGTCATTATTTCTTTAAATAGGTTCTCAGTATCTTGCTCTCTCTCTCCTTCTGGCACCCCCACAATTCTGATGTTGGTATGCTTGAAGCTGTCCCAGAGTCTCCTTACATTATGTTCACATTTTTGGATTCTTTTCTCTTCTTGCCTTTCCAGTTGAGTGTTTTCTGATTCTTTCTATTTCAAATCTTTGACTTGATTCTTGCCTTTCTCTAGTCTGCTGTTAGGACTCTGTATAATATTTTTTATTTCAGTCAGTGTCTCTAGTATGTCCTTTTTCATCTCCTCTTGGGTCTCGCTAAATTTATCCAACTTTTCTAGCATATTCTTGAAAAACCTTACAAGCGTGGTTTTGAACTCTACATCCAGTCATTTTTTTCTCTCCATTTCTTTTGTTTGTGATCCCTTCCCTTGTCTCGGCATTTTCACTATGCTGGGGAAACTTCTGTGTTGGATTCAGCCTTATGATACCAGACTTGAAAAACCGAAAAAGCCTCTGTTGAGCTTGGGATGGGTGGAGTCTCAGGGCTTAAGGGACCACCTTGCCTTCCCGCCCTTCACGGCCCCTGAGTCTCACGTGACTGGGTAATGACTGGAGCGGTCCTTGTGCGCGAGCCTGCAGTGCCTCTAGACCACTGCCTTTCCAGCTCCCCTGCGCACCAGGACCACACGAGTCTAGGTCTCCAGGGTTTCTCCTGAAACAGGGGCTTAGTGGACTCAGAAATGGCATGGTTGGGAGGGTCTGTCTCCCGCCCACTCGCGAAAGCCAGCAGCACAATCAGCAATCTGTTCTCCGCGCAGCACCATGCGCGTGCGTGACCAGCCCTCCGATCTTTGGCGACTCCCCTAAATTTCCGCCCACCTCTCCTTTTTCACAGTCCAAACTCACCCCGCATGAGTTTCAGCTGGATCTGGGGTTTAGTGTCGTAAGATAAGGGGTTCAATGCCATTAGGAGTCTTTGTTTCACTCCCGCCAGAGAAAGCCAGCCAGGTACTCGGGCACCTGCTCTCTCAGTGTGCGGGTCTCCGTACCTCAGCTTTTTGCAGCTCCTCTAGGTTTCTGTGAGCCCCTCTCTTTCCTTCTAGCTGTAGAACTTCCACTCAGCCAGCTTTCCTGTGGTTCTGGATGATGTCCGTTCTGTATTTTAGTTGTAGTTTTGAAATTGTTGTGTGAGGCAGCAGTGTAGGTGTTTACCTATGCCACCATCTTGGATTCTCCTCTGTTGTTCATAATTTTTATCTTTACCTTTTTCTTCTTTTTCCTCTTCTTAAAGAGTACCTTTCAGCATTTCATATAATACTGGTTTGGTCTTGATGAACTCCTTTAGCTTTTTCTTATCTGTAAAGCTATTTATCTGACCTTTAATTCTGAATGATAGCTTTGCTGGGTAGAGTAATCTTGGTTGTAAGTTCTTGCTATTCATCACTTTGAATATTTCTTGCCACTCCCTTCTGGACTGCATAGTTTCTCTTGAGAAATCAGCTTACAAATGTATGGGTGCTTCCTTGTAGGTAATTAACTGTTTTTCTCTTGCAGCTTTTAATATTCTCTCTTTGTCTTTTGCTCTTGGTATTTTAATTATGATATGTCTTGATGTGGTCCTCTTTGGATTCCTTTTGTTTGGGGTTCTGTATGCTTCCTGGACTTGTAAGTCTATTTCTTTCACCAGGTGGGGGAAGTTTTCAGTCATTATTTCTTCAAATAGGTTTTCAGTATCTTTCTCTCTCTCTTGTTCTGGCACTCCCATAATTCTGATGTTGGTACGCTTGAAGTTGTCCCAGAGGCCCCTTACACTATCTTCACATTTTTGGATTCTTTTTTCTTTTTTCTTTTCCAGATGAGTGTTTTCTGCTTCTTTGTATTTCAAATCTTTGACTTGATTCTTGCCTTCCTCTAGTCTGCTATTAGATCTCTGTATAATATTTTTTATTTCAATCAGTGTCTACTTAATTTCTAGTTGGTCCTTTTTCATCTCCTCTTGGATCTTGCTAAATTTATCTATTTTTTCTAGGAAATTTTTGAAATACCTTATAATGGTGATTTTCAACTCTATATTCAGTCATTTGTTTCTCTCCATTTCTTTCATTTGTGATCTATTTCTTTGTCTCTACATTTTTGCTGCTTCCCTGAGTTGGTAGAGTAACTTTGTGTGCTAGGTGACCTATATGGCCCAGTAGCTCCACCTCCCCAGTTACCTGATGTGGCCACTCTTAGTGCACCCCTTTGTGGACTGTGTGTACAGCCTTGTTGTAGTTAAGTCTTGATTGTTGTTAGTATCACTGGGGGGAATTGACCTCCAAGCCAATTGGTTGTGAGGATCAGCTCTGTCTATGCTGGGAGAACTTCTGTGCTGGAGTCAGCCTTATGATACAGGACTTGCAAAATTGCAAAAGCCTCTGTGTTTGACTTGGATAGGGCAGAGTCTCAGGGCTGAGCAGACAGCCTTAGCTTCCCGTCAGTCCTGACCTATGAGGCCTCTGGGTGTCAGTGTCCCTTGGTAATTGCTGTAGTCCTCTCTGTGTGCATGTGTGTGCACCTCCGAACCTTTGCCTTTTGCGTCTCCCCTGAGTTTCCATGCACTCCGTGGACCCGTATGAGTCTGGGTCTCCAAGGTTTAGCCTGAGACTGGGTTCAGTGCAGTCGGAACTGGAGTTCAGTGCAGTTGGGAGGTTCCATCTTCCTCCCACTAGAGAAAGCCAGCGGCACAATCAGCAGTCAGTCCTCTCTGTGCGCACTCATGCACACACCTCCAGACCTCTACCTTTCATGGCTACCCTCATATTCTGTGCACTACTCCCTTTTCCCGACAGTCCATACTCCTCTGATATGAGTCTTGCCTGGAACTGGGGTTCAGTACAGTCGGGAGTTTCTGTCTCCCTCCCACTAGAGGAAGCCAGCCAGGCACTCCACTCTCCTCATGTGTGTCTCCGTGCCTCAGCTTTTTGCAGCTCCTCTGATTCTCCCTGAGCCCCTCTTTTTCCTTCTAGTTGTAGAATTTCCACTCAGCAAGCTTTCCTGTGGTTCTGGATGATGACTGACTGTGCCTTATAGCTGTAGTTTTAAAACTGTTGTGCAAGGCAGCAGTTTAGGTGTTTATCTATGCCACCATGTTGGTTTCTCCCCCATTACTCTCCTTTAATAAGGCTGTATGAATTCCCATCTTATCTCTGAGGCCTTCCCTTTCCTTTTTATTGGATATCTGTGCTTTCGTCCTCTTGTTAAAACAAGCTCATCTGGCTCTAGCTGGTTTGGCTCAGTGGACAGAGCTTTGGCCTATGGACTGAAGGGTCCTAGATTCAATTATGATCAGGGGCAAGTACCTCAGTTGCAGACTCCTGGCACTGGTCAGGGGTATGCAGGAGGCAACAAATCAATGTGTCTCTAACATCTGTGTTGCTCTCTGTCTCTCCCTTTCCTTTCCTCTCTAAAAATCAATGGGAAAAAATATCCTCGGGTAAGGATAAAAAACAACAACAACAACACACACACACACACACACACACACACAAAGAACAACCTAAGGCATCTTCAAAAACCTAGCTCAAGTCCCACTTCTATGAAGCTATTGGAACTTGGCTCATCTATATTGGCCTCTGATCCATTCATCTTCTCTTGGCCTTATTACATTGTTTAATGTTATAACTATTCTGATTATGTAGGTTTTATGTAGATATATCCTATCTACCTGGATATGATATATTTGAGGAGAAGAGCCATATTTTATATGTTTTTTTGCATCCTATATATATATCAGTCTAAGGGAAATTTTATTTCTGTGAACAAACCTTCATTTTTATTACTTTTAAAAATCAATTTTAGGGAGAGGGGAATGGAGAGAGACAGAGATGTTGATTTGTTGTTCCACTTATTTATGCATTCATTGGTTGCTTGTTGTATGTGCCCTGACTGGAGATTGAACATGCCATCTTGGTGCATACAGATGCTCAAAGCAACAGAGCTACCCGGCCAGGGCCTAAATGTTCTTTATCTTGTCAGTGAACAAAGGCATAATCAACACTATCCCTACCTTTCCTATACTATCTTATATCCCACTACAGTAGCCAATGTCCTATACACATGGTAGACGTGGTGGATAACCCCCAAGATCAAGTTATCCATGTCAAAATGTGTGGAGTGGTTGATGAGCACTCCAAGTGGATACTAGAACCTGATGAGACTGCCCAAAGATTTTGTACAAACCCAGTTGATATGAGCCTTCATCACTATTAATTACTATTTAAGTTAAGGATTCATCATAGGTCTTGCTTTGGACCAATGTTAGAGAGCCATTCTCTTAGGAAGTAAGGGAGTTACAGGCTCCTCTACCTACAGAAGTTTTCCATATTTCTGGGAAGTTTGCCTAGTCCAAAATGTGTGCAGTAGTAGGGTTGGGAACCTTCTTGTCTCTCTGAGGAGCACAGTCTAGATCAGTGTGTCTCAACTTTTAATTTCAGATGAACCACATTAGGTTAGGTTGGGGCCTGAGATTTTGTATTTCTAACAAGGTCCCAGGTAATACAGATGCTGATGCTGCCTGTCCATGGACCCCACTGTAAGTAGCAAGGTCCTAGTATATAGACACCTCCATGTCCATTGAACTTTAGAGAGTGAATGTCTCAAGGGAGTTCCCTCCCATACATACTATCATTCGTTTCCGCATTTTCTGTAAGAGTTTGGCTAAGTTTGTTTTTAATTCTTTTCCAAACAGCATATCTAAGTTTTGCAACCACAAACACCAGCCAGGAGAATACACATTCCATGCAGAAAATGATGATGCCCGGTTCACAAAAATGTTCACGCTAAATATAAGAAGTAAGTTAAATTACTAAGAAATTTAATTTAAGTCTTATAAGACCTTAACTACTTATTAACCATGACTAGAAAGAGCTAAGTAATGGCTATAAGACTTTATATATTGAAGTGTTTTGCAATTTTACTTTCATGCCTATTGGTTTTGTTTATACATATTTCTCTTTCTGTGTTCATCCTTTGAAGCTAAGAGACTTATTCCATAAGCTCTGTAAATGTGTTTAATGTTGTGACTATTAGCTTTAGTACTTTGAAAGATCACATTAAGGAAAGGCCAAAAGTCATATTACCTGCTATTTACTTGTTTTAATAATTTTTATTTCTCTGACCTATGAAAAGATGAGAATATATTTATTGGAATTTTTGCAGATGCTTACTAAGCTAAGAATCATTTTGAGGTGTTTAAGAATTTCAAAGTATACACCTTATTTCTCTATGGAGCCTAGCAATGGGAAAGTGGTGTTCTGCAGGTCAGCGTAGGGCTGCCTATGCAGGTTACATGCTTGGGAAAGAGGGGACAACCAGAGGTCTTGCATCATTCTGCATGAGACACATCCCAGAAGCACAAACTGCTCAGAGTAAATGGGCAGCCTATATGAAACTGACTTTGAAACCATTTGGAAAGTACACTACTACCTGAGCCTATTTTTCCTATTCTCTACAGGGAAACCTCAAGTGCTGGCCAAGGCATCAGCAAGTCAGGCCTCTTGTTCCTCAGATGGATATCCATTACCATCTTGGACCTGGAAGAAGTGTTCAGACAAGTCTCCCAAGTAATAAAGACTCCGGTGTCTCTTACATTGGAAGAACATGAAACACATTCTCCCTGACATATTGGCTCTTTTTTATAAATACAGTTCAAGAAGAAATGACTAAGTGTTTAAAAGGCTTATCATCTGAGTCCACCATAATTCTACATGGTCATAGATTATCTCTGATAACTTATGATAAATGAATCTCTTTTTGAGCTCAATAGAGAAACTGTGACTTCCAGCCTGAGGACAGCCCTACCTATCTAACCTACTTCTTTGCCTGCTGTTTCTTTTTAGCTGCACAGAAGAAATCACAGAAGGAATTTGGAATAGAAAGGCTAACAGAAAAGTGTTTGGACAGTGGATATCGAGCAGTACACTGAACATGAGTGAGGCCGTCAAAGGGAACATGGTGAAGTGCTGTGCGTACAATTCCTTGGGCACATCTTGTGAAACAATCTTTTTAGGCTCACCAGGTAAACAGCAGCTACTATTGTAACCAACCACCTCCAGGAATTCCCCACTAGGAGTTAGTGCCTGTTCATTTTTATTGGGGGGATTTTACAAGAACTTACAGGTTCAGTGTGTGATATAAGAAGACTTTCTGAGTCAGGCAGGAATCCCCAGTGAACACACACTGCTGTGTAGTTCAGAGGCAGAGTGACTGTTGTATCAGGTTATTAAGACTCAGGAGTGATATAGGTAGAACCATAAATTCTCAGAACAGTGACTATCTCTTGAAAGATTCAATTTTAGAAAAATAGATTTAGTAATTTAGAGTAGCTACTGCTTTCCCTTTTGCTTAAACTTCTTATTTGCCTTTAGCTTGCTGGTTTATAATTTTTAGTTTTGTTTTTTAAAGCCATCCTAAGTTAATACTGAAAGCCGGCTGCCTAAGCTTACTGTGCAGAATCACCAGCATCCTTGAACTAAGTTTTTGATATTCATAAAATAGAATGTCTTCAATATCTTTTTTTAATCTGGCTTGTCTATCCTGTAGGTTTAAATAGATGTAATTCTTACAATCCTAAGAATGTGTTCAGGATCATTTACAGTTTTCTAGGAATGAAACTACTCCTTTATACTACCATCGCCTGATTTCCCATGGGGAGTGGCATATTTGCAGAGAGTGTGTAAGGTAGTAACCTAGTAACTCAGGCAGGATGCATGAGATCACGATGAGCATTCACTATAACGTCAATCAAGAATCCTAAACTTTTTTGTTGCAGGCCACTTCCCTTTCTTCCAGGACAACATCTCATTCTATGCTACCATTGGGCTTTGTGTCCCCTTCATTGCCGTTTTAAGCATGCTCATTTGTCACAAGTACAGAAAGGTAAAAAACAAAACAAAACAAAAAAATTCAAACCCCCGAACTCAAAGGTAAATATTTGTCATGGTTTCCTATTTCTGAAGAGTTGCCTGTTACTAACAGACTCATTTCATCTCTGAAGCAATATAGGTATGAAAGCCAACTACAGATGGTACAGGTGACTGGTTCTTTGGATAATGAGTACTTCTACATTGATTTCAGAGAATATGAATATGATCTCAAATGGGAGTTTCCAAGAGAAAATTTAGAATTTGGTAAGAATATAATATTTCATGTTTCCATAGCATTTCATTTCTGTAGGAAAATCTTGAACTTGTATTCATTCACTATGTCTCTTGCAGGGAAGGTGCTAGGATCAGGTGCTTTTGGAAAAGTGATGAATGCAACAGCTTATGGAATTAGTAAAACAGAAGTCTCCATCCAGGTTGCTGTCAAAATGCTGAAAGGTACAGTGGAATGATAACCACTGAGATGGGTGGTACAGGCTCCACCTCCCTTTCTCTTTCCCATCTTTTTTTGTGGTTACTGCTCTCCATTCTTCAAAGCTGAAAAGGAAGTGAGTTGGGATTAGTATCAACCAAATAATTAATATAAAATGCAAGTCAGAATCCAAAACCCCACCTTTTCTTCCTCTTCTCTTTGTTTAGGTTTGTTTTGTTTTGTTTTTTGCTTTTTGTTTTGTTTTTGCGGGGGGGCGGTTTAATGGGGTGGGAGAGCTTCAGTATTTGGGAATACTGTTGCTACAGGTATATGTTGTTTCTGCCATTTTGACATAGACTCTGGGTAGAAGAGAAAAGTGGAGCACTCTGTATCATGTCTCTTTCCTTATTCTATCCATTTGCATCTGGCTCACACCTTCACCCCTCCTCTTAGTCTTACTCACTTTGCAAGATCCCTTGCCCACCCCCCCTGATTTTGCTAAGGTGATCATTGACCTCCAATGAGCTAAAGTCTAATGAGCATTTTTCGGTCCTCATGTGACTTGAATTTTTAATATGAATAGGCAGGTTTGACACTGCTCTATCTTTAAATGCCTTTTTTCTTTTGGTTTCCATGTCACCATTTTTTCCTGGTTTCCCTCCTACCTTGCTGACTGCTTCACAGCCCTTTGTTGAAAGTTTTCTGCCCAGTTCTTTAGGTGGTGTTCTGGAAGGCTCGCTCCTGAATCCCCTTCCATTTTCACTCCACATCCTCACCACAGGCCATCTCAACCACACCTGGGACCTTACCCTTACAGTAGTGTTCTCATGACTGCATCTTTCTTCTAAGCTTCAGGATCATATGTCCAAATGCTTGGCTGTCTCAAAAGTCCCTTTAATTCATCCAACTGAACTCCTCCAACCCTTTCCACACAATCAAGTAAGCTAGAAACCTAGGCCTCATCCTTGAAGCTATCCCTATTCTAACACCAAGAACCTATTCCCACAGGGTTCTGCTTAGTGTCTTTCAGCCCATCCTCTCTCTTATCTTTATTACTACCATCCTAGTCCAACTTCATCTCTTCTGAATAACCGCCATAGCCTTCCAAGCAGCTACCCTCTATGTACTCCTACTTCCTTTCAGATTCTCTATGCTGAAGCCCAAATGATGGTGTTGAAATGTAAAGCAGATCTTATCATTTTTCTACCTTACATTTCCAGTTGCTTTCAATTACTCTTGAAATACACTACACAGATCTGCGTGGTTTGGCATCTGCTCACTGTTCCACCTTGAACTCTCAGCCTTCTTTCAGTTCCTCTAGAGCCCAGTGCTCTCTCCCATCCCAGAGCCTTGCCCAGACTGAGCCTCTCTGCTCACCCTTCCCCTTCCACATAGTGCTTGCCCACTCCTCCTTCAGATCTCAGCTTAAATATCACTTCCTCAGGAAACTTTTTCTCACACCAAAGATGAGATCAAGTTTCTTGCTAGATGCTGTCCTAGATCTCTGTAGATGCCCTTCTCCACCCCCACCACACACACACACACACACACACACACACACACACACACACACAATTTATCACAATATGTAATTATACCTATGTTTAATTATGCAATTCATAACTTACTTGCCACATTAGTCTATAGCCTTATGAGGTCCAGGTCTGCATCTGTTTTGCTATCATCTTTTCTTCCTTGGTTTTGCCCTTTTTATTCTTTCAATATAAAATATTTTCTGTACTTCCTCACTGTACATTCACCTGATTAATTCCTATTTTCTTCAGTCTCAACATAGACATTTGGTGTCCCTTTCTCTTCTTTTCCAAGGCTAGATTCAGTATCACTCTGGTGTGACCCCACAGCACCCTTATATGCATTTGTTGCATGGCATTTATCATACTACTAGAGGCCTGGTGCATGAAATTTGTGCATGGGTAGGGTCCATAGGTCTGGCCAGCAATCAGGGACAGTCAGGTTCCTCACCTCCTGGCCTCTCTGCCTCCTCCTTCCCTCACTACCTCAGTGCCCTGCTGCCTCCACTGATCACCTTCCATGTTCTCTGCCACCCTCTTGTGGTCAACACATGTCATAGTGAGTGATTAAACTCACAGTCTCATGGTTGCACTCCCAAGGGGACAATTTGCATATTAGCCTTTTATTATATAGGATATTATAATTGTTTATTCATGTCTTCCTTTTCCAGGAGACTCTAAGCTCCAGGAAGGCAGCAGCTGTGTCTTGTCTATCATTTATTTCCCCAATGCTTGACACATGCTTCATACATAGTAGGCACTCAATAATTATTTGTTTAATGAATGAATGCTAAGTAGTATATTAAAGTGCTTTGAAAAAGCATGCCACAAAACGTATTATTTTGGTTATGAGGAATAAGACACGAACATTCGAAAGCAACCAATCCCTGTACAATAAAAGCAAAAGAAGACATGAGGTGCTGGTGGGTCACAATGCACAAGTAAAGGATTTCACGCCCCAGACAAGATGTTGGAAATATGACCACCCTGGCAGCATTGATGCTTTCTGGAAAAGACAACATAAAGGCTAGGATGTTCTCCAGGACAAAATAATATCTAAAAAAAATAGACATGGAATTATTTAATACAATTTTCATTGAATGTAAAGAAAAGTTACTATATTTGTAAGAAATATTATTATAGGGGTGAGTGGCTGGTGCCTGAAACCTGTAGAGGGAAGTCCAAAGACACTGTCATTGCCTCTAGGGCTCCAGCATCCACCTGGGCAACGGTGCCCTGATCAGCTGACACATCAGCCTCAGTGAGATAAGACTTTTGAGTTCTTCAATAACTACCTTTATGCTATGCATCTAAGCAAAATTATGGGTACAATTATAAGTGCAAGCTATCTAGACTTTTCTCCAGGGAGAGAATACATAGACCTGTGGATACATTCTAGCCTATTCACCAGTTATATTTCTCATTATCAATTAACGAGTTTCTTGAGAACTTCGTTAGTGGGAATTGGTCCTTCTTAACATTGAGTCTACTTACAAACTTAAGGTTGTAGAGCTGGGGGCCAACAGCTACAGCCAAACATCTTCACTGACATTCCTGGCTTATTTCCCTATGAATTCAACAAATATAAGAGGCAAAAAAAAAAAAAGTTTTTCCTTTTAGCATATGTATTAAGTTCTGTGGAGGAAAAGCTATTTATTGTTGTTTTGTTTTGTTTTGTTTTGCTTTTTGAGGACCAATATTAAGGACTTTTATTTTGGTAGAGGAACAGCCAATAGAAAGGCACATTATTAAATTCAACATTTAAACTATTGTAATCTTTGAAATTGTCTTAAAGCACAGAAATTACTAAAAATTCATGTAGTAGTTTACACATTTTTAAAATTTTATGCAAATCTACTCTGAACTGAGAAAAGTTTTAACTTATTAAATGACCTAAAATTCTTGTTTTACATTGATGTTCTTCTATTGGCAGAGAAAGCAGACAGCTCTGAAAGAGAAGCTCTCATGTCTGAACTCAAAATGATGACTCAGCTGGGGAACCACGAAAATATTGTGAATCTGCTGGGGGCGTGCACGCAGTCAGGTATTCAGTTCCCCCTCAAAACTCCTAGTCCAATACAGGTTAGCTGGAGGACAAAGAGGACATTTGTTCTCAGGTTTCCTCTTTTCTCAGTCACAGGGTGGGTCCTCAAACCCTAATGCAGTGGTTCTTAACCTTCCTAATGCCGTGACCCTTTAAGACAGCTCCTCATGTGGTGGTGACCCCCAACCATAAAATTATTTTCGTTGCTACTTCATAACTGTAATTTTGCTACTGTTATGAACTATAATGTAAATATCTGATATGCAGGATGTATTTTCGTTGTTACAAATAGAACATAATTAAAGCATAGGGATTAATCACAAAAACAATATGTAATTATATATTGTGAAATATTTATTTCTAATTACAAATAAATGAAATTTTGTCTTGAATCATGGTGTAGCATGGGTAACAGTCTTAATATGACAACAGTAAACTACATTGCTACATTTTGCTACACCGAGGAGCGGTGTGTTGATTCCTAAGACCATGGGAAATAGGTGTTTTCCAATAGTCTTAGGCAACCCCTGTGAAAGGGTCGTTCGACCCCCAAAGGGGTCGCAACCCACAGGTTGAGAACCACTGCCCTAATGGAATGTGATATAAGTAAGCAAATGGGTCAGTAGAGAATGCCTCTCATTCTTGGGATATGTCCCATGATTCTAACGCACTTAAAAAATATTCACCACACTACAAGTACATTTTGTGGGTTCTCCCTCTATCTTTTCTCCAGCTATGAAGGACTGCTGAACTTGGCCACTGCCCCAATGAGCTGCTTCAAAGAAGCATAGCCAAAATGGGATTTCAAACTTTATTTTCCTAGAATTCAGTGGAACACACTCTGATTTTTTCACTTCTGCCTAGAACTACCCGAACAATGTGTCCAGGGTTATTTTTTTCTGGGGCAGCTGTCCTGAGACTGGGTCTAAAAGAAGAGCAAAAAAGAAAATGGAACTCAGAGAGGATTGGGGATAGTTCTCCCTCTTCAGGAAAACCATAGGTCAGCATATATTTACCAAGTGCTCATCATGCAGTGGACATATTATTTTCAATTGCAAACTGGAGAATCTAGGTGGACAGTGGTTATTGGTGAGGCTGCATGTACAAGGGCCCAAGTGGAAGGTAAGAAGGCACTATTTTACAAAGGAGTTTGAGAAAAAAGCTGAAATTGAATTTAAACTATAATAAGAGATAAACTCAGAAAAAGTTTTACTCTCCCAAAATCAGGGGAGAAGTGAGCTCTCATAGAGTATACAATGTTCCCTGCTACACAGACATCTGAAAAAATTCCTGGGTGTTTGTTTACCTACAATTAAAACTGTCACTATTTCAGGGCCAGTTTACTTGATTTTTGAATATTGTTGCTATGGTGATCTTCTCAACTATCTAAGAAGTAAAAGAGAAAAATTTCACAGAACATGGACAGAGATTTTCAAGGAACACAATTTCAGTTTTTACCCCATTTTCCAGTCACATCCAAATTCCAGGTAAGTGAATAGGTCAAGGTTTCCTGGTTATGCATTCTAGGACACATGCAAAGTATGATGGTTAAACACCTGTTCTCTCCCCTCCCCCAGCCCCAACACACACACACACACACACACACACACACACACACACACACACACACTCAGCTGGCTTCTATAGTCTACACTCCAGCATTGTGGAGTCTGGGTTCTAAGACCTCAAAAAGTCATTTATCTTTGATAGAATTTCCTTGTTGATTTGGAACAGTGGAGCCTTTCCTTCATTACAGCCACTGTAGCTGGGCCAGTCTTTGTCCACCTGAGCCTAACTCACACCCTGTACACATATTTAGTTTTGGGAAAGAAGAGTTATTCAATCCACCCTGGCCTATGGTTAACACATAGGTATTGGTAAAAGAATGAACACATTTCCAAAGTCTTGGGCATGTTCATAGAGGTTCCAGGAGTATTGCACAAAAGAGCTCTAACCTCATAAGCTGGATTTAAAAAAATAGGCTAGATCCATTGACATAATGTGATGAGGACAGAATAAAGCTATGGTAACTTTTGTCTCAGTGCTCTGCGTTGTGCATTCCTCCATCTGTGGGAATCCTGACTCAGCACTGGCAGAGTCCTTGTTTTGGAGTATATGGACAAGGGCTGGGGAAGTTTGGCGGGATGCTTGTCTTATCCTTGGAAATGTCTTGCTGATTGCTTGAACATCATAGCTCTATAACACCGTTCTCTGAATGAATTCACTGTCATTGTGATGAAATCATTCCTGGATCCACAGTGCTTTCCTACTTCCCTGCATGTGTGAAAGCTCTCCATTATCCGAAAGGCGTATTTGTCAGAGGCTTTTCTCATTACTGGGGGACTTTTGAGATCAAGCTTTGTTTTCTTAGCAGGTGTTTCAATGCGGACCTTTGGCTTTCTAAGGTCTGAGACAGACCCAGCGTCAAAAGCTGTAAGGCCCCACGAAGATCCCCATGCAGGGCAAACCTTCACCGATTTATACCTGTCACACTAGTCCTCCTTTTTATACTCACATCTCAGCTTATAATCTAAAACTGAGACAATTCTCATGTCATCCGCATTCTAGAACAGGGTCTATCTTAATGAGTCAGATGTGTGTGGCCAGCAGTCCCTGGTTAGTAATAACCAAAGCTGATGAACTCAGTGCCTTTGATTTAGTCCATCACTAGGCTATGAAATGCACTGAAACAGTTACTTTTGGAATATTTGTGGCCTGAACACTTTAAGACATTTTCAGAGATATGGAAACTATAAATTGGGGTAAACTTGTATGCTGAAATAAATTGAATCATTGTTTGTATATACTAGTAATCCATAGACAGTTCCTCAGTGAAGAGTTCTATACTATACACCATAAAAGAGATCGGCATTATTACTATTTATTAATTTCACAAGAAAAGCAAACAAGCTTTGCAAAGGTCACCTTGAAAAAAGGAGGATGGTAGAAAATGTAAAGTTCCCTGTAGAAGATCTGTGTTACTTGAACTGTCACAGGGAATGGGAGCCCAGTTTAGAAACAGATGACTAGGATGCGGTTGCACTCTTTAAAGCTCCATGATTTCAGCAAATCAGCTTCATCTCACTAAGATTAAGTTTTTTGGTTAATCTCACCTGAGGATACTTTTTCCAGTGCTTTTCAGAGAGAGTGGAGGGAAGGAGAGAGAAAGAGAAAGAGAAATGAGAGACACATTAACTGGTTGCCTCCTGCACACAACCCGACTGGAAATCAAACCCATGACCCTTCGGTATGTGGACCGATGCTCTACACACTGAGCAACACTGGCCAGGGCAAACCTAAATTTTCTTTTATAAAATGTGACTTTGACACCAGCTTGTAGACTTGTGGTAAGGATTGAGTGAAGTCATCTTAGCTGTGACTCTATACAGATACCAAACCCACTCTTCCCCCAGTTAAGACAGGCTCAATTACACAGATGTTTTTAATTCCACAAAAAATAGACAGATTGATGCTGTGCTTTTAATTTAAAAGCCCATTTATAATTGGAATTAATTTCGTTGATGAATTTTATTTTTTAAAAATGTCTACTCAGAAGAACATAAATACTGAAATAACAAATTTTTTTAAATAGTATGCCTGGTTCACAAGAAGTTCATATACACCAGGACACAGACCATATCTCAGGGTTCAATGGGAATTCCTTTCAACCCAAAGGTAATATTTTATTCTAATTAGTAGCACTTAAAAATAGAAATGGATAAATAAATGAGTTCTGTTATCTTTTAAAAAAATGTGTAAATGCAAAAAGCATGTTTTACATTGCTACTATTATCTATAGGCTCTGTGAATGTATATTTGCTTTAAAAGTAGTTAAAAAACAACAGTTTATCTATTGTGAATCTTATGTCAATATTGAACTAATAAACACTGGGGGCTATTTATTTGGTCAGATTATTCTTCTTAAGTAATAAATTAATTAGAATCATACCATTACCTAGTAAGTGAAAAAGATGCTGAGCTCTGGAGTCAGATGGAAGTTGGGTTAATCTCTGGTTCATTTCCTTTCTGGCTGTATGACTTTGGATAACTTATTTAACCATTGGAGTCACAATTTTCTCATTTGTAAAATGGGCCAAATGATACTTCTCTCATCAGACTATTAAAAGGATCAAATGGAAAACATCAAGTAAACAATATGGCTTCTAAAATGGGCTGCCTTGCTTGTCTTGGCACCTAACCTAACTGGCCTTAATAATCTCCTCATAGAGATTTAATAAGGCAACTTCTTAGAGTTTTGTCAAAAATGAGGACCAGTTCTATTTTACAGATGAAGTTGAATATGAAAACCAAAAAAGGTTGGAGGAAGAAGAGGACCTGAATGTACTTACATTTGAAGATCTTCTTTGTTTTGCTTATCAAGTTGCCAAAGGAATGGAATTTCTGGAATTTAAGTCGGTAAGCTTGTTAAAGAAGAAATTAAAACAACAAAAGATAATTTTGAAAAAGATGTACTTTTTTTCCTTGTTTATTTTAACTTTTATTCCTTAGTCTTATCCACTGTTGGAATCATCTAGAGCAGTGGTTCTCAATCTTCCTAAAGCCGTGACCCTTGCATACAGTTCCTCATGTGGTGGTGACCCCCAACCATGAAATTTTGCTACTGTTATGCATCGTGATGTAAATATCTGCATTTTCCGATGGTTTTAGGTGACCCCTGTGAAAGGGTCGTTTTAATCCCAAAGGGGTCGCGACCCACAGGTTGAGAACCACTGATCTAGAGTGTTATCTAGCTCTTGGCTAATCTATACTAATGAAAGGGTTACGTGGTAATTAGACCAGCTCAACCAGACATCTTCTGGAGGTCTGACTTCCTTCCCCCATGGTAGTGGGGGCTGAGGCAGAGGCTGTTAGGCAATCAGGCCAGCAGGGGAACAAGCAGTTAGGGACCATCAGATTGGTGAGGGAAGAGGGACAGTTAGGGGTGATCAGACTGGCAGGCAAGAGCAATTAGGGGGAGATCAGGTTGGCATGCAGAGGCCGGCAGGGGAGCAGTTAGGGGGCATCAGGCTGGCAGGCAGAGGTGGTTAGGTGCAATCAAGCAGGCAGGCAGGCGAGAAGTTAGAAGCCAGCAGTCCCAGATTGCGAGAGGGATGTCTAACTGCCAGTAGTTGGACATCCCCCAAAGTGTCCCCGATTGGAGAAGGTGGAGGCTGGGCTGAGGGACCGCTCTGTGCACGAATTTCATGCACTGGGCTTCTAGTCCAGTGGTCAGCACACTGCGGCTCGCGAGGCGTGGTATGCTGCTCTGTTGACTAATGAATTTTGCCTACCACTGCTCTAGTCTATATATATAAAAGATTAAGTGTCCCTCTCACCATCCGACTGGTTGCTATGACGTGCACTGACCATCAGGGGGCAGATGCTCAAGAGAAATGGCACTGTGGACCTGGTGCTAACAAAGCAACACTCAACTTCCCTCAAGTGAGACACAGGCCCTGCCACCACCCCAGAGCAACAGCCCACCAAATCACAGCCAATGCTGCTGAGACCCCATGGCGCAAAATGCAGCCCACAATCCAGCTCGGCCCAGAAATGGTGGCTGTGGGTGCTGGGTAATATCATGTAGCAACACCTAGCTTCCTCTCCCTAGCTACTAGCCTCTTTGCAGTTTCTTCAGTCCAGGAACACAACTTGCTTTGTAGGCAGATGGAAACATTTACACTTTAACCAAATGTCTGTGAAGCATTTTCCCATGCCTCATCTCATTTGATCCTCACAAAAATCCTGGAGTAGATAGATAGGAGACTTGGTGGAATCCTATTTTTTTATTAGCCAGAAAACAAAGATTTAGAAAGCTTAGAAATTTGACCTGACTGAAAAGAAATAAGAAATGGTGGACCTTGAAAATGACTTCAGGTTTTCTCACTGTGCAGAATATAGTCAAACACTGCTGCAGTTAAATATTTTGTCCTTTGTTCTCCCTCTGTGACCTACAATAATAGTCTTCTTCATGTTGATATTTACTGTTGTGTTGCTGACAATTACCTGAAAGAGAAGTTGGGGTGCTTCACTGGGCTGGAAAAAGGAAAAAGTTTAGCTACATCAGAAAGCAGGTCTAATTAAAGCAAGTTTATTCTATATCAATAAAAGGCTAAGTTGACTCATGCATGTGCCATACATATAAAGCTCTCTCTGGCACCAATCGCATGTGTGTGTTTCCATTTGTCATTGTCCATCATGAATTTGGTTGACACTTCTATTATAGAGAAAGGGTAAATAGTGATATTAAAGTATTTCTTCTAATTACTTCCCTTTCAATGTGCATGAATTTGTGCACTGGGTCACTAATTATAGTATAAAGGATCAGGAGCCCTTCTTACATAATGGTTATTATAACTCTCCCATGCTATTGTGACATGTCCAGACAGGAAGTCCTCGGGAATCCCTCCTCACAACAAGTGTAGCAGTGTTGATCCTTCCTTAGACACTTCAGGTTGTCAGGCCATGTCTTACACATGGGCATTTGACCCAGGGGGTGAAAGGCTCAAGCACAGAGTTCCCTGCTTTCTAAGCCAGCCACCCTGGGTGCCTTTGACTGTTTCACAGCATCCTGCTATGGGCAGTAGCCTTGGAGACTGCCTACTACCTCCTTTGCTGCTAATTCATGATCCTTCAGGGCTACGAGGAGAAGGTCCTGGAGCCTGCCTCCAACCATAGCCTCTACCTCAATTTTTCAGTCTTTCTATAACTGCCTTTCATCCCTGCTGTTCCCTGACATTTCAAGTGTCTCCTGCCTATAAGCAGATTTAAGCCATTTCTCTAGCTACTTTCTGTCTTCATTTGCTTGTCCTCCATTATCTTCTCTTTATTTCCCAAACTTTTTCTCCTCTTTTTTCTGAGTCCTTTATTTTTTTCCTCCCTCTCTCCTCCACTTTCCTTCCTTTGACTCCTTTCTCCCTGAGTTTGGAAGAATCATTTCAATTGTATTTTTTCCTTTAAAAAAAGTACTCTCTACTACAATGTTACATGTCAGTTACATCTCTGTTTTTAAAAAGAGTAACATGAAATAAGCCAATAGCTTGGAAGACTAGAAAAAATTCTATTCATAATAGCAATTAAACCTATAAAACATCTTAAGATAAATGTAACAAGAAACATCCTATATAATAAAAGCCTAAGTGTCCAGTCCACTTAGTCCAGTCAACCAATCAAAGCATAATATACTAATGATATGCTAAGGCCACTCAACCACTTGCTATGACATGCACTGACCACCAGGGGGGGGAGATGCTTCAACCAGTAGGTTAGCTTGCTCCTGGGGTCTGGCTAATCAGGACTGAGTGAGATGGATCAAACATGCCTTAGAGCCCTCCCTCGATTCCTCCCTGGCCGGTCAACCTCCCCGGTCCTTATCATCCACTCCTGGGGTCTATCAGCCTGGCCTGTGCCCTCTCACAATCCTGGACTCCTTGGGGGATGTCAGAGAGCTGGTTTTGGCCCAATCCCACAGAGGGAGTGCTGCTCAGCCAGAAGCCAGGCTCATGGCTGGTGAGTGCAACAGCAGTGGCAGAAGCTTCTCTCTCCTCCTTGGCAATCGGACATCCCCAAGGGCTTCTGGACTGCAAGAGATTGCAGGCGAGCTGAGGGACCCTCCCACCTCCCCCTCCCAAGTGCACTAATTTCATGCACTGGGACTCTAGTCTTTATATGAAAGAAACCTGTGAAACTTTACTAAAGGGCAAAAAACAAACTCCAGTTAAATTAGTTCTATATTCATTGGAGACAATGTTTAAAGGGAAAGTCAATTTTCTCCAAATTAAATTTGTATATAGGGGTAGATAAAAGTAGGTTTACAGTTATTCATCTGAGAAATGACATGCAGATTATGATAATTACAATAGCCTCATTAACTACATGTTACGAGTACTCACAACTGTAAACCTACTTTTGCCCACCCTGTATTTAGCACAACCTCAATTAGAAGTGCAAGAATCCCCCACTCCTAGAGGATATTAAAAGTACTTATTACCTTCTTTGCTCTTCTTTTCCAAATTTGGACATCCTTGCTCCATAGTTTTTAAAAATTACTGTCTCATAGTATTTTCTTTTGTTTTAAATATATATTTTATTGTTTTTTTTACAGAGGGGAAGGGAGACAGAGAGTTAGAAACATCGATCAGCTGCCTGCTGCACACCCCCTTCTGGGGCTGTGCCTGCAACCAAGGTACATGCCCTTGACTGGAATCGAACCTAGGACCCTTAAGTCCACAGGCCAACACTCTATCCACTGAGCTAAACCAGTCAGGGCTCATAGTATTTTCTTGACCTTTATCTCTGAGGTACATTCTTCTCTTCATCTTCCTTCCTGCTGTTGGATTCTCTTGATCTGAGTTCCTTTATCTGTGTAGTTCACCTGCATGTCGACAGTAGTGCTTTTATGGGGATCTTTGCAGATGTTGGAGGGTTATCCATCTGGATCATCTGGCCCGGTTGGCTGTCTATAGTTAAGTAAATGCTCACAACTGGAGGTCAAGGAGCACTGCTTTTCCCCTCTGGGCTTGTAGTAAGAATATTTTGAATATCCAGTATCTTAGGCCCTCTTCCCTCATTTTCCCTGTAGGCCTTCCCCTGAACTACGGTAGTAATGTTTTTGTCTCTGCAGGCTCTATGCCACCCTCAAACATTACTTGAACAGTGGCTAGTGCTAAGCACCGTGCTATGTGCTGAGATACAATCAGAACTCATCATTGTTAGGGGTGAAACAGACCAGGAGTCAGGCAAATCAGTGATTATATTGAAGCATGATAAATACTGTGTTCTAGTAAGATCTGGGAACCCAAAGGAGGGATAGGCATAGTCAGGCCTGGGGGAGGGAGGTGGTGCAGAAAAGCCTTTTTGAAGGAAGACCAGCAGGGAACATGGGATGAGGTCAGAATATGGAATTAGAGGGAGTTTGTTGAGAAAGATTGTGGGTTTAAACATGTTAAATGTGAGATTCTTTGGTCAACAAAGTAGACAATTGGCTATGCCTATCTGAAGCTCAAGGAAACTGTTTGGGTTGGAACTAGAGATTTGGGTGCCGGTGGTTGCATCCCTAGGTTGGAGAAAGTGGCTCAGGGGAAGATGTGGAACCACCAGAACAATAGGAAGGAAACGGGTGAGTGACCTGTAGAGTTCATAAAAGGAAAGCCCTGGAGGAGGGATGGACAGCAGTACCACATTTTTGGGGAGGTCAGATCAACTCTTGCCTGGATTGGTGCTGTGCAGGTCATCTCTGGGCATAGCCAGAGCAGCCTGGGCAGACCATTGGGAGGTGGGAGGTGGGCTGCAAGGGCTTGGTGGGGAAGTGGGTGAAATGGAAATGGAGCCTTTAAGTGGACAGCACTCCCAGTAGGAAGGAAGGAGAGCTATAGGAATTTGAGTCTTTATGGCTTTTGTTTTGATTTTTTAAATATTGACAACAGATCTTTGGACCTTTGCTACTCGTGCCCTGTTCCTTTAAAAATCTTCCTTCTTAATTTTCTTGACAAATCACTTGGATTAAAATTATATCATATTTTAATTCAGGGATTTTTTTTTCTAATCCACTACAGTCAACCTTCCCAAGCTTATTTTTAGTATTCTTTTCTAAATGTTTTCTTTGAGGTTACTCCATTTTATTTTATTTTATTTTATTTTATTTTTTAATATATTTTATTGATTTTTCACAGAGAGGAAGGAGGAGGGATAGAGAGTTAGAAACATCGATGAGAGAGAAACATCGATCAGCCGCCTCCCACAGGCCCCCCACTGGGGATGTGCCCGCAACCAGGATACATGGCCCTGACTAGAACCGAACCTGGGACCCTTCAGTCTGCAGGCCGACGCTCTATCCACTGAGCCAAACCGGTTTCGGCAAGGTTATGCCAAAGCCATTTTCCAGTCAGAAAAGTGACAATTTTCTCCATCATCACAGTAAGAGTGCTAAAAGACAGCTCTGAAAATCCCTTTGAGAGCCCAGCAGAGGGCTGTGTTGTGTCTCTTATATATAGCAAGATAGGACATTGATTCCGTTTGATCTCCTTTCTAAGAACCCATCCCCTTTGGACTCTGAGAATGTTCCATAAGCAGCACAATGTCTGCAGCCACAGTAGCTGGAGAGTTGGCCCTGGGTTCACCAGCTGACTTGGTTATATTTTATGGTGACTGCTCATGACCCAGCAAAGATAAGACACTGCATGAACTATGCATGCATTCAACTGTAACTCCTGCTGAACTCAAAGCCAGAAGAAAGATTGCCACTGTGAGAGTGCACCACAGCAAATAACTCCCATATCATTCCTTCCAGTGTGTCCACAGAGATCTGGCAGCCAGGAATGTGCTGGTGACCCGTGGGAAAGTGGTGAAGATATGCGATTTTGGATTGGCTCGAGATATTATGAGTGATTCTAACTACGTTATCAGGGGCAATGTGAGACTGCTATTTCTTACACGTTTGTCTTCCATTATTTTGTGTTTTGTCATTGTCATGGTGAACATGTACACTCATTGCAGTATTGATTAACATCCAAAAGTGTCCTCTGGGCAGTTTGCTTTCTTTTTTTCTTTTTTTAGTTTAATAATTCTTTATTATTCAGATTATTACAATTGTTCTTTTTTTCCCTCCCGTAGCTTCCCTTCTTCCGGTTCCCACCCCACCCTCTGCCCTTACCTCCCCCGCAATGTCCTCATCCATAGGTGTATGATTTTTGTCCAGTCTCTTTTCGCACCCCCCCCTTACCCTTTTCCCCCTGAGAATTGTGAGTCCACTCCCTTTCTATGTCCCTGATTCTATTATATTCATCTATTTATTCTGTTCATCATATTTTTATTCACTTGATTTTTAGATTCACTTGTTGATAGATATGTATTTATTGTTTATAATTATATCTTTACTTTTTTCTTCTTTCTCCTCTTCTTTTATATATATATATATATATATATATATATATATATATATATATTGATTTTTTACAGAGAGGAAGAGAGAGGAATAGAGAGTTGGAAACATTGATGAGAGAGAAACATTGATTAGCTGCCTCCTGCACACCCACTACTGGGGATGTGCTCGCAACCAAGGTACATGTCCCTGACTGGAATCAAACCTAGGACCTTTCAGTCCGATGCTCTATCCACTGAGCCACACTGATTTCAGCCACACTGATTTCAGCTTCTTCCTCTTCTTAAAGGGTACCTTTCAGCATTTCATATAATACTGGTTTGGTGGTGATGAACTCCTTTATTTTTTTCTTATCTGTGAAGCTCTTTATTTGATCTTCAATTCTGAATGGTAGCTTTGCTGGGTAGAGTAATCTTGGTTGTAGGTTCTTGCCATTCATCACTTTGAATATTTCTTGCCACTCCCGTCTGGCTTGCATAATTACCTTGTAGGTTATTAACTTTTTCTCTTGCTGCTTTTAATATTCTCTCTTTGTCTTTTGCTCTTGGCATTTTAATTATGATGTGTCTTGGTATCCTTTTTGGATTCCTTTTATTTGGGGTTCTGTGCACTTCCTGGACTTGTAAGTCTATTTCTTTCACCAGGTGGGGGAAGTTTTCAGTCATTATTTCTTCAAATAGGTTTTCAGTATCTTGCTCTCTCTCTTCTTCTGGCACCCCCACAATTCTGATGTTGGTACACTTGAAGTTGTCCCAGAGGCTCCTTACACTACCTTTATATTTTTAAATTCTTTTTTCCTTTTACTTTTCCAGTTGAGTATTTTCTGCTTCTTTGTATTTCAAATCTTTGACTTGATTCTTGCATTCCTCTAGTCTGCTGTTAGGTCTCTGTTGTAATATTTTTTTATTTCAGTCAGTGTATGTTTAATTTCTAGTTGGTCCTTTTTCATATCCTCGAGGGTCTCTAAATTTATCAACCTTTTCTAGAATGTTCTTGAAAAACCTTACAACTGTGGTTTTGAACTCTATATCCAATTGTTTGTTTTCCTCCATTTCTTTCATTTGTGATCTGTTTGATTATCTTCACATTTTTTGCTGCTTCCCTGAGTTGGTAGAGTAACTTTGTGTGCTAGTGTCCTATATGGCTCAGTAGCTCTGCCTCCCCAGTTACCTGAGGTGGACACTTGGTGCACCTTTTTCTGGACTGTGTGTACAGCCTTGTTGTAGTTAAGTCTTGATTGTTGTTGATATCACTGGGGGAAATTGACCTCAAGGCCAATTGGCTATGAGGATCAGCTGTGTCTACACTGGGAGAACTTCTGTGCTGGAATCAGCCTTATGAGACAAGACTTGCAAAATTGCAAAAGCCTCTGTGCTCAGCTTGGATGGGGCAGAGTCTCAGGGCTTCCTGTCAGCCCTGCCCTATGAGGCCCCTGGACCTCAGTGTCCCTTGGTAATTGCTGCAGTCCTCTCTGCGCACTTGTGCGCCTACCTCCAGACCTCTGTCTTTTGCAGTTCCCCTGAGTTTCCATGTGCTCCAGGGACCCGTATGAGTCTGGGTCTCCAGAGTCTTGCCCAAAACTGGGTTCAGTGTAGTTGGAACTAGAGTTCAGCGCAGTTGGAAGGTTCCATCTTCCTCCTGCTAGAGGAAGCTAGCGTCACAATCAGTAGTCAGTCCTCTCTGCGTGTACTCATACACACACCTCCAGATCTCTGCCTATCGCAACTCCCCTGAGTTTCTGTGCACTCCTCCCTTTTCCCAACAGTCCAGACTCCCGTGTATGAGTCTCACCTGGAACTGTGGTTCAGTGCAGTCAGAACTGGGGTTCAGTGCAGTCAGGAGTTTCCATCTCTCTCCCACTAGAGGATGCCAGCCAGGCACTCTATCGCCCGTCCTTTCCATGCATGTGTCTCCATACTTCAGCTTTTTGAAGCTCCTCTGAGTCTCCCTGAGCCCCTCTCTTTCCCTCTAGTTGTAGAATTTCCACTCATCCAGCTTTTCTGTGGTTCTAGATGATGTCCATTCTGTCTTTTAACTGTAGTTTTGAAATTGTTGTGCGAGGCAGCAGTTTAGGTGTTCACCTATGCTGCCATCTTGGTAATCAGTCCACAGTTTGCTTTCTTATAAACAGATTTTCTGAAGCTTCAGGGAATATTTTGTCGATAATAAAATTTGAGCAAAATAGCAATACATCTATTCTGAGGCTCATCAGAATAGGTCATTTAGGATCCTTTGAGTACAAGCCACATTGAAAAACAAATCTCATTATTTGTATTTATTTCTCTTAACTATAAAGTGACAATTGAGTTATGTTTTCAATGATGGGAATAACTAATAGTTACAATAAAGTACTTAATGTAAACAAAATATTAAATATAAATATAAGGCACAATATGTAAATTAAATATTAGTTAATGAATATTTTTAATCCTATTACTATTACACAGGAAAACCTAGAATATAACTAAATTTACTTGTTTCAAAAAAACTGAGGATGGGTATGTTATTTATAAGAAAAGTATTAGAAATACTAGAAGATAACACTGAGTAGTTGAAAGAGTATGATTGTTAGGAATACACCTGGATTAAAGCCACTATTCTTCTTTTGGGCTCTTCATTTTTGGGGTTTCTAGCTGTTTTATTGTCCCTACTTGTAAAATAATAACAAATGTTGATATCATGCATACTGTGTGCTAAGTGCAGTTCCAGGGTTTTTACATATATTAATTCAGTTAGGTCAAAAGTACCCATTTGTGGGTGAGGAAACTGTAGCACAGACATGTAACTTGCCAGTGATTACACAGCCCAAAGATGAGTGTGTGAATATTCTGAACCCAAGTCTCCGTATAACCACAATGGATGATACAATGTTTTCCATGAGGAATATATACTGATCTCAGTCAGCATCGTTGTGGGAATGAACCAATAAAATCCATATGAAAACTCTTATCCAGGGTAAACATCCAATAAATGTTAAAAATCAAATTCAACTATATTTCCACTAGACCAGTGGTTCTCAACCTCTTTTTAATGCTGTGACCTTTTAATACTTCATAACTGTAATTTTGCTACTGTTATGAATCATAACGTAAATATCTGTGTTTTCTGATGGTCTTAGGCTCTACAGCAGCGGTTCTCAACTTGTCGCGACCCACAGGTTGAAAACTGCTAGCAAGGTTGCCTAAGACCATCGGAAAACACAGATATTTACATTACGATTCATAACACTAGCAAAATTACAGTTAGGAAGTAGCAACGAAAATAATTTTATGATTGGGGGTCACCACAACATGAGGAACTGTATTAAAAGGTCACAGCATTAAAAAAGGTTAAGAATCGCTACACTAGACTCAATCATCTGAGCTGATGTTAGATCTGTGCTTCATTGTATCTCCCCCTACTTACTTAAAAAAAATAATTATTATTAGGAGTATTACAGATGTCCCCCTTTTCTCCCTCATTACTCCTTCCAATGGTTTCCCCCCTGCCCCCAGGTCTTCATCACCCTATTATCTGTGTCCATGCTCAATGCATAAATGCATATAAGTTCTTTGGTTAATCTCTTCCTAATCTCCCCTTTTCCTCTGAAATTTATTAGTCTGTTTTATGTTTCCATGCCACTGGTTCAATTTTATTTGTCAGTTTATTGTATTCATTTGACTCTATATATAAATGAGATCTTGTGATACTTGTCTTTCTCTGATTGGCTTGTTTGACTTAGCATAGCAATCTCTTTTTTTATTTTATTAATTTTTTATACATATCTCCCCATTGCCCCCCCTCCCTCCCAGGCATGCCCCAACCCCCCAGTGTCTATGTTCATTGGTTTTGCTTATATGCATGCATACAAGTCCTTTGATTGATCTCTTATCTACCTCACCTAACTTTAATCTTCCTGCTGTAATTTCACAGTCTGTTAGAAGCTTTACTGTCTCTGTATCTATCCTTTTGTTCATCAGTTTATAATGTTCTTTATTATCCCCCAATGAGTGTGATCATGTGATGCTTCTCCTTCATTGACTGGCTTATTTCACTAAGCATAAGGCTCTCCAGTTCCAACCAGGTTGCTGAAAATGGTAATAATTCCTTCTTTTTAATGGCAGCATAGAATTCCATTGTGTAGATGTACCACAGTTTTCTGATCCATTCATCTGCTGACGGGCACCTAGGCTGTTTCCAAATTGTGGCTATTGTAAATTGTGCTGCTATGAACATAGGGGTGCATAAATCCTTTCTGATTGGTGTTTGTGATTTCTTAGGATAAATTCCTAAGAGTGGGATTACAGGGTCAAATAGGAGATCCATTTTTAGTTTTTTAAGAAAACTCCATACTGTTCTCCACAGTGGCTGCACCAGTCTGCATTCCCACCAACAGTGCACAAGGGTCCCTTTTTCTCCGCATCCTCGCCAACACTTGTCGTTTGTTGATTTGTTGATGATTGCCATTCTGACAGGTGTAAGATGGTATCGCATTGTCGTTTTGATTTGCATCTCTCGGATGATTAGTGACTTTGAACATGTTTTCATGTGTCTCTTGGCCTTCCTTCTGTCTTCTTTCGAAAAGGTTCTATTTAGGTCCGTTGCCCATTTTTTCATTGGATCGTTTATCTTCCTTTTATTAAGTTGTATAAGTTGGCTGTAGATTTTGGAGATTAAACCTTTATCAGTGATATCATTTGCAAATATGTTCGCCCATAAAGTGGTCTTTCTTGTTGTTTTGTTGATGGTTTCTTTTGCTGTGCAAAAGCTTTTTATTTTGATGTAGTCCCATTTGTTTATTTTTTCTTTAGCTTCCATTGCCTTTGGAGCAGTATCAGTGAAGAAGTTCTTTCGGCATATATCTGAGATTGTGCTGCCTGTGGATTCCTCTAGTATTTTTGTGGTTTCCCTTCTAATGTTTAAGTCCTGTATCCATTTTGAGTTTATTTTTGTATTTGGTGTAAGTTGGTGGTTCAGTTTCAATTTTTTGCCTGTATCTGTCCAATTTTCCCAACACCATTTATTGAAGAGGCTATCTTGGCTCCATTGAATGTTCATGCCTCCTTTGTCAAATATTAATTGAGCATAGTGGTTTGGGTGGATATCTGGATTCTCTATTCTATTCCGTTGGTCTATATTCTATTCTTGTGCCAGTACCAGGCTGTTTTGAGAACAGTTGCTTTGTAGTATAGCTTGAAGTCTGGTATTGAGATCCCACCTACTTTATTCTTCTTTCTCAGAATTGCTGTAGCTATCCGTGGTCTTATTTGTTCCAGATGAATCTATGAAGAATTCATTCTAGGTCTGTGAAATATGTCGTTGGTATTTTAATGGGTAGTGCGTTGAATCTGTAGATTGCTTTGGGTAGTATGGACATTTTAATGATGTTGATTCTCCCAATCCATGAGCATGGTATGCTCTTCCATCTGTTAACATCTTCCTCTATCTCTTTTTTCAATGTCCTGTAGTTTTCTGCATAAAGGTCTTTTACCTCTTTAGTTAGGTTTATTCCTAGGTATCTTAATTTTTTTGGTGCGATGGTAAATGGGATTGCTTTTTTAGTTTCTCTTTCTATAATTTCACTATTAGTGTATAGAAATGCCACAGACTTCTTAGCATTAATTTTGTATCCTGCTACATTGCCAAATTCATTAATTAAGTCAATTAGTTTTGGAATGGAGTCCTTTGCGTTTTTTTATGTACAATATCATGTCATCTGCAAATAAGGATAGCTTTACTTCTTCTTTTCCAATTTGGATGCCTTTTATTTCTTCTTGTTGTCTAACTGCAATGGCTGATACTTCCAGTACTATGTCGAACAGGAGAGGTGAGAGTGGGCATCCCTGTCTTGTTCCTGTTCTTAGGGGAAATGGTTTTAGTTTTTGCCCATTGAGTATGATGTTAGCTGTGTGTTTATCATATATGGCTTTTATGATGTTGAGGTATGATCCTTCTATTCCCACTTTGCTGAGAGTTTTTATCAAGAAAGGGTGTTGGATTTTGTCAAATGCTTTTTCTGCATCAATTGATATGACTATGTGATTTTTATCTCTCAATTTGTTTATGTGATGTATCACATTTATTGATTTGCGGATATTGTACCATCCCTGCATTCCTGGGATGAATCCTGCTTGGTCATGGTGTATAATCTTTCTGATGTACTGCTGGATCCGGTTTGCTAGAATTTTGTTGAGGATTTTGGCATCTATGTTCATGAGAGATATTAGCCTATAATTCTCTTTCATTGTGTTGTCTTTATCTGGTTTTGGTATTAGGGTGATGCTGGCTTCATAGAAGGTGTTTGGAAGTGTTCCTTCTTCTTGAATGTTTTTGAATAGTCTGAGGAGGATAGGTTTTAATTCTTCCTTGAATGTTTGGTAAAACTCTCCTGTGTAGCCATCTGGACCCGGGCTTTTATTTGCTGGAAGCTTTTTGATGACTGCTTCAATTTCTTCCATAGTTATTGGACTATTGAGATGTTTGGTTTCCTCCTCATTGAGTTTTGGGAGGTTATATGTTTCTAGGAAAATGTCCATTTCTTGCAGGTTGTCCAATTTGTTGGAATAGAGTTGTTCATAATATTTTTTAACATTCCTTTGTATTTCCACAGGATCTGTTGTTATTTCTCCGCTTTCATTTCTGATTTTGTTTATTTGGGTCTTCTCTCTTTGCTTCTTGGTGAGCCTGGCTAGGGGTCCATCAATCTTGTTTATCCTTTCAAAGAACCAGCTCTTTGTTTTGTTGATCTTTTGAATTGTTTCTTTGGTCTCCAAGTTGTTTATCTCTGCCCTCATCTTCACTGTTTCCTTCCTTCTGAGTACACTGGGCTTTTCTTGTTGCTCTCGTTCTAGCTCTTTGAGTTGTAGGTTTAGGTAATTTATTACCATTGTTTCCTGTTTTTTGCAGTAGGCTTGTAGGGCTGTGAACTTCCCTCTCAAGACTGCTTTCACTGTGTCCCATTAAATTTTGTATTGTTGTGTTGTCATTGTCATTTGTTGCCATGATGTTTTTTATTTCTTCCTTGATCTCTCTGTTTACCCAGTCGTTGTTTAATAGCATGCTGTTTAGTATCCATGTGTTTGATTTCTTTCTATTGTTTTTATTATAGTTGATTTCCAGTTTTATGCCACTGTGGTCTGAGAAAATGCTTGATATGATTTCTATCTTCTTGAATTTGAAGAGACTTTTCTTATGACCCAACATATGATCTATCTTTGAAAATGACCCATGTGCACTGGAGAGGAATGTATATTCTGTGGCTTTGGGGTGAAATGTTCTGAAGATGTCAATTAATTCCATCTGATCTAGTGAGTCATTTAGGATTGATGTTTCTTTGCTGATTTTTTGTTTAGAGGATTTGTCCAATGGTGACAGTGGGGTATTAAAGTCTCCTACTATGATTGTATTGCTGTCAATCTCTCCCTTAATATCCTCCAAGAGTTTTTTTATGTATTTAGGTGCTCCTATATTGGGTGCATATATGTTTACCAGAGTTATTTCTTCTTGTTGGATTGTTCCCTTTAGTATTATGAAGTGGCCTTCTTTATCTCTTGTTATGTCCTTCACTTTGAGATCTAATTTGTCAGATATAAGTATTGCAACCCCAGCTTTTTTTTCATTTCCATTTGCCTGAAATACCATGTTTCATCCCTTCACCCTCAATCTGTGTGCATCTCTTTTCCTAAGGTGGGTTTCTTGAAGACAGCAGATATATGGATCACGTTTTCTTATCCAATCGGTTACCCTATGTCTTTTCATTGGAGCATTTAATCCGTTTACATTTAAAGTTATTATTGATAAGTACTTATCTGTTGCCATTTTTAGTCCTTACCCCCGAGTTCCTTCTTCACTTCCTCTTTCTTTTTATTACAGCAGACCTTTTAACATTTCTTGCATTGCTGGTTTGGTGGTAATATATTCCCTTAGTCCTTTTTTGTCTGTGAAGCTTTTGATTTCACCTTCAATTTTGATTGAGAGTCTTGCAGGATACAGTATTCTTGGATTCAGGCCCTTCCTTTGCATGACTTTGTATATTTCATTCCATTCCCTTCTGGCCTGTCAAGTTTCTGTTGAGAAGTCAGTAGCTAGTCTTATGGGGGTTCCTTTGTAGGTAACTTTCTGTTTCTCTCTGGCTGCTTTTAAGATTCTTACTTTGTCGTCGGTGTTTGCCAATTTAATTATAATGTGCCTCAGTGTCGGTTTGTTGGGGTTCATTTTTCTTGGGACTCTGTGAGCTTCTTGGATATGTGTGGGTTTTTTCTTTTCTGTATTGGGGAAATTTTCTGTCATTATTTCTTCAAACACGTTCTCTAATCCTTGTTCAGTTTCCACTCTTTCTGGAACCCCAATTATGCGGATGTTGTTTTGTTTCATGTTATCCCAAAGTTCCCTTAGACTCTCCTCTTGCTTATTAACTTTTTTTTCTAGAAGCTGCTGTACTTCGGTATTTTTTCCTACCGTGTCTTCTAGCTCACTGATGCGGTCCTCTGCTTCTTCTAGTCTGCTTTTGATGCTTTCTATTGAGTTTTTTAAAGCAGTGATGTCATTTTTTATTTCTTTGTGCATTTCTTCATGCTTCTTCTTCATTTCCTCTTGGCTCTTACTCATATTGTCAAATTTGTCTTCCATTCTTTTCAACCACATTATGATCATTTCTCTGAACTCTTTCTCTGGCAGGCTTATTTCTGGTTCTGGTTCTATTACGTTTACTTCCTTTTCTGGTGAAACCTGCCTTTCTGTCTTATGTGGGCTGTTTCTTTTTCTGCCCATGGTCTTTCTTCTCCGGGTGTCTGGTTATGTAGTTCTCTCTCCTATGTTGATTGAAAGGCACAAACTAGAGCATGACCAGGTACAGCACACAAGGCACTGAGTAGAAATGTATTCAAGATGTTAATAATCACAAATAAGGTGACCACCAATGAAGGACAAATTAGGGGTAAATAGAGAAGGAAGAAGAGGAAAAAAGGAAAGAAAGAAATGCCAAAATCAAATTGGGAGAGTGAGAAAGAAAAAAAAAAGATAAATAAATGAACAATAAAATAAAGTAAAATAAGAAAATAAAAAGGAGAAGAAGGAGTAGGAAAGAGGAAGAGAAAAAAGTCAGAGAGAAAGGAAAGTGTATAAGAGAGAAAAGAGGAACAAAATATAGATGTCAGGAGACAACTCCAATAGAACAGTCACTAATCCCAATAAAGGCCAGCAACCAGTACCTAGAGATTAAGGCAAATTGCAAATAGCAACTGGTATCGAGGGAGGTGAGGGAAAAGAGAGGTAGAAAACAATGCAAGCAAAAACCAAAATAAAACAAGTAGAATAAACTAAAACAATCTCACAAAAAAAATTTCAAAAAATCAATATAATCACTTTTCAGGCAAATAGCAACAAAAGGACATAGAGGAAAAAACAACTTTTTGGCTAGTGAAGACAAGAAAAGAGAGGTTTGTGTGGACTTGTGGTAGGGGATTTGAAATTAGATATACTAATTTAAAACAAAAATGTAATAATTATAAAGGTAAAATCAATTGAGGTGGAAAGAAAAAAATATTCTTTTAATTAAAGTATGTGAAAATGAAAAATTAAAAATTAAAAAAAAAAAAGAAAAAAGGAAAAATTTAAAAAAGAAGAAAAATAGAATGGTCCTTCACTTCCACTATTATTCTGCTTGGCACTCCTGTTTCCCAGCAAGGAAGGCACTGCAGCTCCGTGTTCCCCTCTTGGTGTTTTAATCTCTTTATTCTTTTGTGGTTATGCGAGAGTCAATTTGTGTGTCATCCACTGGGTGGCAGTGTTTCGGAATTGATCTCAGAGACAAAGCACAGGATCTCTCTAGGCTGTGCTCAGATCCTGCTACTCTGTGGTTCTCAAAGCCAGTTTGTGGGGGTTTTGCAGTCGGGACACTGTAGTAACTCCTAGGCTGTCCCTCTGCCCCAGAAAAAACAAAACAAAAAACGAGTCGTTTTCCAGAGCTCCCCTCTGTCAACAGCTCAGAGGGTTTGCCTTCACACTCAGGGATCACACCCTGACCACCTCTGCGGACCTCTCCAGAGGCAGCTTTCCCGCAGCCCAGCTCCCACAGTGTGCGTGTCTCTGTTGTGCGGGGGTAGGAGACCTCACCCTGACCAGGCGAAATCTGACCCTTCCGCGCGCCGCGTGGATCTCCGAATCCGCTGCCTGTGCGTCCGTGCTGCCTGGGAAGCTGTGCTCTGGGTCCCCGGCTGCTCTGTGGGTGCCTCTGTCAGCCACAGCTTTCAGACCTCGGCAGACATCCACCTCCCCCTTAAGTCAGGCGCAATCTGACCTGTCCGTGTGCTCTGTGGATCTCTGGTTCCGCCGCGTGTCTGCGCCAATTGGAGAGCAGAGTTCTGGGTTCCCGGGTCCCCGGCTGCTCGATGGGTGCCCAGCCGAAGGCTTCAGACCGTCGCAGACATCCACCTCCCACTGCAAAATGGCTGGTGGCTCTGGCCTACAAAAGCCCCGTGGCAGTGGGGCTGCCTAGCCGGGAGAGCCCCTTCCAGCAGTTCTCCGCCTTCTCCTCAGCTTTTTGCAGCTCCTCTGGGTCTCTGTGAGCCCCTCTCTTTCCCTCTAGTTGTAGAACTTCCACTCAGCCAGCTTTCCTGTGGTTCTGGATGATGTCCGTTCTGTCTTTTAGTTGTAGTTTTGAAATTGTTGTGCGAGGCAGCAGGGTAGGTGTTTACCTATGCCGCCATCTTGGATTCCCCTCCCTACTGGAAATTATTAAAGCCACAGAAGCCTACCTGCTATCATTTCTGGAAGTGATGACATATGTTTCCTTCATCACATTTTCTTATGGAGAGCATTTTCACTGAAATTCTTCCAAGAAATGCTTTAACAAAATAATGCACTGATTCATTAGTATCCACTTACCTCTGGGCAACTGACTAGCTATCTCTTACTAGAAAGTATCTACTGTTAAGTTTTTCAATTCAAACCACAGGTTTTTGTTCAAGTTAAGTTTTAAAGAAATATGGGTGGGGTTTTTCTTAAGGCTACTATGTTAGAATGCTAATTTGATATGAAACACTGCCTGTGAGGAATATAATTTTCTCAATAAAGCATTAAGAGTGGCCTTAGGAAGACCAAATTTATCTTCTGGCTCACAAGAGACAAGAAGTGTTTGTCCATGTAAAACTCACCATTGATCTCTTGGATTTTACACAGGCCCGCCTGCCTGTGAAATGGATGGCTCCTGAAAGCTTATTTGAAGGGATCTACACAATTAAGAGTGATGTCTGGTCATATGGAATATTACTCTGGGAGATATTCTCACTTGGTAAGTTTTGCAGTTTGCTCTTCTCTCTGGGCACTGGGCTTCTGGACAGTCTGTCTTTCTGTGCCCTCCTCAGCTCCTAAGTCAAAGAATGGATGAAATGCCACCTGGAATGCACCTAGAGCTCCCAAGTCTTACTTCTGTTGCAGCAGGTGCCACTTGATGTTTTATTTACTGGGGGCAGTAGTTCTGTAGTCAGCCCATTACCTATTTGACAGCTGGAACCATGATTTGGCCCAGTAGCAGCCCAGCACAATTCAGCATCTGGCTCATTGGAGCTCTCCATTCATTTGTTAATTGAATGAATAAAAAATTGAAGAATGAGCCCTAGCTGGTTTAGCTCAATGGAAAGAGCGTCAGCTCATGGACTGAAAGGTTATGGTTTGATTCCAGTCAGGAATGCATACCTTGGTTTCAGGGGTCCATACAGGAGGCAACTGATCAATGTGTCTCTCTCATGTGGATGTTTCTGTCTCTCCCCTCTCCTTTCCATTCTCTCTAAAAATCAGTGGGAAAATATCCTCGGATGAGGATTAACAACAATAACAGGAAAGAAGAAAGGAACGGAGGGAGAGAGGGGAGGGAGGGAGGAAGGGAGAGAAGGAGGAAGAATAAATGCTTCTACCCCCAAATGTTTCCCTCAGGTGTCAATCCTTACCCTGGCATTCCGGTTGATGCAAACTTCTATAAACTCATTCAGAGTGGATTTAAAATGGACCAGCCATTTTATGCTACAGAGGAAATGTAAGTTCACACAGACTGTAAAGTGGCTGTAATCAGAAATGCTTAGTCTGTCTAGTTCCCAGTGCATGACAAGAAAAGTAAAATTCCTTAATGCAAAGCTCATATGATTCCTCTTTAGAAAAGAAAACTGCCCCGTTGTGTTTGGGGGTTTCTGAACGAAACCAAACCTTTCCTGCCCTAAGGTACTCTCACTTCTGGGTTTCAGTTCCTTTACTTGTGGGATCCTGAGTGATAAGACTCCATCTCCTGACTTCTGGTCCACATGAGTATTTTTAAAAATGCATTTCTTTTTATCATCAAATCTGTCCTTTCTGATATGAGTTCAAAATCCAGTCAAGTACTTGCCACAAAACAAACATGCCACAAATACGCAGCTCCCTGGCAATCAGGGGTACATCATTATGTGAAAAATTATCCTTTTTTCTCCATTCATATTTCCTCATCTTGCTCCTTGTTCTGTTACTTTTATAGATACTTTATAATGAAATCCTGCTGGGCTTTCGACTCAAGGAAACGGCCATCCTTCTCTAATCTGACTTCATGTTTGGGATGTCAGCTGGCAGATGCGGAGGAAGCGGTATGTGGCAACACAGGCACTTTCTCAAGTGGGACTATAAAGGAGGCAATGCGAACACTCGCAGCAGCCTGTTTCTTAAGAACCCAAGGCACCAAGTTGCCTTCCTCACCCCAGCTTGTCATGGTTGCCCTTTATTTATTTTTTATTTTTTTAATATATTTTATTAATTTTTTACAGAGAGGAAGGGAGAGGGATAGAGAGTTAGAAACATCGATGAGAGAGAGACATCGATCAGCCGCCTTCAGCACACCCCCTACTGGAGATGTGCCCGCAACCAAGGTACATGCCCTTGACCGGAATCAAACCCGGGACCTTTCAGTCCACAGGCTGAGGCTCTATCCACTGAGCCAAACCGGTTTCAGCCATGGTTGCCCTTTAAAAGTTGCATATAGTGATACACTTGAATCTAATATAATATTGTAGGTCAACTGTAACTACGTTTTACGCAAAATTAAATTCAATTAAAAAAAGAAAAAGATAGTATGGGTGAGACATACTTATTAAGGGATTTTTTTTTTTTGGCGGGGGGAGAGGTTTTTTTCTGAAAATCTCAGCCAATTGATTAAGGAATTAAATGCTTTTAAGTGTCCAGTGCAGATGACTAGACAACTAAATAAAATTTAATCCCTGACCTACCTTTCCTAATTCAACATGAAGCTTTGTACAATGCAATCATGTAATATAGTAGTGTGGAAAGAACATTGACCTGAAGCTGTGAGTGTCTAATACTGGTTCTACTACTCTGCTCCCTAAGAGTAGTGTGAATTATAGCAAATCACTTTATTTCTCTGGGCCTTAGTTTTCTCACATGTAGAATGGGTTGCTAAGTTAAATGATCCTTGAACATTGGGAACATGGAATTACTTTGATGATTCTTTGTCTCATCAGTACCACCTTGTGCAGCAAAAGGAGCCATCCCCTAGGTGAAGTGAATGAAAGATGGCACCTTGAACTCCCCATACCTAGTTTTAAATCTTGGCTCCATAGTTTGCTTCTTATATGACTTAAATCACTTAGCTTTTTCTGGGGTCTGTTTCCTTATCTGAAGTATGGGATTAACAAACCTTCTTCATATAATCTTAAAGAGTAATTAAGAAGACATATGTACCTGGCCAGTGTGACTCAGTGGTTGAACGTTGACCTATGAACCAGGAAGTCACAATTTGATTCCTGGTCAGAGGTACATGCCTAGGTTTCAGGCTTGATTCCCCCTAGGGGCGTGTGCAGGAGGCTGCCGATCAATGATTCTCTCATCATTGATGTTTCTATCTCTCCCTCCCCCTTTCTCTCTGAAATCAATAAAAATATTTTTTTAAACTTACTTAAAAAAAGATGACATATGTGAAAAGTCACAACACATAGTAGGCACTTAGTAGCTACTCAGTAAATGTTAGTTAAATATGAATCTGATTATTTAAGTGGATTATCTGTCCTGTATTTTGAAATTATTAAGAGCCCATTTTCAATTCTGTAAAATGGGCTAGAGGCCTATGTAGACAGTGAGTGTCTTTTCCTCCTGCTATAATTTTTTTTTAATTGCGTATAGAAACTAAGTAATTGTCAGGAAATTAGGTCAAAAAGGTTATGAGAGATAGAAAGTCCCCAAGGGACTATAGACTATTGGACAAATTACCTATAAGCAGTTAGTAACACCATGAAATAAACTGAAAGGAGAGTTATGGAGAGAAACAAAAAATGAGCTGGTAGAGTAAAGAAAAAGCTTGAGTGATTTTTACTTGTTGGGAAGTTAGGTGCAAGTTTCAGAATTGGTGTTTTGGCTGTGCTATGAAGAATGTGTAGTATTTTGGCTACTGGAGAAAGGAGGGTTAGTAGTGTGTTCCATGCTAGATGAATAATATAAAGGGTCAAAGCTGAAAAATTAGAATGGGAAATAAATGCTGGTAACTACATTATAGGGTGAGTGGGGGGAAATGGAGGAAACAAGATTGTGGAGGTGGTGAGTGTAACCAGGTGGGGAGGGACCACTGCTAATAAAGAACTCCTTGGCTTTGATCAGGATCACCTTGGTCTTGATGTGCAGTTCTCCTTTCATTCCCCGCCGCCCACCCCGCCTCCCTTCCCTCCCCCCCCCCCCCCCAAACACACACAAAGGATGTCCAGATTCCCTTCTGTCTGTTCAGAGGGATCAGGAATGGAATAGCAAGCTTTCCATAGATCAGGGGTGGGGAACATCTGGCCTTTGGGCCATATAAGGCCCCCCAAATCATTTCATCTGGCCCTGCCAAAGCATTAGGGGTGAGTATATTAAATGTTTGACCAAATATAGTAGGCTAATTTTTAAGTTGCTAATTCTATACGGCCCTTGAATGATGTTATAAATACCCAAATAGCCCTTGGCAGGAAAAAGTTTCCCCACCCTTGCTATAGATGATGATTCAGCTGAGAATATCCATGTTCAAGGACAGTGCTCCAACTTTCCCCCCAATTTCTTCAGCTCTCTCCCTGACTCTCTGTGATGAAAAGTTGTTTTCTTACCAGTATCAGAGCCTGGTAGCAAGCAGTAGCTTCTTTAGGTAAATTAGGAAAAGGCGCCTCCTATGGGTGGGATGAATACACCAAAAGAAGTCCCTGACCACTGGCTGGTGTATCTAGTCTAGACTCCTGGAGAGCAGAGCACATATGGGTTTCAGTCCCCACTTGCTCCCTTGATTAAGCAAGTTTGAGCAAGGTATAATCTGCATAACCATATCAGGCAGCTCTGCCCAATGTGAGCAAACTCTGTCCCTCCTCTGCTACTACTCCATCTTTTCACAACTAAGCACAATCACATTGTTTCTTTTATTTCCCCAATATTTTCATTGATTTCAGAGAGGAAGGGAGAGGGATAGAGAGTTAGAAACATCAATGATGAGAGAGAATCATTGATCAGCTGCCTCTTGCATACCCCCTACAGGGGATTGAGCCCACACCCAAGCATGTGCCCTTGGCCAGAGTGGAACCTGGGACCCTTCAGTCCACAGGTCGACACTCTTCCACTGAGCCAAACCAGCTAGGTTATCATATCCAGGCTTTTGAATGGGAAAACAGACCTGGCCAGCATACTTTGGTTGGGGTCACCTTTCCTGGAGTGCATGTGAATGGTTTTTGTAGAATCTCTGTTTCTGCTTTATCATGAATAGGGAAAGAAAGTGTCGTCAGAGAACAAGTGTAAAGGGAGGGAAATGCATAGAGAAAATGTAGGCTAATACTTTTAGATATAACCCAGCCCCAAAAGTGTAGAGTTAGGGCAGGGTGATCATTGAATAACTTACTAAAGTATTATTTAAAGAGTGGTGAACCAATGAAGATTTTAGAGCAGACAAACATGCTTCAATATTTGTCTTAAAGACCAAATCACTATGTATGATGGTAGATGTTAACTAGACTTATGTGATGATCATTTTGCAATATAGACAAATTTTGAATCACTTTGTTGTACACTTGAAAGTAATATAGTATTATAGTGAATTATTCCTCAATTAATATAAAAAGTGGGTCAAATATTCTCTTCTCTACAAAGACTCACCTAACTTCTGCAGTTAATTTTCAGGCTCCTTCTTTCAGACTCTGTAACACTTTTTATATGAGATGCACATCATATTATATGATAGTTTTGTTTTGTGGTCCTCTTTCTCATCACTAGACTTGATGTATGAGGACAAGGATGGTGCTGCTCATCTTTACGTCACCTGATGGAGTTCCCTAGACAGGAGACAATAGCTGTCATTAAATAAATGAACAAATGGGTTGAGGCCATGTCTGTGCTGTTCACTATTATATATCCAGCTGCTAGCATAATGTTTAGTATATAGAAGTTGGATGTAAATATTTCTAGAAAGAAAGAAAAGAATCATAGAAGTAAATGAGGGAAAACAAAAGCAAAAGAGTAAGAGTAAGCATGTCAGTTAAGAGGTGAGTGCAGCCCTGGCCAGTGTGGCTCAGTTGGTTGAACATATCCTATGCACTGATATGTGGGTTTGATGTGTGAGGGAGGCAGCTAGTTGATGTTTCTCACTCACATCAATCTTTTTCTGTCTCCCTCTCCCTTCCTCTCTCTCTAAAATAAATAAAAATACAATAATAAAAATAAAGAGGTGCCCAGCCAGTATGTCTCAGTGATTGAGTGTCAATCTATGAACCAGGAGGTCACGGTTCAACTCCCTGTGAGGACACATGCCTGAGTTGTGGGCTTGATCCCCGGTGTGGGGCTGCAGGAGTCAGCCAATCAATGATTCTCCTTCATCATTGATGTTTCCCTTTCTCCCTCTCCTTTCCTCTCTGATATCAATAAAAATATATTTAAAAAATAAAAAATAAAGAAGAGAGTGCAGCAGTAGGTGAATGAGCACAAATGAGGGAGCAAACTAGGCCCGTGGTTGCGGGGCTTGAATTCCCATCATCTCTTCTCTCATATCAGCTCCCATACATAACAATATATACTTTAAAAGAAGTGAGGCAAAATTGTGTTTGAAAGTAAGAAAGAAATCCTTGTGGACCAGAAACCATAGAAAATCCCTGAGACAATGCAAGCAGTTAAGATTGAATTGAAGAGGGAAAACCCACAACAGAAGGTGCTTTGAAAAAACAAGGAAAAAATGCTTTCACAAAAGGGTAGGAAGAGGTCCAATGGGATTATGCAGAAGTTCTGCCTTGGGAGCAGCCACTCTGTTAAATATATGTAAGAATAAAATGGGTGTGAAAAATGAAAATATAACCACTGGTAAAATAGAAATCTACTGTATAACTTCAAGTCCAATGTAGAGGAAATCTACATGGAAAACCTAATTAACCCAAAGAATGGGGGAGAAAACACAAAGAGAATAATAGATATGGAAAAAAACAAAATGGCAAAAACTAATAAATCCACTTAAGAAAGAAAACTTTAAAATAAATAAAATTATTATCAGACAGGCCACATTCACTCAACTCGGCGTAGTAAAGTAAGAAATTACCAATAGCAACCCAAAAGCCTCATATATTAGAAATTACAAATTAATTCTTTGATTAAAAAGGAGGAGGAGAAAAGGGGAAAGAGGAAAAAGAAATAAAAATGGACACTGCATTTTTAAACTTATGGGAGTTGGCTAAAATTTTAACTTTAAATTAATTTATTAGAAAACAAAAAAGAAGTTAAAATAAATTATTGTACTTTCAACTGAAGAGGCTAACCAAAACATGAATAATAAAGAAGAGGAAAAGAAAGAAGAGAATAAAAACAAAAGGAGGGAAATAATAAAGACAGAATTAAAATTGAAAACAGCATTAAAAACAAAATAATAGGTGATGATTAGAAAAACCAAACAATAGCTGTCATTAAATAAAGTAAAATTAGGGAAAACAAAAGCAAAAGAGTGAGAGTAAGCATATCAGTTAAGAGGTGAGTGCAGCCCTAGCCAGTGTGGCTCAGTTGGTTGTACGTCATCCTATGCACTGAAATGTGGGTTTGATGCATGAGGGAGGCAGCCAGTTGATGTTTCTCACTCACATCAATCTTTGTCTCTCTCCCTCTCCCTTCCTCTCTCTCTAAAATAAATAAAAATACAATAATAAAAATAAAGAGGTACCCAGCCAGTATGTCTCAGTAATTGAGTGTCAACCTATGAACCAGGAGGTCACGGTTCAACTCCTTGTGAGGGCACATGCTTGGGTTGTGGGCTTGATCCCAGTGTGGGGAAGACTACTTCCAGAGCCTTACCAACAGTGGGTAGTAACAGTCTTACTAATACTTACTCTCACTCTTGTTTTTTGAATGTTTACCACACACTCTAATTAGAATTTGAATATAGCAGTCTGGCTCTAATTTACACTGTACACTAATAAACATACAAATACACCACGAAGCATAGTAAGCATAAAGAAATAGTTATGGAAAAAAGGAAAGCCCAAATAATATTCAGAATGAAAAGGAGAACATAACTATGTATAGAAAAACCACTTTTTAAAGTATAAGAAAATCCTATCTACTTTTTTATATTGAAAACACTTGATACATTTGAAAATCTAGATTTTAAAATTTTTATAAGGAGAATGTACTTAAGTATTACTTGTACAATTAGGAGTTCATTTAAAAGTCACTTAAAGAAATGGCAAGGAAGATATTAAAAGAAGTGATATAAATCAGAACTAGATCCAGTAACTGCTTGGCTATAGGTATAGAGAGAGCTTAGGAAGTAGTTCTGAAATTTCTAGACAATGGGACTGAGTGAATGGCAGCATGTTAAGTGAAATTGTAAATACAGGAAGAAGAGAAGGTTTAGATGTAAAAGATAATGAATTCAGGTTTAGAAATGTTGAATTTGAACTGTTAACTGGCATTTTTGTCACAGTCCTCATTAGATAGTTAGAAATTCACTGTCAGGCCGAGACCAGTTTAGCTCAGTGGATAGAACGTCGGCCTGCGGACTGAAAGGTCCCGGGTTCGATTTCGGTCAAGGGCATGTACCTTGCTTGCAGGCACATCTCCAGTGCGGGGCGTGCAGGAGGCGGCTGATCGATGTCTCTCTCTCATCCATGTTTCTGACTTTCTATCCCTCTCTCTTCCTCTCTGTGAAAAATCAATAAAATATATCAAAAAAAAAATTCAGTGTCAGAAATATACATTTGCTTTAGCAAGTCCAATAGGTCATCACCAACTGCTATATCCACTTCACAAAAAAGATGGATTGCCCTAGCCAGTGTGGCTTAGTGGTTGAGCATCAACCTATGAATCAGGAGGCCAGGTTTGATTCCCCAGCAGAGCATATGCCCAGGTTGCAGGCTCAATTTTAAATGTGGGACGTGCAAGAGACAGCCAATCAATGATTCTCTCACATTATTGATGTTTCTATCTCTCTCTCTTCAACTCAACAATCTCTGAAATAATGAAAATATATTTAAAACAACACAACAAAAAATTAACATCAGCAACAAAGACAATAGGAATGGGGGAATGGAGGAATCAAACAAATACACCATTTCTGCTTCACAAGAAGTTCTTTTTTAAAAAATATATATTGATTTCTTTACAGAGAGGAAGAGAGAGGAATAGAGAGTTAGAAACATCAATGAGAGAGAAACATCGGTCATTGCCTCCTGCACAACTGCTATTGGGGATGTACCTGCACCCTTGACTGGAATTGAACCTGGGACCATTCAGTTCACAGGCCGAAGTTCTATCCACTGAGCCAAACCAGTTAGGGCAGGAGTTCTTATAAATAAATAAAAAACATGCCAGCCCAATATAAAAGGGCAAAGGAGATAGACTGTTCAGAATGAAATGAAAAAGGTCATTGAATATAGAAAAAGATGCTTAACTTTGTTTATCATGAAACATATGCAGATAGGGAGGGATAGAAAAAAAGTAGTATCTGGACAAAGAGTAGAGATGTGGAAGACTGTTACCACTGCTGGTAAGGCTCTGGAAGTAGTCTTCCCAGCACAGTGGATCAGAATAGAGATAAGGAACCCTTCAGCAGGGCAGCACAAGTCAAGTGTATCACAATTCAAATGTGTATCCCCTGCCCTAGCTGGTTGCTCAATGGTTAGCATATCTGCCCATGGACTCAAGGGTTGCATGTTCGATTCTGGTTCAAGGCATATACCTCAGTTGCAGGCTCAATCCCTAGCACCAACAGTGTGTGTTTGGGAGGCAACAATTATCTCTGTCTCTTCCACTCCCTTCCACTCTCTCTTTAAAAAAAAAAAAATCAATGGAAAAAACATCTTTAGGTGAGGACTAACAATAACAGCAAAAAAAATGTGCATCTACCTTAATCACTTCCCCTACCTCTTCCAAAGACATAGTCACATGTGCACTTTTTAACTTTATATTATACTAGAGGCCCGATGCATAAAATTCATGCACTCGGAGGGGTCCCTCAGCCCTGCCTATGCCCTCTCACAATCTGGAAGCCCTCGGGGGATGTCTGACTTATGGCTTCCCATTGGGAGCTGGCTTAAGCAGGCAGTCAGACATCCTTTGTGCTGCCACAGAGGTGGGTGAGGCTCCCACCACTGCTGCTGCACTTGCCAGTCAAGAGCCTAGCTTCTGGTTGAGAAGCACTCCTCCTGTGGGAGCTCACTGACCACTTGGGGGCAGCTCCTGCATTGAGCTTCTGTCCCCTGGTGGTCTGTGCATGTTATAGCACCCAGTTGTTCCATCGTTTGGTCAATTTGCATATTAGTGTTTTATTGAATAGGATAACTAATTATGTACCAATTATGGTACTATAAAACTCTAGGCTGCCATTAGAAAGATGATACATGTTCATGTTTAGTAAATAGTGGAAAGATATAACACACGTAACATATGAACATCATAATTGACACATATAACATAGGAGCAACATAGTATTAATAATTCAAAATAAGGAGCTGAAACAGAATCTACAGTCTGAACCGACTGATAAAAATTTGTGTGTGCAAAACAGGCTATCTATAATGGTGGGTACCTCTGATGGTTTTAGCTTTTTATTACATAATGTTCTATATTCCTTAAATTATCCATATGAATGTGTATTAATTTGATAACCAGACAAAAAAAGTAGAGCTGTGTTTGTTTTTGTAAAAAAATTTAAAAATCACTAAATCTCCACCCAGCTGGTATTGCACAGTGGTTGAGCAATTACGTATGAACCAGGAGGTCTTGGTTTGATTCCTGATCAGAGCACATGCCCGGGTTGTGGGCTCACTCCCCAGTGTAGGGCTTGCAGGAGGCAGCCCATCAATGGTTCTCTCTCATCATTGATGTTTCTATTTCTCCCTCTTCCTTTCTCTCTGAAGTTAGTAAAAATACATCTTAAAAATAAAATAAAATAAATAAAAGCATATTTTAGAAAAGTCACTAAACTCCCAAGTGAGAAGTCAAGAATCAGTTCCCTGTATTAATTGCATAATGAACAATTGTCTTATTTGTGGACTTTTTCTTTTGTGGTTTTTCTGCATGGCTTTAGGATTTCTAGATGAAGATTGTATATCTAAAAGTAGAAACAGTAATGAAAGAAAATATTTGACAATGATATGATTTTTCCATTAATAAATGGCAAAAAATTGCTTTATCAATTAATATGTAGAATAGCCTCTAAAGCCTATGCATTGTAAAAGTAAGCAATAATTTGCAGTATAGGCACATGACGTGTAAGTGTTAACGAGATGATGAATGTTCTGTCTCTTTCCTGTATTCAGATGTATCAGAACATGGACTGCCATCTTTCTAAACATCCTTCCGGCTACCAAAACAGGCAACCTTACAGCAGAGAGAAGGGTGCAGGGCTGCCCTCTCCACAGGATCACACTGAAGACTCGTAGAGAAACAATTTAGTCTTAAGAACTCCTATTCCCCTCACCTTCAACTGGTTATTGATTACCAAAACAAGGTTAACTTCATCACTAAAAATGTATTCTCAACTGCTGCTTTGCTGGACTTTTCTCTAGAAGTTCTCTATATTTACTGTTGTTTTCAAAGGAACTTTTGTAAAATTGAATTTGCACAAGGCAGGAAGAGCTGATAATTAACTTTATTGGAGCATCTATCTACATCAAAAGGCCTTCTCAGGCTGACTTGAGTGAAAGTTGTGTACTTAAGTATAGTATATTCTTGTAAATACATAAAACAAAAAATTTTGCTGAGGAGAAGCTGATATCATTTTTTAAATCTATGTTTTAAGATAATATGTAACTTTTTCAGCTATTTAGTGATATATTTTATGAATGGAAATAAAATTTCTACTATAGAAATGTTTGTTACTGAATTATTTGCCCGGTTTATTTAGGGCAAGACTTACCTGGAGTTCATGAACCTACTGAAATTGTGTATGATATTTTACTTGTGCATGGGTGGGTTTTCTCCTGCTGAGAAGGCCATTCTTTCTTCAGATTCTTTAAAGGACCCCTGACTCCTGCCCCCTGACTAGGAGAAGAAGAGCTGATGTTGGACGTCTCTTTCTTCTCTGTAGCACTCTTTATGCAGCCCTTTCGTCCTTTGGAGCTTAGCATTCCCATGCTACAGGCTTATAGATTTGGACTTGACCTCCTCCTTATATGCCCAGGATAGCCTTTTCTTCTTCTTCTTGGCCTCCCTTTAAGTATAGTGGCTCCAAATAAGAGTTCCCACCACTTTTTAGCTGTGCGATGTTAGGCAAATAACTGAACTTCTTCAGGCCCCAGTTTCCTCTTCTGGAAAATGGCATCTACTTATGGGCTGTTGTAAGAATTAAGTGAATTAGATATATGTAACTATTTTCTCTCTTTTCCGTATTCAGTGCGGCTAGAGAGCGGGTCCAATTCCTGAGTAGAGGTGGCTAGGGATTGAGAAATAAAAGAAAGAGACAAGACACAGAGATAGAAAGAAAAGCTGGGGCCAGTGGACCGCTACCTTCTTCTGATGGAGAGACAATGACCCAGAGCCGATGCAGCATGTTTATTTTATACCCCCAAATACCAAGAAGTTTCACCAAAAGTCAAGACAAAGGAGATTATTTGCATTCCTGAGTAGGCCCGAGCATTCCTAGTCCTATCAAAACCCACTCCCCCACACCAGGGCAAAGATAAGAGTCAATACTGAGAACATAACTGCATATATATATATATATATATATATATATATATATATATATATATAATTGATTTCTTACAGAGTGGAAGGGAGAGGGATAGAGAGTCAGAAACATCAATGAGAGAGAGACATCGATGAGCTGCTTCCTGCACGCCCCCCCACTGGGAATGTGCCCGCAACCAAGGCATATGCCCTTGACCAGAATTGAACCTGGGACCTTTCAGTCCACAGGCCGACGCTCTATCCACTGGTTTCAGCCACATCTGCCTTTTTGACAAAGCATGTTTCCAGAGTGTGACTTAGCCATTGCCACTGGGTTCAGCTGACAATAATTAAAGAATGCCCATGTGCCTTCCCAGGCGCTCTCTATACATATATCTTACATGTATGTTATAAATATATACATATATTCCATAAACATATAAATTATTTAGAACGATGCTTGGCCCATAGATATTATCTAATTGTCATTTGTGCTTTCATTCCTGGTTTTAATCTTTTGCTGTAGACCAGCCCCCATAAACTCAGATTACACTAATTTCTTTCTTGTTTATAATTGACTAGAGACCCAGTGCATGAAAGTCATGACTGAGGGCTGGTCCCTTAGCCTAGCATGCCCCCTCTCACAGTCTGGGAGCCCTCAGGGGATGTCCTACTGACAGCTTAGGCTCACTTCCCACAGGGAGTAGGCCTAAACCACAGTTTGGCCTCCCTTTGCAGGCTGATCAGGGAAAGGTGCCAACCCCCATCACCCTACTGCTGCTGCCACTGCTGGCCACCAAGGTGTTTTCATCAACATGGACTCCAGTCTCTTCACCATGAAAAAATTACAACTTTCTTTAGGCATTTTCAAGATGTGTATTTCATAGGATATGACCTTTCTTTTTTTTTATCCTCACCTGAGGATATTTTTTCTTTGATTTTTGAGAGAGTGTGGAAGAGAGAGGAAAAGACAGAAAGAACATCAATGTGAGAGGGACACGTCGATTGGTTGCCTCCTGCATGAGCTCTGACCTGGGTCCCGGCCAGGGAGGATCCTGCAACCTAGGTACAGGCCCTTGATCAGAATCGAACCTGGACCCTGTGGTCTGCAGACTGAGGCTCTATCCACTGAGCCAAACCTTCAAGGGCGGGATATGACATTTCTTAGCCCCTCCAGCAGTGGACCTTTGTTTTTTCCTCCTAGAGTGTGGTGGAAAACCCTAAATCACCTTCTTGGATTTTTACTACCCAAGTTACCAAGAACACTGTGAGTGACATACTGGGAGCTTAGCCAGTGAGCGGTCAGACAAGGTGTTTCCTCTGTAGCTCACATACAGAGGCGAGCCTGCAGGGGCCAAGTGGTGGAGACTTACGCATACTCCCCTGCCTCTCGCTCCCAGGGCTGCACCATCCATGGCTTGGTTCACAGTGCAAGCAGTCCCCTCCCGCCCATCTGAGCATGCAACCTCGGCCTGAGCTGGTTGTGACTATTACAGCATCCCAGCTAATTTGCATATTACCTCTTCATATTCATATTCATATATATATATATTTCTGAGAGAGAGAGGAAAGGGATTGGGGCAGGCAGAAAGAGAAACATCAACTTGTTGTTCCACTTGTTTATGCATTTATTGTTGATTCTTGTATGTGTCCTGTCTGGAGATCGAACCCACAAAGTTGGTGTATCTGGACCATGCTCTAACCAACTGAACTACCTGGCCAGGGCTGGATTACACTAATTCCTTCTTCACCTAACTGCTCCTATTCTCTCCACCACACAGTGTTTTCCCTGAGACATTGCCAGATTTATTTTCCCAAAGTACTGATCTGCATCTATCACTTCTGGGCTGGAGAGCTTGCAGTGGCTCCTGTGTCCATCTGCTGAAGTCAAATTCCTAGCATGCAGTTCCTTGCAGCTGATTCACTGCATTTCTTATACTAGATAGCATATGCTCTATCTATCTATCCCCTGATCAATGGATGTATTAAGCATTCTCATCTCTTTTTTTTTTTTCTTCATCCTCTCTCTACCTGGGATGCCAACTCCCTTCTCCTCTCCCTATGTAAGCCATTGCTTCATGACCAGCCTGGCACTGTCTTCTGCTCAGGCTTTCCTCAGCTCTGTTCGCTGTTAGTGATTGCTTCCCCCACTGAAATCTTGGTTGGGCTTCATGTCTATCTCGTCTAGTTGGCTCTGAACATAGAGTCTACCTATCTTACGAGATTATTTATTTTCTTAAGTAAACATCCTTTCTTTTTACTTGGATTTTAAACAAGTTAGGAAGTAGATATATTTGTACCAAGTTGTGCACCACTCTTCTATTCATATGTACAGTCAGGACACAATAGTATATGCACTCAATTATGTCTTACCTACTCAAAGCATAAAATATGCTTAATGTTAAAAATTCAAGTACTTTTATGTTTTTACTTATAGTAATAAGTGAAATTTTCTCTTTGTGCACCCAAATTCAAAAATACTTCTTCAGGGGAACCACTGTTAAAATTTCAGGTATATTTTTTCCTTCTTGTTTAAAGATATTTACATTACTCACAGGTACTTACACACAAGCACACATGCAGAGTTTTTTGTTTTTACATAAATGGAATTATACTAACCACACTGTCAAACATGCTGTTTTTCACAAGGGGTAAATATATTTCCCAACTATGTAGTTTATGTACTAAGCACGTGGTAGGAATAACATATGCCTTATCTCATTGAATTTTCAGAAATACCTTATGAAGTAGGTACTAAAAGTACACTATTTTTTTTCTTGAGGAAATTGAAATGTAATTTAATAACTTGGAATCATCAAGCCCCTATTAACACTTACCTTACAATTTCTTTTGGGTTCTCCTGATATTTTATTTATTGTATTTATTTACTTATTTTTAATTGTGGTTAAAAACACACATAATGTAAAACTTACCCTCTTGACCATTTTTTAAGTTCAATGGTGTTAAATATATTCACTTCGTCGTGAAATATATTTCCAGAACTTTTCCATCTTGCAAAACTGAAACTCTCCACCCATTGAACAACAGCTCCTTTCTTGCTCCCCAACCCCCAGGAACCATCATTCTGCTTTCTGTCTCTACGTATTTTAATACTCTATATACCCAATGTAAGTGGAATCATACAGTGTTTATCTTTTTGTAACTGGCTTATTTCACTTAGCATAATGTGCTTAAAGTTTATCCATGTTCTGTTTTATATATATATATATACTGTGTGATATATATATATATATATATATATATCACATTTGTTTATTCATTTATCATTTAATAATGCTGCTATGAACCTGTGACAATATCTCTTTGAAACCCTGCTTTCAATTCTTTTGTATATATGCCCAGAAGTAGTGGGATAATGGGATTGCTGAATCATATGGCAATTCTATTTAAATTCTTGTGTTTATTATTTTTAAAGACCCTGTTGTAATGACCATGTGTTTCTTTGACCATCTAGTCTCTCTCCCTTTCTCCCTCTCTCCTTCTTTCTCTCTCTCTCTCTCTTTCTCTCTCTCTCTCTCCTCTCTCCTCTCTCCTCTCTTCTCTCTTGTAACAGCACTGTCATTTCTCCCTATTGTATGCAGTGCAGTGGGACTTTAGTCAGGGGGCTTTCCCTTCTAGCCAAGGAGGCATTAACTCAAGGTAGGGGAATAAACATTCTCTCTCCTTGTGGAATTTTGTAGCTTGATCAGATTCAGGCAAGAATGAAAACAGGAATTGGAGCTTATACAACCTGAGAACCTTGGTGCAAACACCTGCACTGACTCAGTCTCGTTGGCTGAACTGAGGGTTTTATCTGCTTTACCTTCTCTAGAAAGTCCTCTCTGATTTGGTTGGTCAATGGTCTTTCTAGCTTTAGTGCCACACTGATTTGTCTTCACTGGCATATTCTTCTATCATCTTTTTTTAAAACATTTAAAAAATTTTTTAATTGATTTTTTACAGAGAGGAAGAAAGAGGGATAGAGAGTTAGAAACATCAATGAGAGAGAAACATCAACCAGCTGCCTCCTGCACACCCTCCACTGGGGATGTGCCCGCAACCAAGACACATGCCCTTGACCAGAATCAAACCTGGGACCTTTCAGGCTGCGGGCTGATGCTCTATCCACTGAGCCAAACCGGTTCCGGCTCTTCTATCATGTTGATAGGATTTGAGGGAGGAGAATTACAGCCATTCGGTAAGCCCTCTTGAATGGCTTGTCCAAAATGTTGGTGATTAGAGGGAGGAAAATAACAGTGAATTAACATTTATAGGGATGGTCTTCTTTTCCTTATGCCAGAGTGATTTTAGTCAGGACACACACACATTCTGAACCTGAGTGCACTGTGGAGGAAGCCAAATGAACACATTTATACATGGAATGGTCTACCCAGCACACCCCTTGTTGTTGCAGAGTTAAAGACTCCAAAGAATTTGATTTCCTTGAAAATGAATATTCTCTTGTTCATGAACTTTATAAAAATGGCACAACACTCTATGTAGAATTCCAGATCTGGTTTTATTAAAAAACAACATTATGCTTCTAAGATTCACTCATGGTGTTACATGAACCTAGGGTTCTTTCATGTCACTGTTGTATTATGTGAACATATAAATCACCACTATTTAGCGATGACATGTGAAGTGGTTTGGATTGGGTGTGGTAATGGGTTCACAGGTATTCATTATATAACATTTGTTATACCAAATATGAATGATATTTAAAAGGCAGCATTCGCTGCAAACGGGTGACAATGAAATTAGATTCTATTAAACCCAACTCTTAACAACAGTTGCGGTTTTCTCACCAGTAGGTGGTGCCCTAGGACTACTGTTTTTTTGTTTTGATTATATATATATATATATATATATATATATATATATATATATATATATTATTGATTTTTTACAGAGAGGAAGGGAGAGGGATAGAAAGTCAGAAACATTGATGAGAGAGAGACATCAATCAGCCACCTCCTGCACGCCCCACAGTGGGGATGTGCCGGCAAGCAAGGTACATGCCCTTGACCGGAATCGAACCCGGGACCCTTTAGTCCGCAAGCCTACGCTCTATCCACTGAGCCAAACCGGTCTCGGCAGGACTACTGGTTTTTAATAAGCCCCAGCCATCAGGCCTGACTTCATTACTACACCCTACCCCTGAAAAGGCATATTTTAAGCAGAATTAAAGAAAAATTCAATCAGTTGATTAGAAAGGAAAACAATCCTCTATAGAGATAATTTCAATCCATTCAATTGTGTATTGACTATTCTATTGTGTATTGACTATGGTAACAATTGTGTATTTTATGTGTGTTATTTACCTTTCAATTGTGTATTTTATGTGTATTTTATTTCGCATTCAATTGTGTATTGACTATGGTAACAATTGTGTATTTTATGTGTGCTATTTACCACATTCCTGACATTTACTGAGCGGCCTAATGTCAAATTCTATTATAGGACCTGGTTTTTACCACTCTGTTCTGGAGTGCATTCATCTACACATGGAATTGACTTTTAAAGTTCTTGTAGCACCTTCTATGCTGTGTTGTCTGAACTAGCTTCCTATATTAAAATAAGAAGTCTTTTTCCTGGAGATATTTTTGGAGTAAGAAAAACACCCAAGGCCTGCAGCAGGAAGATGTCCTGGGTGACTTCTTATCCCCATTCCAGCCCTTCAATTATTCACCTTCCTTTCTGTTCCTCCTTCCCCACCACTGCCACTTGTGTTTCTTCCTGATCCTCCTTCTATCTCCTTCTTTCATGAAGGACTTTCTTAGTAACAGATTTATCTGACCTCCTCTATCATTTCCACTATCATTTTTGTTAAAAATAGATGTTTTTTTTCTATGCTACAATCACCATCAGCAACAACAACAACAAAAACAGGTGGGAGGAAATGGTACCTAAAAAACTACATCTTATTAGTAACTAGGGGATCAAACATGTATTAAATTTCAAGTTACCTTAATGAGGCAGAAAGGCTATGATGATTTTTTGGGATAAAATATACATAAAATAAAATTTCCCATTTTAATTATTTTCAAGTGCACAGCTCTGTACACTTAAGTACATTCATGTTGTTGTGCAACCAGCACCATCATACATCCTCAGAACTTTTCCATCTTTGCAAACTGAAATTCTGCCCTCATTAAACACTACTAGTAATTCCCCATTCACTCTTCCCTGAGCCTTGACAATTTTACTTTCTGCTTTTATGAAATAGACTACTTTAGGTATCTCATATAAGTGGAACATATAGTATTTGTCTTTTTGTAACTATCTTATTTCACCTAACAAAATGTCTTCAAGGTTGGCTTTGATGCATTCTTTATTTTAGCATTTATTGATACATATATCCTAGAGCTGTGCTAATGGCTTGACATGTGTTGTTTCATTTAACAAATTGTGAAGTAGGACCTTGTTCTGTAGTCATTTAACAAACAGTGAAACCAAGGCTTAAGAAGGTTAGACTCAAGGAGGTACTAAGTGTAGGCCTGAGTTGGAGCCCACCCTGCCTGTCTCCTCACAGCCACATGGCTTTTGAGCTCCTTCCTAAAGCCCTTCCTTTTGCTTTGGCTCAGTTCTCAGCCAATGAAAATGGTCTGGTAACAGCGAGATTATACGTTTCCAGCTTCCTATTTGCCTCAAATCATGAATGTATATGTAGGAAAGCAAGCTTTTTGGCATCTTAATTGGAAAACACTACTGCATAAAGCTTTATGCACAAAAAAGTTAATAGCTATACTTGAAGGGAGCAGATATATAAAATGTTTCAATTAAGAAATGGAGTAAAAATTTAACTGTCTATTTAAGAATTTTTCTCTAGCCCTGGCCAGAGAAGCTCAGTTGGTTAGAGCATTGTCTTGTTGCACCAAGATTTCTGGTTTGATCCCTAGGCAGGGCACATGAGGGAATCAACAAATGAACGACTGAATGCATGGCACAGAAAACTGGTGATTCTCTCTCTCTTTCTAAAAGAATCAATAAATAAAATATTAAAAAAGGAATGTTCTCCATGTACTACTAAAAGTCTCTTAAAAGAAAAATTATATAATAAAAACTATTATATTTTCAGCAATCAGAACATAAGAATCATATCTAGTATGGTTAAACACAAATTATGAAGCTATATTTATATAGAAGTTAATTTAAAAAACGAACTTATAATATATAATTCATATAGCATACAAGTCACTTATTTCTAGTGTATAATTCAATAACTTAGCTTTTTGCTTGGGTAAAAATTGCCTTGCCTCTGACTACCTTACATTACTTTGATTGCTTTGATTGGTAAGAGTAAAACAGGGTAAGTCAAGCCTCTGAGAGCTCTGTAGCATGGGCTGCCATATTAGTTAGATATGAATAATCTTTTTTGTCAGTGTTGTCTCTATATCCATGACTATTTAATTCCTTAAAATCTTAGTGTCTTAAAGGTTCATGTGTTGTAGGTTATTTGGAATTTCATTATTATATGATAGAACAAAATAAAAGGAGGTTGGGTGGGGGCGCGTTAGGGGACTGGGTGAAAAACGTGAAGAGATTAAGCAAAAAACAAACAACAAAATCCTCATAGCCTTAGTTTGGCTCAGTAGAGAGAGTGTTGGCCTGTGGACTAAAGGGTACCAGGTTTGATTCTGTCATGGGCACCTGTTGTAGTTTTGGTTTCGGTTTGATCCCCCAGTGGGAGGTGTGCAGAAGGCAGCCAATCAATGATTACCTCTCATCATTGATGTTTCTATCTCTCCCTTTCTCTTTCTCTCTGAAATAAAAAAATATATATATATTTTAAAAACCCTCATAAATACAGTATGGTGATTACTAGAGGGAAAGGTTGGTGGGGAAGGTTAGAAAAGGGTAAAGTGGAGGAGGGGGTAGAATGGTGATGGAAGGAGACTTGACTTGGGGTGGTGAACATACAATACAATATACAGATGATGTATTATAGAATTATAATATAATTTTATTGACCAGTGTCACCACAATACATTCAATTTTTTTTTTTTTAAATAAGAGAAGGTTAGCTTTCCAGTCTGTACCAGAAATGCAGTGACATCAGTAGACAGCCCTTCCTACAAGGTGTATCAGCATTTCCTGGAGCCCAAGCATATTCCACTTGCAAAATGCAGATGTCTATCTCCTGCTGCTTGCAGAGGAGCTGACCAGCCCCGGGCTCCATGCCCCAGGGAGGAGTTGCTGGGAGGGTGGGGAGACCCTCAGCGTGCAGAGATAAAAGAAGGAAATGATAAAGGGACCAGGCAAAAAGGGTGGGGTGGGGGCAAAAGCAATGGAGCCAGGTCCCCCTTCTTCCTTGGCTTCTGCTCCATCTTCTTTCCAGAGCCTGGACAGACAGTAGTTGTGTGCCTTAGACAATCTCTCCTTCCCTTTCCCCACAGCACCCTCTGGCATTGCGGATGCTGCACAGGTCAGCTCTGGAATGAACCAAGGCTCAGGGTGGTGGTGGGGGGGCAGAAGGGGACAAAGTGGATACTGGGCTGTTAACCTGTCTATGGCAAAACCTCTGGAACAAGGAAGAAAACTATGTGACTCTGGAGGCAGAAGGAAAAAGAAAGAAAATTCTGAGATTAGTCCAACAAAGAGATTGTAATAGAAAATGTTGTATTAGCCAACACCTAGGTAGTGCTATGCAAAGAAGCTGTTCCATGCACCTTGGTATATTAATTTACTTAACCTTTGCAAAAATTCTATTAGGTAAATACTGTGATGATCTTTATTTTACAAAGAAACTAAGATACAGAAAAGTTCAATAACTTGCCAAATGTCAGATGGTGGGGGCAGAGCAGATCAGAACTCTCCTGGGTCCATGCTCTCTATCCTAATCACAGGCTGGCAGCAGCAGGCACTCTGAGGATGCATAGGATGGTGACAGGTAGTGTTAATATTCAATAGCTTCCTTCATATTGAAGACAACGTCGGTAAATGTGGTACTTCTGGCACCAAATTTTCCCCTTTGCAAAACAAATTTCATCAGTTTCTTTTCAAGGGATGAGGTCTCTGTCCATTCTTCTCATGACTTTGGCCCAGGTAGTCCTGGTGAGTCCTGGCCTGGGACACATCTACAGAGTTAGGACAAAATCTGTAGCTGCTGACAGATTGTCACAGACCACAGTAGAGGCAGAGCACTACTGTCACCTGCACCTTACAGACCACAGGGACAAATGTGAGTTATTATTAACATGGTTGAATTGAATTTGATTCAGATGGCAGCAAATGTGTAGCAGGATTGAGCCTGCAACCAGGGTACGCGAACCTTCAGTCTGCAGGCTGATGCTCCAACCACTGAGCCAAACTGGCTAAGCCTGTTTTAATTCAAACAGGAAATTACAATATCTTTATTTTAAAATCTGATCTCTCTCTTCTTTTTTTTTTTTACTTTATTTTCCACAGTATTTTTGTTTTCAGCATCTGTGGAAGATATGAGTGTAAAAATTAATCTATGCGGTTATTTGGTCAACTGAGTCTCCCTACGGGATTTATTGGCAGCCCACTACAGGCACTATTCTAGGTCTCCTGTCTAAAGAGCATTTACTACATATCTATTGTGTTAAGCATTTAAAATACAGAGAAAGAGTAAAATATACTACCTGTCCTCCACAACAGCAACAATAAGTGGGAAATCAAATTCCAAAGGGGTTGACTTGTGACCTGTTATTGAGGTTTTCAGGGAAAACTTCCTTGGGATAATGTTAACATTAAACTGTGAATGACACCAAAACTGTATGTGGCTTAAATGCTGAAGAGTGAAATTTGGTCTCTCCTGCATTTGACAGTGGGAACAGTTTGAAAGTGTTTGCCACACAGAGATGTTCACTCTCTGGATTAGAACCCTTGCCCTGTGTTTGCTCATTACACAAGTCCTCTGGTTCTGCTTCTTCTGAAGCATTGAAAACATGCCAACCTGGTGTCATATGAAAAACAAGCTTGTGTATTCAGCAACTACAACCTCGTGAGCAGAGTCACTATAACCACTCTGCCAGAGGGGAGCCAAGGGGTGCTACCAACCCTCTGCCTGCAGCAATGGACATGGAGAAGGTCAACTCCATGGACTTCGGAGAATTTGTGGATGTGTTTGGGAATGTCATTGAGAGATGTCCTCTAATTGCAGCTGCTGTTTGGTCCCAGCGCCCATTTTCTGACTTGGAAGATTTAGAAAAGCACTTTTCTGCCTTTATTGATGCACTGCCACAGTCAGGTAAGGCTTCATAGACTGGGGGATTCTCCACAAGGGATTTCAACTGTTCTTATCAAAACATGGTTAGATCTGTTTAGTTGGTTATAATTGATATATTTATTTAGCTAGTTTTATTGTAAGGGTCACTAAGTTTCCCTAAAATTAGTAAATGGGAGTCAAACTCTTGCAAGGTATTGGGCCAAAAAACAGATGGAAGAATGTATGTTGGCTCAGGTAAAGTGGCTGTTAAATATTAAAGTTCTGAGGTCATGAAGAAGAGGATGGGCCTCACAGAGGCTCAGAGACTGAAGGTCAGGCTGTGGGCCTACCCTCTTTCAGCTGAATGTGTTCACTCTGGGAATGTCCTGAATGCAGGAGAGAAGACAGGTCGATATCAGAATATCTCAGGAGCCCAGGGGAAAGAGCAAATGGCTAACATTTTTATCAGAAAGGGCCAGTTTGGACTGGATTGCTGAGGAAAGTAAACTCATTCAGTCCAGCTTCTCCTGGAGGGAAGTAAAGGAAAAAAGACAAAAATCTGAATGAATTCCTCTGGAGAAAGGGAAAGAAATTGTTGATTTCCGCTGGGTAGGGAGAAAAATGAGGCACTTCGGGCTGTAGGGTTAAATGCTAAGGTTTAGGCAAACCCCAAGTGACAGCCTCATAGGGATTTAGAAGCCAAGGAGATCGTTTTGATACTCTTCAGAGAGGCCAACACCTTTTCTGGGGTCTGATGAGCATAGGCATCGGGTGCCTTAACTGGGTGGGCATTTAGGTCATCTCCAGTGCCAGTTCTGCCTACCAAAAGTGGCTCCCTAGGCCACTCACATTCCACACAGGGCTCCATGCCAGCAAGCTGGGTTCTCACCTAGTTAAAGTTTAAGAATAGGTGGAGATAGTTTTAGCCCCAAGGCCTCTAATCATTCGCCTTACCAGCTAAAACTGCATGCCCAGGAGCTGAAGGGAGGGAGGGGGGTAAGGGCCTTCACAGGGGCCCTTCCACAGAGATCTGGGCTGGGAGGCAGAATTCATGATCTCATCTCTTCCATGATGAGGTCAACATACAGAGTAGTCAGGGTGAGTCCCTGGGCTTTGACATCTGTGTAGTAATTTCCCATTGTCAGATGAACAGCTCCCAAGTAAGAAACACATTTTAATTCAGTTTGAGCATGTCCAGGAAGAGTGGAGGACAGTGTTACAAAATCAAACTGACAGAAATGTTGGGGCCATGTTGACACTCATTTCTCAGGGCCTCTCCAAAGCTGAGCTCTCCTCTCCACCACTGGGCTCAGGCCTTAGGGGTGCTGATGGACATTGGAGCCTTCTGACTGATGGACCCCGGGAACAGCTAGTTCAGAGCCTGCAGAGAAGCTGGAAAAAGCAAGAGGCCTTGGGAGTCCATGTTCAAAATATCTGGCAGGAAAATGGACGAGGCCAAATGCAAGTCTTCTAAGCCAGAGGGGAAATGATTTTTAAAGGGTGTGAATGCCTTAGGAATGACATTTTTTTTTTTCCACCACGAAAACAAAAACAAAACACCGGGGGGGGGGGGAGAGAAATTCCATCACCTGTCTCAATACGGAGATGGTAAGGCTGGGGAATGAATGTATTAAGAGAGAAAGCTATGATAGCATAAATAATTGCAATCTATTATTCATTGGCTTCAATGGTTATTCAACATTTGTTTGGGGTTTGCTCTGTACCAGGAGCTTAGACAATGCAATAAAAATTCCCCTATTTCTGTCTTATTTTCCACCAGCAGTCACCCCAACCATTGTGACCGGAAGCTCTAGTTAAGGTTATTTAGGTCTAGTTAAGGTATCTCTCTGCTGGTGGAGCCTGCTTCTCAGCCCTATCCTTGTGTCCATGCTTCTGCTGGTCAGGCAGCTGGGAGCAGAACCTCAGTGTAGTCTGGGTGGCTACTGCATATCTAATTACCTTAATGACATCAGAGAGATGGTATTAGCAAAGGAAAAATAATAACAATAGTTAAAAGATATTCATCCCTTACTATCAGTATGTTTCAGGCACTTCTCCAAACACTTAGCATTTGTTAACTCATTTGAACCTCATACTAATCATATAAAACAAATATTGTTTTTGCTTCCATTTTAAAGAGGAAAAAATGGAAATGAGGAGATTAAGTAACTTGATCAATTATACATAGCTAGAAAGTGGCAGAACTGGAGTCCAAACCCTGATAACCAACCCAGCAGTCTTAGAAGGATTTTTCAGAGAATCAGAAATAAAGTCTCGAAATAGTTTCTAGGAATTTTATTCACTTATTTATTAATGTACTCAATTAACATAAATTCTTGATGTCACAGATCCCATTTTAGTTATTTAAATAATCAAATAAAATGGGTTTACTGCATAGTCTAGTTTTATTTCTTGAATAGTAAGAAATAAACTGGGTGTATGTCTTTATGTCCTAAAACTAAAAGAAAGTTTAATATTTTTTCCTCACCCAAGGATATGCTTGTTATTGATTTTAGAGAGAAGAAGGGGGCGAGGGAGAGAAACATTGATCATTTGCCTCCTACATGCACAGCAAGTGGGCATCGAACCTGCAACCTGGGTATATGTGCCCTGACAGTGAATCAAATCCACCATCTTTTGGTGTACAGGACTATGCTCCACCCAACTGAGCCACACCAGCCAGCACTAAAAGAAACTTTAAAGAGATGTGCAGGCTATGGTGATCTTCCTGGTCAAACATTTGTTTTTAATAATCTAAGAAAATTCTACCATTAGCAGGAAACTGAAAATCCTGTTCCTTGAGTAAAGCAAGACTGACAATCCATAAAGATTATTAGCCAGTAGGTGGCAGTCCAGGATTAATAGTTAGCTCCAGCAATACTAGGCTAAGTATCCTTTCAAGCCAACCTCTGGATTTCCAGGAGAGGGGAATAGCAATAGTAAAGGGAAGAAGGTTGACTCTCCCTCTCTTTCTCTCTCTGCCAATAATGAACCAGTTCACTATTGATTTGTGTTAAAAATCAAAGAGCAATAAAACAGTTATAATAAAGTTAATTGTGCAGAATTTCAGAATCGAAATTTGGCATAATTCATTATTTAATACTCACTTCAAAACATAGTCTTTTAATTAGTAGAGCTACATACTAACAAATCCCTTGAATGTAGACCAGATGGTAGATGAGACTATTAAAGAGATGAGAGTGTCAAAGAAAATATTTTAAAAACTCTTTTCCAAGAATAAAGTATTGGTCAATAAATACTTACAGAGTGGCCTGACTGGTTAGTTCAATTGGTTAGAGGGTCATCCTGATATGCCAAGGTTGTGGGTTTGATCCCTAGTCAGGGCACATATTAGAATCAACTAATGAATGCATAAATAAGAGGAATAACTATCAATGTTTCTCTCTCTTTCCCTCTCCCTTCCTTCCTCTAGTGCTCTCTAAAATCAATGAATAAGGCCTAGCCAGCTTGGCTCAGTGAATAGAGCGTTGGCCTTTGGACCAAAGGGTCCTAGGTTCTATTCCAGTCAAGGGCACGTATCTTGGTTGCAGGCTCCTCTCTGGGCCAGCACCTGGACAGGGCTGATGCAGGAGGCAACCAATCAATGTGTTTCTCTCACATCTATGTTTCTCTCTATCTTTCCCTGTCTCTTCTACTCTCCCTAAAAATCAGTGGAAAAATATTCTTGGGTGAGGACACACACACACACACTAAAATCAATGAATAAAAAGTAAAAAATGTATTGAGTGCCCATCATGCCCCAGGAATTGTCCCAGGCACTGGGAATAGGAACAGTGACCAAGACAAGTCCCTGCCTCAATGAGTTTACATTCTAGTGAAGAGAGATAGAATTAGCATCCTATATAACAAAAGCCTAATATGCTAAGTGTCCAATTGTTCAACCGTTTGACTGGTTGCTATGATGTGCACTGACCACCAGGGGGCAGATGCTTCTACCAGTAGGTTAGCTTGCTGCTGGAGTCCAGCCATTCAGGACTAAGTGAGACGGGCTGGAGATGCCCTGGAGCCCTCCTACAGTCCCTCCTCAGCCTCTAAAACATTTCATCTAATTAATTTCCTTTCAATATGCCCAAATCAGTGCACCAGACCTCTAGTAAATAAATAAGGTCATATCAAATTCTAAAACTTATTAGAAAATATGTACCATTGTAGAAAATACATAATAAAAGAGCTCTTTCTTAAGAAATTGCATTTGAGTTTAAAACTAAAAGATGAGAAGGAAGTAGTCAAATATCTAGGTGGTCACTCTAAGAAAAGGAACCTGAGAGTTTTGGCACTTCTGGAGCACAGAAAGACCAAAGTGGTTGAAGAGTAGTGAGGAGTGGAGGAATATGAATAGAGAGAGGTCAGGTGGAGGGACTGCTGTAGTAATAAAAGTAAGAGGTGATGGTTCTTTGGATGAGGACTGAAGGAGAGGAGATAGAAATATATATGGCTGGATTCTCAAAATAGATTTTAGAACTAGAGCCAACAGGTTTTTTGGATTTGTTGGAGGAAAGCAGGTCAAAAACTAAGAGAAATTAAGGATAGCTCCTAAGTTTTTAGTATGAACAAAGTGGTGGGTGGTGACATTGTTTTCTACCATGAAGAAGACTTAAAAATTGAGAGGACAGGATGGAAAATGGGAGTTTGTTAAGTCTGAGATGCCTGATAATCACCTAGATAAAAATACAGTGTGTTCAGGTGAACCATAACAAAGGTGCTCAGTGGAAAGCTGAGGGCTAGGCTAGATCTGGGTGTTATCAAAGACTTGATGACATTTCAAGCCATAGAATTAGGCGAGAACTTTTAGTGAATCATTGTAAATATAGAAGGAAGTAGATGTGAGTCCTGGGTACTTCAGTGTTAGTAATCTGGCAGAGCAAGAACCACTGGTGAAAGTAGGCTAGTTAGTGATGGTATTATTTCAAGAAGGAGAGAGAGCCTACCTGGGAAATAGTCCCAAAGAGGTCTTGGGAAAAGAAGACAGCACTGGTCATAGGCTTGGGCAAGATGTCCATCATCTGTGCCCTTGATGAATGAAGATTGGTTGGTGGGTGGTAAAGTGAACCTGGAATGGGAGGTGAAGAAGTGGAGATACTACATAGAAAGCTCCTTTGAGTTGTAAAAAAGAGCAGAGACACATGGAGAACCTAGAGGACATCAGGAACTCAATAAAGGAATTTAATTTTGTTTATGGGATAAGTGATTCTAAGGCATGTTTGTGTGTTGATGATAAGGCAGAGAGTTGAAGGAAGAGAAATTGATGTTTGAAATGACAGTCTTTGAGATGGAAAGAGGGACTGGCTTCAAGAACACCAATGGAGAGGTTGATCTTCAACAGAAAGGACAGATGATCCATTGTACCAAGAGGAAACACACACTAGCTGGCCTAGTTGTAGGAACACAGGCAGATTGGAAAGGGGTTTTAAACCAATTGCCTGCTCTTCAGTGGCCACTATTGCCTGTGCTGTCTTCTCCTATTGGGACAAGGAGTGCTGACTTGTGGCAGCAGCAACAATACATATCCACACTTACATCTCTACATGTGACATGTCACTGGCATAGGCAGTAGAAAGACTAAAGAGCAGGCAGCATTGAAGTGACCTTGAGAACCACTTTGGTGTTCCAGGTGGGAGGACCTGCAGGACTGAGGCTGGGAGGCGGGAAGCACCAGCCCCTCTGGGGTTTAATGCCAGGGCTGGTAGTTCTTACAAGGGTACTGAAGATTTGGTACAAGCCTGGGGTCTGCATCAGAGCCATTTTGGGCAGCAGTAAAGAGCCCAGTGGTTTGGGGCAATAAAGATAAGACTGGACATCAGTTTCTATTTCTTGCAGCTAAGGTGTATGTGTAAATTCCAGTTTATTTTGAGTCTCTTTTCTTCTTCTCTTTGCTCTGCCTCTTTTCTCAACCTCCTTTCTCTCCCTCTGCAAACAGTGGAAAGAAAATACATACTTAATCCTAGGCAAACATTAACCCCAGGCAATATTTTTGAGAGAGAAGACAAACCCAGAAGAAGAGAAGAGCAAGGGTAGAAGGAAAGAGGCATGTAGGGTGTGTACGGGACAGCAAGGGGAGTCCCTTGAGGAAGGAGAAAGGGGACAGGCCTGCCCCACAACCGGCCCCCTGCTGTCCTCAAGCCAAGAGCTGGGCTGGGCCTGAGAGAGTAAGAAATAGGGGGAAAGGAAGTGGAGAGACCTGGGGTCCTGTGAGAGGCCTAGGGATCAGTGCCGTCTACTGGAGGCTGCTTTGAAAATCTGAATATACAAGGAGGGAATATGGGGCTGGGCAGGTCGGCCAGGTGGGAACCTGCAGAGCAGCCCAGGACTCACAGTTCCCCTCACCCTAGCCTACTCCTCTGTGGGTTCTCAGGCTGGGTGAATGCACAGCAGATCCAGCAGCTGCGTGGCACTGCCGGCCCTGACTCAGGGCTAGGAGGTCACCAGGTAGGAAATTTAACCTGTATTTTCACATTGCCTGGATGGGTGGGATGCAGGAAGCAGGAAAGAACCACCTTCTGTTTGCAGGACCTGAGGGACAGAGTCCTTGGGAGTGGTGGTACAGAAGTGGGATTATTGGTGACATGGGTTTCGTTTTAAACTCCCCTTAATCTTGTAGAGGCAGCTAGTGCCTCCAAAATGTCCATGATTTGGAGTTCAGGTGTGATCAGCTACTGGCTAAGTGACCTTGGGGAGGTCACCTAACCCCGTCTGAGCCTCCATTGAATCCTCTCTTAAATGCATATGTTCCCCCACAATTCTCCCCACCACTCAGGACTGGTGTAATCTGGCGTTCCATGGCGTAATCACAATCATACTTTAATTGGACAGAAATTATAAAGTTTGAGTAAAGAAATGTTTACATCACAATGAAGAAAGGTTTTTAAATTTATTATTTATTACTTATTAAATTAAAAATAATAATTTTTATTATTATAAATATTTATTTATTTATTATTTATTAGAGAGAGAGGGAGAGGGAGAGAGAGAGAGAGAGAGAGAGAGAGAGAGAGAGAGAGAGAGAGAAAGAGAGAAAGATCTGTTGTTCCAGTTAGTTTTTCGTGCATTGGTGGATTCTTGTATGTGCCTTGACTGGACCTCAGAGTCTGGGGATAATGCTCTAACCAACTGAGCTACTCAGGCAGGGATGAAGGAGGGTTTATATGATCCCCCTTTGCCTATTCTTAGCACCAGAGTCAGTGTTTCCAGCTGCACTTCAGTCAGTTACACAGTTTCCTGTGACTGAGAATAGTGGCAGTGGATGTTTGCTGGCATTAGGCATGGTGTTTTAGCCGGATGAGTTGTCTCTAATCCTTACAACTACTCAGCAAGTTTGATGACACTACCTTCATTGTACAGATCACCACTTCCTCTCACCATATTGGAAACCGCACCAGACTTGAGAATTCCAATTCTCTCTGCAGTGTTTCTCAACCTTCTTAATGCCACGACCCTTTAATACAGTTCCTCATATTGGGGTGACCCCAACTATAAAATTATTTTCGTTGCTACTTCAAAACTGTAATTTTGCTACTGTTAATGAATCATAATGTAAATATCTGTGTTTTCCGATGGTCTTAGGCTCTATAGCAGCGGTTCTCAACCTGTGGGTGGCAAAATTACAGTTATGAAGTAGCAAGGAGAATAATTTTATGGTTGGGGGTCACCACAACATGAGGAACTGTATTAAAGGGTTACGGCATTAGAAAGGTTGAGAACCACTGCCTAGAGCTAACTAGAAAGACTGGCCGCCTAGGAATCACACGGGGTGGGGCCTAGTCCATTAGAGGCCTAGGTGATTGTGAGAAGCTGTCTCTCAAGAAAACCCTATACTCTGCAGTGTATTTGGGATCTACTGTTGGAAAAGGGGAATGAACCTCAGACAGGACGGATGGTGAGTGGGTGCTGTTTTTCTAAAAGGAGAAAAACTGCTTTCATTTACAAGGCTGTGGAATTCCGGCTAGAAATTTATTTTTCCCAGTTAATCATCTGCAGGGCTCGTTGGATGCCTGATTCCAGTAGGGCCACAAAATCCTGGGCATTTATTTGCCACGCCCCTTGGATGTTTCCCCTGGGGACCCTCACCGTCCTTTTTTGGAATGGAACAACCCTACCCCTCGGCCTTAGCAGGAAGTCCTCAGGCCCTTCGCCCTGCCCTCTTCAACATCAAAGCCCCCCTGAGAGCAAAGGACTTTGAAAAGATACGAAATGCTCGGGCTTCTTATCGTGTCCCTGCTCCCTCCCGAGCAAGTCATAAATTCCGAGTCTCGGCGGCCTCACCTCCTCCACTCTTCTTGCCCCAAGGTTTCAAAGGACAAATTTGTCACTTCGCGCCCTGCTCCTGGGTCCTGGCCGAGGAGAAAAAAAGCGGGACGCAGGGGCGCAAGATTCGGGACCTGTTTGTGGGGCTAGTGCACTGGGCGCCCCTGCTCCTGCAGGACACTCCTTTTTGCCCCTCATCCTTTCCTGGGAACCTTGACTCCCTTCCGAAGCCTCTGGGGGGCGGGGCGAGCGGTAGTCACTTTCGCCCGGTCCGGTCGGCTCTTCCTTACGCGCTCCCGCCACGGGTCTGTGCTTCTCTGCAGGCCAGGAGGGCATCCTACGCTGCCACCCGGACCTGGCCGGCCGCGAGCTGCAGCGGGGCACGCTGACTGCCGAGTCGCAGCGAGAGCAGACCGGCGCGGGCCTGACAAGCCTGGGCGTGGAAGAGCGGCTCCGGCTGGCTGAGCTCAACGCCCGGTACCGAGCGCGCTTCGGCTTCCCCTTCGTGCTCGCCGCGCGCCTCAGCGACCGCGAGGCCGTGCTCCGCGAGCTGGCGCGCCGGCTGCACCGCCCGCCCGCGCTGGAGCTGCGCACCGCCCTGGGCGAGGTGAAGAAGATCGGCCGCCTGCGGCTCGCGGACCTCCTCGGCGTCGACCCCTCCCGCCTGTAGCGCCCGGCGCGGGACGCCGCGCCCCTGCCGTGAGCGCCCTACGCAGGAGGCTGGCGCGGCCCGGGCCGGAGTCTACGCGCGCGCACATAGGAGAGGAGAATTGAGGCCATCACCCCACCACCACACTCGCACTCTTGGCCAAAATATCTACAAGTGTCGCGCTTTATCCCATTCATCTACCTTTGACACCACCAGCTTTAGTGGCTTCCAAAGCGCTTATCCAGCTTTGGCTACCCACCCTCTCCTGCTAAGCGGAGTTGTCAAGCAAAACGGACGAGAAAGGAATCTTTTATTCTATAGCGGTTTGTCTGTTTGTTTTTCTCTCCCTTCACTTGCTGCACAGACATTTACATGTGGGCGGAAGCGGCATTTTCCCTCTAGGGCCAGAGGCCGCGAGTGGGGACGGTGGGCAGCAGAGAGCCCCGCGCTGGGCCGCGCTGGGAAGGCGGCCCGTGGGGCAAGCAGAGTGGCGGCGGAAGTCGCTCAGAGGAGAGGGGAGGGAGAGGGGCATCTCCAAGCTGGACAGGCCTGTAGTTCAGGGATAGGAGACTTGCCATATCACTTGAAGGTGGGCTCCTTAGAACTTCAGACTGCCTAGGAGACACAGTCATTTAAAAAATTAACAATAAAAAATCAATAATTTAATAACACTCATGGAACAGAGCTGGATATTGTGCCCTACCCCCCGCCGAGATGAAAATGGGACGCCATAGTGCTGATAAAGCGGGCAAAGGGAGAAAATTGGTGCCCATAGACACCTTTCTGGCAGGGTAAGGGAGTAGGTCAGCTTGGCTGAGTGTCAACTGTGGGGATCCAGAGCGCCAGCTGCCCGGGCAGCTCTCTACACTGGCGGCCAGAATGTCACTCATGCAGGCTCTCTCCCTACTTTCTCCCCACACACATCGGAAGGTCTAACAGACTCCAACAAATACCACTTAAGTTTCTGTTGGCAGAGGAGGAATGAGCCCTGTGTATCCTCTTGATGAGGGTGGCGTTGGCCCTTTAAAGCCAAGAGCCCCCATCAGTGATCAGCTGGTCTGGTTTAGCAGCAGCAGCAGCAGCAAGAAAACCGCTTCCTTGAAAAGTGGTGTGGTTGCACCCTTGGTTGGGGCTGAATTCAGCAGAAAGAAGCCAATCTAGTAGCACCCGGATTTTAATAAGGAATTGACATTCCCTGCTAGTGGTAAGGGTGAAGGCGTTTGTGGACCGGATCTGTGCCAGGTGCCTTTTCTGGGTGTTGGAAGGCCAGGTGCACACCACAAAGGCACTCAAGGATTCAGTTTCTGTGCTCCAGGGCCCAGAGGCGATGTAGCAGCCCTTGGGCGGAGGGCGCTCTCCAGCCGGGGTAACTTGGGGGCTTTCCTGGGAAGCACAAGAAACCTGCATCTCAGGAAACAAGTGCCACGGTCTGGGCCTGACGCTCAGAATGATGCGCTGAATTCAAGGCATCCTCTCCAAGGCTGGTTGAGGCCAGTTCTTAGATAACTGAGCCCCAAATGCAGTCTGGGCTCGTTCTGTAAATGTGCCCACCCTAAGACAGGGAGACCTCCCCAGAGCTGAGACAGCCAGTGGTGTTTTCAGAAGAGTGTAGATATGATCTGGGCCTCTCAGGCACGACCGTGTGTCTCCAATTTCACAGTTACATTTCAAGGGTTCAAAGCTTGTGGGGGAATTGTTTATTTCTGCAGGAGGGGATACACGTGGGGAAAGCCGCTGGACCCGCCCCTTCAAAGGAGCGGGTGGTTTAGGGGAGGGAGAGCTGGCTGAGTGGTGCCTCTTTCAAAAGATGCCAGAGCTTTTACAGCCTGGAGGGCGGACACAGGTCTGGGCTCCGCTGGGAGAGCCCCTGCCAAGCCTCTGGTGGCTCCTGCTTTCTTCTCCGGTAGGAGCAGAGGCAGAGGGCAGGTCGCCTGTGGCTGCCGAATCTGGCAGGGGTTTTTCTCCAGCCACGGTTTGGCTCAAACCGTGTCGCGCCCGGGGCTTCTGCCTCAGCCTGGTGGAGACAGTTCTTGTTTCCGCGCTCGTGCGCAGGATGCGGGGAAAGGACCCGACAGCAGGGCCAAGGACTGGGACCCCGCCTGAGCACTAGCCCTGGCCGGGCGGGTGGCCAGAGCACGCTTAGTTGAGAGTTGGGGGCAAAGAAGTGGTTGGTAGTTGCCAGGGTAAATAAGAATACTTTACTTACCAATTCGTTACAAAAGCATGACGGCAACGCAGCGGCCAGGAGCGGTTTTCAGTTTCGGGAATCCTTCAACCCCTCCATGTACACGCCCTTCTGAGTGGGTCCTTACCATGTGCGAGTCCAGCCCATGCGTGCTCTGAGTGAAGGGACCCCACAGCCCCCGCCAGGAATTTCTGGGCCCAACCCAGCTTGTTTTCATGTGAACTGTGTAACCGGGAACCTGAAGGGGGGCTCCTTTCATTACCAGAGGAGGTGCTTTTTGTGTCTAAATGCTGTCCACCGACACTGATGTGGGAAGAAGAGAAGGAGGGAAAGACAACCCAATTTCTTTTTCATAACCATTAACTCGTTTTACATTTGACACATTTCTGAGAACAGCCACAGATATCAGCTTTTATTAAAAAATAAAGAGCTCTTTTCAGAGTGGGACAAAAGTAGATGGACATCTTCTTTGGAAATTGGAGAAAAATCTAAGATAGAATGTGTGGAAAATTCACCATCCAATAAACGAATAACTCGCAGTTAGCAGGTGCCTGTTAAAGGGAGAAGTAAACAGGATGGAGAAAGTCTGAAATGTCCCAAAGCAGAAATGGATTGTCCTGGTACAGTTCGGAGTGGGGCTGGGTGGGGAGTTGGGGTTCCCGGAGTCATGGGAGGCACTGTTCCAGGGCAGCACCAACAGCTTTAGGAATAATTAACACACGCACAGGATTAGAAGTCATAAATTATGAAAATTCTGTGGCACACCAAAAATATGCTCTACTTTTTGCTGATTTGACAAAAAATAAGTGTAATTTAGATTCATTCATATCAGGAGACTATTGTGTTGGCTGTTGTCACTTTTTAATTTGATAATCTAAGGGAAACATGCTTTGAGTCAGGTATTGCATGTTTCAAAAACTCTTGTGGCACACGGAGGCACGGATAGCAGCTCATCAGTTTTAGCAACTGGAATAGCTAGACTCTTGGTAACGTCACCTAACCATTCTGGGCCTCTGATTTCTCCTTGTAGAATGGGAGGACTGCAGGGACAATACGGGACAATATGTCCATCTCCTCTTTAGGGCCAGTAGTTCCCCATGGGCCCAATAGCTCAGGAAAGCAGAACCTTTCCTTGCTCCCCTCTTTCGGTACCATAAAGCCGACTGTGTAGGGCTTCCTAGGAACATATTTTCATATGATAAACAAAGGTCACCTTAAGCAGGAGGCACTGGGGAGTGAACAAATGGTAACTGAAGGCTCTGTGATACCCTCTAGCTGCTGCTGGCCTGAGGGTCCAAGGCTCCCTGCATCCAGGCTTTTCCTCTGGGGTGAGAACCAAGTCCCTCCCTCTTGGGGCTTTAAATCGTTCTCTTGCATGAAGAGGGGTTGGGGGGGGTATGAGGAAATAGGACACATATGTAATACCTTAATCAATAAAGACATTTAAAAAAATAAAAAATTAAATACATTGTTTTCTTGTGCCCATCCATCACACAGAATTAGATGCATCATACAATATCCACACCGTGTCCAGAGACTGATTTCAGCAGAAAGGAAGGAAATGGGCCACTCCACCATTTACTCACATAACTTTCACCCCACAAGCAAAACCAGATTTCTGCCCCCAGATTCTGCCCTCTTTCTGGGCTCTTTATTTTCCCAGACCTCCTGGCTTTCAGGATGTAACTTGACTAGAAGAGCAGGGAAAAGGTATTGCTTGCCTTGGTTCAGAGTGCTTGGAGAGGACTAGACAGCTGCTTTCTCCTCTGTCTGGCACACTGGTCCCTGAGTCCAGGCGGCCTCCCACAAATTCAGAAACTTTTGCTCAGGCAGAGAGGACCAGACACTCAGTTTGACTATGCTGGGCATGGACAAAGCTGCTCCTGAGCCACTTTGGACAGCTCTGGTCCCTCCCTGCCTTTTGGGATGAACACATTGGGCTCCATGTGGTCTGATGGGCCAAGCAGGCGGTGGATGCTGGGGAGACCCCACAGAGAGGACACTGTGATCCATTTTTTTTTCCCCATTGAGGTTAGCTGAGTGGCTGAGTAGGCTGTGGCAGACCAGGGTGGAGATGTTGGGGTCAAACTAGCCATTATTGAGCCTTCATTTGTGTGTGTGTGTATGTGTGTATGAGTGTGTGTGTGAATGTGTGTGTATGTGTGTGAGTGTGTATGTGTGTGAGTGTGTGTGTATGTGTGTGAGTGAGTGTGTGTGTATGTATATGTGTGTGAGTGTGTGTTGAGGGGTGTTGCTGATTGAATGCAATGGCTGAGGAACTCCCTAAACTCCAGTGAATAGAGATTGAGTCATTTTCCCAACAGCAATATAGATTGCTAAGCTGAAAACTTTATCAGACATTTTCTTCCTTCTTACTTATCCCTAATTATTATCCTGGGAACTGAGGCCATGGCAGGGTGAGAGTTCCCTATGCAGGGGTGGAGAGGGAGTCAGGAAGGGTGCATTATTTGGATGATTTTCTTGATCTTAAAAGGGATTTAGAAAGTAGACTTGCATGGGAAGGTGAGTAGAGAGGGCCTGCCCTGTCTGGGTTACCAGGGTCACAGCCTCCCCAGTTTCTAGGAGCCGCAAATATGGGGGAAAGCAGGGTCCCCGAGGTGGAGCAAACACTGAGGACCTTTGAGCAGGGAGGGAGCCCTGTCAATGATCTGTGGATTCAAGGAGTGTCTCATCTGCTTAGAGAAGCAACCTGCCCCTTCCGGCACCTCCTGCTTCCCATCCCCCTCTGAACCCCTGCCCTTGCCACTGGGTGGAAGCCTGGAAGCCCCAACCTTCTCTGAGGAATGTGGAATGGTCTCTACATGGCCAGTAACAAAGAGAAGCGCCTGTGATAATAGAGTTGTGACTGCCTATGTAGTCTTCCTGACATGTATTTACCTGGGTGCCTCCTCTCACCCTCTCTTGAAAAGCCTGATATAGCTCTGGCTCCATGGGGCCACCACAGCTACAGCCCCAGTCCAAGTCCAGCTCCAAATTTCCCAAATAAGTTGGCCTCTTCTAGAATGGTATGGTGAAGGCTTCTCTGGCGAGGCAGCCAGGGGAGACCAGAGGCACTGGCTGGAAAGGAGCCTTGAGCAGCAAGGTTGGGGATGACCTTGCGAGTTGCTTCTCAGCTCAGGCCAAAAGGCTCTGAGAAAACTGTCAAGCACCTTGGTTTTAGAACTACTGAGAAAGTGCTGCTTGGGGCCCTAATGCAGATGGCACCCTCCATTCTCCCAGGGCCACACACTTGCACCTAGAGGCTGAAGTCCTACCATCCACAGCAGGCCTTGGTATAGGGACCCAACAATGACCTGCTAGAGGCTAAGCCATCAGGATAAAGAGATTCAGGCCCTCTTCCCATCAGCCACCTCCACCCCTTTCTGGTTGCTCCCACCGCCTTGCCACTGCAGCACCCAAAGGGAGGACAGCCTGAACTGAACATGAGGGGGCACACCCACTCTGAGGAGCTTGTCCAAGACATCCTTATTGGCTTTCCCCTCACCCAACAGCCCAGACCCCAAGCTCATGGGTGGGGTCATGCTGCTACTATGGACCATTTTTTTCCAGGAAGGAAATTAATTGGTTTTCACAAGCATTTCCTTTCTCTGAACTCCAACTGAGTTTCAGGCATCCCTGCAGTCCAGCCACTTTTGGGCCTGGCATGACCCCTGGGGCCAGAGCAACTCAGGCCACCGACAAAGCATCTGGGTGGGCAGGCCAGAGACCTTTCTCTGGTGCAGAGCACAGAGACACAGCTGGAAAACCAGGACAATTAGCCAGTGGCTTGCAGCCGGGCCATAAAAATGCAGGAAGTGACCACCACAGGGCGGAGAGGACGGCTGTCCCCAATAAAGTGATTGTTACAAAGAATGCTCACATTCCGAAGACACAGGCTCAAGCCTGGGCCTCCACTGACTTTCAGAGCGTGAGGCCTGGGAGGGGGTGTGGGGCGGAAGGAGGGACTGTGTCTCCAGGAAGAGGAGGAAGATGTTTACGAGATCAAAAGTCCGCAGTGCCCATCACTTAACCTCTCACATTCCTGTCCCATCAGGACTGCAGACACCCTTTCACACGAACACCCCATTCAATTATTTGAGTTTTTTTGTAATGGGCCTTGCAATGTATTTTCTATTTATTCTCTGGAGAGGTCCGATGACTCTCAGCTGTCTGGACCAGGCTCAGGGGTTCCAGATAGATGACCTACTCAAGTCTCCCACCTCTTGAGTACTCAGCTTGCTACACCACCTCCCCCCCCCACCGCCCTGCTAACCTTCTTTTTTAGGAAACACAAAGGACCGGAGAGACTAGCAAGCAGGAGATCCTGAGGCCCTGGACTCTTTGGTCCTGGCTTCTCTGCACCAGACAGCTTGGTGGATGCCATCTGTAAAACGAAGAGCATGACAACACCAGCGTTTTCCCAGATCTAAGGAGAAGTGAGGATCAGGGGAGAGAAAATACATTAGAGCAAACACCACCACCACCAACAACAACAAAGACATTGGAAAAGGCTCCAGAGATGACTAGATGAAGTGACAAATACCAGAAAGCACTTGACAAGAGCATCAAGTGCAGATCTGGAGGAGAACGGCCAGCACCCTGCTGGTTCCAGAGCCACCCAGTCAACCTGCCCAGCCCAGCTGGCCCCGTGAATCCCAGCCTGGCACTGCCATCTGGATTCATAGAGAAGCAGACAGCCACCTCAGGCACACTCCCTATAGTTGCTAAACCAAGAGAAGTGCATGCAGTAACCAGATCACCTGGCCCTGTACCCCTCTAGGTGCAGATCCCCAGCCAGGCCTGCAGCATAGGTCCACACAGCTGACACTTTCAGCCCCTGGGTCCCTGGACACAATGCTTCAAAAACCAAAGAAGATCCTTTCTCAACTCTTCCCCCACACAAAGCTTTTCAGAGGCAGTCTTTAGTAATGGGTCAGGATTCCCTTACCATCCATCCCCTGGAGATGAAAAACAATTTTCTTCCAAGAATGTTTTATCTACCTTGTAAAGTGCTTTTAAGACCTAGGTACATATTTCAAACATCTAGGCTCCCCTTTCCTTGATTTTTAACCATGGGTTTAAGGATAATAAACATATAAGTGTAGCTCATGGAATTTTTACGAACACACGTTGTAACCAGAACCTCACTCTAGCAACCCCCTCCTGCTCCATTACTGCCCTCCACCAGTTTGATTTCTAACTTGGTTTGTAGTTAAGACTTTTGAGTCTTAAGTGTAATTTCTTAAAATTAATTGCTTTAAATTAAACCCCAAAGGTTAGATGAACGAAGATGCAGCCCACAGCTCGGGTCATAATTTATCTCCTGCGGAGGAGGAGCAGTTTCCTTGGGGGAAAGATAAATGATCAGCGGTGACATGGGGGCTTACAGCCATTCTGGCCATGGCTCAAAGGGGGAAGGAACCTGCGCACCTCTACTTTCTCCGCTCTTCACCTCATGGTTAGGTTAGGAACGCGGTCATCAAAGCAATGGCTTCCCTTTTCTCTTAGAATAGAAGGAGCATCTTGAACTCCCCTTTCCTGCAAATGCATAAACACACAGCCCTTTTAGCCCCCAAGTTCAGATTCTCATCAAGACAGTTCTCCCCCCCACACACACACACACCACCCCGCAACCTCCTCTCTTTTGCAAGTTTCTTGATTTCATTCTTTGAACCTGTGATTGGAGGTTAAAGTGCACCGATTGGAAGGAGGAAGCTCTTAACAATAAAGGTTTGAATATTTAGCTGTGATAGAGTGGCCGCCTTCTCGAGAGCTGCCCCCCAATCCTTATCTTTTAAAATGCAAATCATATTTTGGGGGTTGTGCGCAAGGTGCGCGCTGCGCCTCGAAGTCTCCAGCCATTGGTGTCTGTGTCATTACTAATAGAGTCCTGTGAACACTCGTTAATCACCTAAGGCCTTTGGCCCCAGGCTCCGCACTCCAGCCAGTGGCGAGTCTTCCCCGCCTCTGCAGCCTGGTGGAAAGGAGGTGGGAGGAAAGAAGGAAGAAAGGGAGGGAGGGAGGGTGGAGACAGGCCAGTGGGAGGGACCGCCTTAGAGGCAGAAGCGCCGCGAGGAGCCAGCGGAGCACCGCGGGCTGGGGCGCAGCCACCCGCGGCTCCTGGCGTCCCCTTGCCCTTTCCCTTTCGCTCCCTGCGGCAGCCCCCAGCGTCCGTTCCCAGGCAGCATGGTGAGGTTGGCTGTCGGGCCTTCGCCACCATGTACGTGAGCTACCTCCTGGACAAGGACGTGAGCATGTACCCCAGCTCCGTGCGCCACTCTGGCGGCCTCAACCTGGCCCCGCAGAACTTCGTCAGTCCACCCCAGTACCCGGACTACGGCGGCTATCACGTGGCTGCCGCGGCCGCGGCGGCCGCGAACTTGGACAATGCGCAGTCCCCGGGGCCGTCCTGGCCTGCAGCCTACGGCGCCCCGCTCCGGGAGGACTGGAACGGTTACGCGCCGGGGGGCGCCGCGGTGGCGGCCAACGCTGTGGCGCATGGCCTCAACGGGGGCTCGCCGGCCGCCGCCATGGGCTACAGCAGCCCCACCGACTACCACCCGCACCATCACCCGCACCACCCGCCCGCCGCGCCTTCCTGCGCTTCGGGATTGCTGCAGACTCTCAACCCTGGTCCTCCCGGGCCCGCCGCCACCGCTGCCACTGAGCAGCTGTCCCCCGGCGGCCAGCGACGGAACCTGTGCGAGTGGATGCGGAAGCCGGCGCAGCCGTCCCTCGGAAGCCAAGGTGAGCGCGGCGCGAAGGCGCCCTGGGAGGTGCGGACCCGGCGCCGGCTGCTGGGCGGGCCGCGTGTCCTGTGCGGACCCGGGGGTCGGGGGTTGTCGGGAGTTCCGCGCCAGGAAGGAGGGTCGGGGTGACATCAGGAAGCCCGGGCCCTCGGGGCTTCCCTAGCTCCAGTGCCTCGGCTGCAGGGGGTCGGGAGTGAGTATTTTGTTTCACACCCGGCTCAGTTTAGGGCAGGAGAAGCACGGCTGTGCCAAGAGCGGCGTCCTCCCCACTTGCTGCTCCGCTCGCACTCGGTGCGCAGCTTCCAGTCACCTGGAAGGGGGAGTCTCCAACTCTGCAGGCGGGACTCTCGCCCATCTCTCCGAGCCTTCCTTCCGCATCTGACTACTCAGGAAGAGAGGTAGCCTGGGGGGGCCAGGCGGGCGCCCTGTGGGTCCAGGTCTAGCCTTTCAGGGCGAACTCAAGGAATCAGAGCTGCAGCAGGTCAGGAGAGGTTCTGTGTCTGGAAAGGAGGTGTTGATTCTAGGAACTAAGGTGAAGGGGGCGCGCCCTGGTCTTTGAACTTTTGATCTGCAAAAGGGTTATTTCAACCTGAAGCAGGAGGGCAAGAAACCGAGGGAGGGAGGAGTAGCTGTGGTGCGGATTTAGTCTCTGCTCCAGGCAGGAATCCTTTGATCATTTCTCCCAATCAAGACTCGTGTGTGTGTGTGTGTGTGTGTGTGTGTGTTCCAGATGCTTGCTCAGGAGCTGTTCCTGCAAAGGTTCTAGGTTTGCTGGACTGTGGGGCCCATTGGTTGGTTCCAGGTCTGCCACTTTCGGTGTCTGGAAGTGTGTGTGGGAGACTTCTGTTGGCATCTCTTTTTTATTCCCAGCCCTCTGCACTTCCGCCTTTTTCTCTTCCCTCCTTTCTGCCTCAGCCAGGCCGCAAGCAGATTACGGTCACTTCGCAGAAGTTTATAGCCAATTAAAGCCTGTAAATCAGAGCAACCGCTGGGGGCTTTCTCCGGGCACCCGTCTCTGTGTCACGGGGCACATGCCAGGATCGTTCGGTGGGAAATGTGACAGCCGGGGAGGAGGCCACAGGGCCAGCCTGGGGGCTTGGTTCCTTCCCTTAGAGGGAGCGCCCTGGTCGGAACGGAGTGCGCACCCAAAGGCTTTTTTACAGAGTCTGCCAGGGGACCCGACGGCCTGAGGGGGCCTTTGGCGGGTCCCGGGAGAGCCGGAGCGGAGGGAGAGGGAGGGAGACGCAGGAGCCTGGGCCGAGGGGTCAGCGGATGAGAGGCCGCTGTGAAGTCCCGCGCCAAGGTGGTAAGGCCGCCGCGGGCGCCGGGCGCCCTTGTGATGTTAATGTGGGGAGGCCGCGGCCCGCGGGCCGAGCCCGGCTCCTCTGCTGAGCGTCATCTGTCAAGAGGCGAGGGGGTGGCACTCACCCCGGCCCGCTTTGATATACACCTTCCCAGCCTTGCCATTGTCTCTTTTAGGGCCCGGAAAGAGGGTGGTGACTTTCGCAGTCAATAATGAATTCTGGCAAGTCCCTCTCATCTCTCCCTCTTCCAGTGCCCTCCTTGGTTCCCAGGGGGTGCGGGGCGCCTCGAGCGCCATGGGGCCTGGGCACCGCATTTACCGGGCCCGTCCCGGGTACTCGGCACCCGAGCACCTCAAGGCAGGCTAGTGTCTCTACCGGGGAGTTGGGCTCGGAGGACTCCAGGCACCCCGCTCCCCCCCCCCGCCCCCCGAGATGTGGCTGCAGCCTGACTTCAGTGCCAGCCGCGCCTCTACGCTCTGCCTGACCTAGTGCGTTCCTCAGTTTCCTCATTCGTGAGAAGGGCGACTGCCGGAGAGGCGGTGACGCGTGGGAACGCGCCCACCTCGGCGGGCCCTGGAGACGTGTTAGTTCTCTTCCCTCTTCGGTGCGCGGGGTCGGGGCCGCTGTTCCCATTCAAATGCGCCTGCCGGGCGGTGTTTATGTTAATGCGCCTGGCGGGGAGGGGGATGAAAGCGGGGGCCGCCATTTGCTCAGTAGTGGTAATTCAAACAGAATGCGGTTGTTATTAAGGCATTGAAAGGGCTTTTCTTTGATAAGATCGCCTTGTCCGGCATTGTTTGCGACTGTGTTCCGCTTTCAGCAGCTTAGGGGAGCTCCCTCTGATCCAGCCTGTATCTTCCCAGGGAGCTTTTGTTGTGGTTTGCAAAGGGTTTTACCTGAACAAAGTCGGCCTGCGGGGCATTAAACACCTCCGCGTAGCGCCCAGACCTTTTAGATCTTTCGGTCGGACTGGACACTGGGCCACTGAGCCAGTTCTGCTTCCAGCAGGCCCGGCCTGGCCATGACTCTGCCGAGGGTTGACCCCGGACAGGACCGCCGCGGTGGAGACACCAGGCTCTGGTCGGCTCCGATTGCGGAGGCACCATTTGTCAAGGCTCTTCCGTGAAACAATCAATCCGAGGCTTAATATGTTGACTTGCCCACTGAGTACAGATCCCTGGTCGGGATAACTCTGCAGGTTTGCGGCAGATATAAATGGGGAATTGAAGAACAGAGTGGAAGATGCCAAACCGGGTTTCACCGGGTATTGTCCCCCAGTGGGCGGGGCTTTCTGCTGGCCAGACCCCAGCTCAGAATTCCTGCATAGGGGCTAAGGGGGTGGTCCTGGTGCAGACTCACAATCCCAACGGTGTGAGCTGGGCTTTCATCTCTGGTCAGCCTGGAAATCTGAATATTCCTGGGACTCTGGGTGCTGCTCTGTCCTATTCTCTTTCCCTTTGGGCCTAGCCAGCTCCGGCACACATTTGGTACACCAAAATGGTGGTTGGCTTCTGCTTTCTTCTGTGTGCGGAGGTTTTAGGTTTTTGTTTGTTTGTTTGTTTGCTTTAGTTTTTTAAAAACCACTTAACTCCACGGTTAGTTTAGTTGCCTGGAGAGTCCCCCTCCGCCCCCAGGGCTTTCTGTCGGGAGCGTCTTGTCAGATTGGCAGCACAACCCCTGCCCCCTGGGTGGTGAGGAAGAGAAATGGCCCTTGGATTAGAGAGGTTTGTCATTACCCATGACTGATGGGCCTTGTAGTTCTCAGCTCTGACTTCTTTCTCCTGCAGTGAAAACCAGGACGAAAGACAAATACCGGGTCGTGTACACGGACCATCAGCGACTGGAGCTGGAGAAGGAATTTCACTACAGCCGTTACATCACCATCCGGAGGAAAGCTGAGCTGGCCGCCACCCTGGGGCTGTCCGAGAGGCAGGTGCGAACTGCCCTTCTCTCTCCTGACCTGGTCACTGCCTGAGGGAAGGGGGTTGTTCCTGTGGGGGGATTTAGAAGCCAGGCTGCTGAATCAACCCAGTTTTGTGGGCAGGGTAAAGAAGCATTTTCCTTCTGAATGCTAAAAAGAAAAAGAAAAAAAAGCTCCTTGTACCAGTCGCCTTTTGGGATGATATTGAATATTTCTTTTTCTATTTGTTTGAGTGGGGGGGGGGCGTGGAGGTGGGAGTGGAGGTAGGGAGATGGTATCTGGGAGATGTAAGGAAAAAACCCCACAGTATTAGTTTAATTCAGAATTCTAGCACTGTGCCTGACCATAAAAACTCTGTGTATAGTCTTGAAAAAAGGCCACATCCGCAGCCAGGAAACCCATATTAAATTTCAATCTCCTCCCCAAGGTGAAGACTATTACTTTTTAATTTAGTTTTGAGAGGTAAAGATGACAATCTGAAGTCCCTCTAGTCCTGGCTTCCTCTTGCTTGTTACAGAAAAGGCCTGTGGTTTCTGTTTTCCTTGGGTCTGAGGCTCTGAGCTTTTCCAGTAAAGTTGTAGATAAAGGTTCCTTTGGAAAGAAACCTGGGGCGGGGGGTGGAGGGAGAAGGTATGTGTGTGGATGAGGCTCTTCTCTCAGGATGCTGAGTTGGGTGTGAGAGGGGCTCCCTGGGCAGTTACGGAGATAACCCAAGAAAGGCTGAGAGGGTTTGGGGGTCCTTCCTGAAGAAAGGGCATTTCTTTAGTTAGAAAGGGAGATATTGATGCTAGTACTGATACCAGTTTTCCCCCTATCCCCCCTTCACATTCTCTTCTTTACCATCTCCTGTCCCTACCTGTCCATTTCCAGGTTAAAATTTGGTTTCAGAACCGCAGAGCGAAGGAAAGGAAAATCAACAAGAAGAAATTGCAGCAGCAGCAGCAGCCTCCACCTACAGCCCCACCTCCCCAGCCACAGCCAGGTCCTCTGAGAAGTGTCCCGGAGCCCCTGAGTCCTGTGTCTTCCCTGCAAGGCTCTGTGCCAGGTTCTGTCCCTGCGGTCCTGGGGCCAACTGGGGGGGTGTTGAACCCCACTGTCACCCAGTGACCTACGGTGGCCCGCAGCCGCAGAGCAATTCCAGGCTGAGCCATGAGGAGCACGGACTCTGCTCAGATCCTCAGGAGAGACCCCTCCCGTCCCACCCACAAATGCACACCAACTTATCCAGCTCTCAGAGGAAAAATGGGGCCAGGAGCAAATACAAGTGAGGTCAAAGGCCTCAAGGAAGACACTGTCCCAGATTTTGACTTTTTTTGGTCTGACTCTTTCTGCCAATAAGGAGACAGAAATAGGACCACTGGGACTTCACTTGGTACTGGCAGAAGCATGGTCTGAACTGGCTAAACAGACCAGGCTTTCCGCCCCTCCTCTCCAGTTCTTTACCTCCAAAATCTGCAGGAGGCATCTCTGGTTGGAGCTGAGGGGAGAAAGGGACTCAGGGGAACGCCAGTGCATGGAGCCATGATAGCTACTGCCTATTCACTGTCATCCCAGGACCAGCTGGGCCCTCCAGCCTCAAGGGCAGGCAAGGTTTACATTGCAGAAATCAGAGGCAGCTAAGATAGAAACCTGAACCGATCACAGACTGCAGAGCCCCCAGGTCTTTGTCTTTTTTCTCTTCCCTCTCCAGACCAGGAAAGGCTTGGCTGGTGTTTGTGTGGTGGATGGTGTGAGGGTGGTTTGGCACTCCAGGCCTGATGGGGCTGGGGACTGGGCCTTGTTTAGAAAGCCTGTCACCAGAGCTTCTCTGGGTTGAATGTATGTCAGTGCTATAAATGCCAGAGCCGACCTGGATTTCCTGTCATTTTCACAATCTTGGGACTGATGAAGAAAGGGAGTTGTTGTTGCCACTGTTTGCGTTGTTGGTCTGTGTAACATCCAAGCCAGTCTTTAAAAAGCCTCTGGATTCATGGGGAGAGAAGTGATATGGTGAAGGGAAGTGGGGGTATTTGAACACAGTTGAATTTTTTCTATAAAGAAAGAAAAGAGATAAATGAGCTTTTCAGATGCCAGATTCTGTATTTATTGTCTTCAGATTTTGTCAAGAATCATTATTATTATTTTTTTTTAAAGAAAGGAACATCTTCTCTACCTGCCAAGGAATATTAACATGATCAGGGAAAGGGTGGGGAAGGTTATCTGGACATTCTCATTTTACCCCAGAGCGTCAGAAGCCAGAGAGAACAGGTTCTGAGACCTTCCCTGCCCCCAAGCTTGAACCCAGCCTAGATTGTGAAACTCCTGGTTCTCCTCTGGGCAAAATGCACATCTGAATGGGTCGCTGCTTCCTAACTGTGATGATTTTGGGGGGCTGGGCCTCAGAGACCCCCTCATAGCATCTCATCAAATTCACACCAAGGCAATTGCAAACATTCCCTTTACTAGTGATTCCCTTCTTCTTAGGAATGCCCCACAATCCAGCCAATTAAACATGAGCATTAAGAAAAAAAGTTTATTTTCTGGTTTCCCAAGGAATATTTCCATGAATACAGTTTGTGAATCGTTGGGCATTGACAGGAGCCCTTTCTGCCACCACCCCTTGCCCTGTTCCGCGCAGCTTCATCCTCCCCTCTTCATACCACCTGCCCCATAAACAAGAATTCAAGAACCAGTATAAGAAGATCCTTTTAGTGATGGTTGCTTGTTATCTCGCTGGGGACCTGGCTGCTGTTCTTGAGGTTCTTGGTCCTAGAAACCGCCGCGCTGGGCTCTCTGCGCACGGCTTCGCCTTCCGTTTCGATCTTCTCGGGAGTCCCTCGAGCCCTACTCAGAGCCTCCATGGAAGTAGGAGGTGCCCCGAGGGCTGGGGAGGACGAGCAGAGCTGCAAGGCATAAATCCCGCTGCAGCATCTCCCCAATTCCGCGTTCTTTCCCGGTGGCTCATTCGCTCTGGGCTTGGGAAGGGGCTCTGGTGGCTGGGCCTGGAGTTGGGGGCACAGTGTCCGGTCGCCTCGCCCACGGGGGAAATCGAGTTTGGGTCCGCTGAGCAGGGGATCCCCGGGCCTCAGCGTGTCGAGGCGCTGAGAGGGGAGCCCAGCGCCCGCGCGGACTGTGCCCCCTTGTCCCCCGCCTCTCCTCCCCTTCCCGCCGCCGCCGCCGCGGTTGCTATGCGTTGCTGTGAAACGCCTGTCAATAAACCCTGTTTGGAGTGGAGCGAGAGCCCAAGGGTTGTTTGTTCAGTGGTTAGGGTTCAAAAGTCGGTATTGTCCCCCAGCCAGCGATTACAAGCTCTTCCCCTTCCCGACCAGGTCTCGGGCTCTGACGCCGGCGCTCGTCCGCCCGCGCCAGGCGCTTCCGGGCGAGGAGGGCGCTCAGCTGCTCCAAACGCCAGGACCCGCTCGGGCCGCCGGCCGCCCCACAGTCTCCCCGGCCACGGAAAGGCAAGAAAGGCGCGCCCGCGCTGGCAAAGGGGGGCCGCCCGCTCCGACGCCAGGACAGCTGCTTGGGAGCAAGCCCGGAGCGCCGGACGTGGCGCGAGTGGGCAGAGCAGCTTGGGGAGGCTTAGGAAGGTCGGTGCTGGGACGCATGGCCTTATATTTGACAGGATGACTTCCGGATGCGGGCGACCCCGAGCGTGGCTGGCAGGGTGTCCCCGGAATCCCTCGGGCGTCTGGCACCCTGCTGCAGGACCGGGCCGCCAGGGGGCGCGCGCGCTCTGGGAAGAGCGGGAGCAGCCGGCGCTCCTTGGCGCCGGGGATCCGACCAGAGTCCCAGCTCCACCCCAGCCGCTTCCAAACTGGGGCTAGATTTCCTCACTTAGGGCCACGCACCTGCTGAAAACGCAGTTCATCTTAGGCAGGCTCAGCGGATTCTTGGATCTGTTCGATGTTTAAGAAAAAACAAATTTGGCGGAGGAGAGACATCCACCATTCTAAAAGGATCTTTTTGCACAGGACGTTTCCTTAAAAAATTACAGTAGCCCTAGCTGGTTTGGCACAGTGGATAGAGAGTCGGCCCCGTGGGCTGAAGGATCACGGGTTCGATTGATTCACTATCCAAGGTGCATGCGGGAGACAACCAATCGATAATCAATATTTCTCTTTCACTTCCGCGTTTCTCTCTGTCTCTCTTTCCCCTCCCTTCCACTTTCTCTAAAAATCAATAGAGAAAATATCCTCGGGTGAGGAATACCAAAAAAGAAAAGAGAAAAAAATTACATGATGGTTAGGATGTAGGAAAACGAGTGCTTTGAGTCTGATACTAATATAAGGAAAGACTGAATTTAGGATAGACAAGGGAAGAGGAAGTACCAGCATTATGGGACTTAGGTTTTTTGCAAAAAGGTATATGTGGAGAGAAGTCAGCCTGAGTCTTTTTTTTTTCTTCTGTGAACAATTCATGAATTTACCATATTCATGCAATAAAGTTATCAAAGATGTACTGATGAAAACAGAAAGCATTTCAGTGAGTTTCACTTCTTTCTGATAATATCTAGTAAGATGCCTACACTATATACTTACATCAAGAAACCAGTCTTAAACAGAAATCTGAATATATAAACAACAATATTCTTGCTGTTATTCACAACACTCAGGAAAAAAAATAAGAGAAGGCTAACATGAAGGAAATCCCAGTTGCAGAATCTTAAGATTACGTGGTTTCTATTTTCACCTGATTCTAGAGATGGGCTTCTGTTTGCCAGCTTAATGACCTCAGGGAGACCACAAGCTCTGAACCACTACTGTACTTCTGCATTTGTAATATGAGATAATGTAATAGGAGATAGTGTAAGCATACACGTAGGATTATTAGATCATGACCATTACAGGAGCTGCTGCTGCCTTTTTTTTTTTAAATCACAAATAATTTTCTCTGCAAAGTGCTCATTTTCTTTCTCTTACAAAGAAACTGTGAACATGGATAATGTCTCCAATCATGATGGTATAACCCCTTTCCAGTTTTTAATTCAATTTGCTTACTGCACAATAGCCTCAAGTCTGTTGCTCGTATCTCCACAGCTTCAGAGTCTGCATAAAATTAGGCAAAGCACTAATATGCCAGATGTGGAGATGACTTACTGATCTGCACAGATTATTTGCCCTTTCATCTACCAGGAGATATGTCCTCCCTTATAGTTGTTCTTAGGAGACAGATTGGTTAAAGATGTAGTGGGAACCTCTATAAGTTTTTGTATTTTGAAACAAGTTCCATCCCAGGATCTCAAAACCAATTCTGTACTCTTTAATTTAGTTTGTTACATTAAGTATTTTTAAAATGTAAATTATTTTCCTTTTTAAAAAATTATTTTTATTGATTGTAGAGAGGAAGGGAGAAGGATAGAGAGAGATAGAAACATCAATGATGAGAGAGAATCATTTGATCAGCTGCTTCCTGCACGCCCCCTATTGGGGATTGAGCCCCAAACGCAGGCATGTGCCCTTGGCCGGAATCGAACCCGGGACCCTTCAGCCCACAGGTTGACACTCTATCTACTGAACCAAACTGGCTAAGGTTGTGAATTATTTTCTTCAACTACATTTATTTTTTAAAAATATATTTTATTGATTTTTTTACAGAGAGGAAGGGAGAGGGATAGAGAGTTAGAAACATCAATGAGGGGGAAACATCAATCAGCTGCCTCCTGCACACTCCTCACTGGATATGTGCCCACAACCAAGGTGCATGCCCTTGACTGGAATCCAACCTGGGACCCTTCAGTCTGCAGGCCAATGCTCTATCCACTGAGCCAAACCGGTCAGGGCTTCAACTACATTTAGATCATACAAACTTCTAACCCCATCACTCTCACATTTAGCCATATTTTCCTTTCTTCTTTACTCTTGTTCTTCAAGATGATGGTTATGATTTAGGAAAACAAGCAGGTTTTATTGGTTACTGGGATGAGCTGAAAGTGGGCCAAAACAATCACTAAATTTACTTAGCTACAAATCAGAGAATATATACTTATATCACAATTTCTTTGAAGGTTATGAAATTAGATCTAAGGAAAAAGCTCCTTAAATTACAATCAAGGAAAGTAGAGTCTGTCAGTCAGAGAGTATACTAACATTTAACTTGAAGAATCAGTTTAGAAAAGGTGGGGGCAATTGCATAAGTGACCTTGGTTCCAATGTTTCTAGTACCCAAACATTATATTTGTTTTAACAATAGCTTTTCCAAATTGGAATTTGTAACTAATCTCAATGAATGTAGATAATATCAACTAACTTGCCAGAGCCCCAAACTGAAAACCAAATCAATTTGCTCTTCTTTCTGCAAGATCCTGGTGATTCTGTGCTAGAGATCTAATCCATAAACCAGAACACAACCAGTTTTAATTTATGAAAAAGAGTTCCCTAAGATCAAATGGTAAGCAAACTGCCCTTTCACACACTCAAATTTACTTAATACAGGTCATGTATTGGGTTTATATGTACAATATTTTATTGATAAGACCCCAGGTATTCATGTAATTTAATACTTGTGTTTTAATTTCTAGGAAAGGAATTATTTTCTAATTGTTCATGTGTTATCTCAGGTCTTCCAGGATTGACAGTCTGCTATCATAACACTTGGTATCTACAGTATGACAATAGTAGGTTTTATATAGAGGTGGTTGATAAATTCCTCTCTAATCTCAGCAAACAATGAAGAACAATGTAAGAGCTAAAGTACAAATGTACAATGGGTTGTTGTGTGGCACTTAAAAAGTTGTTGTTGATTAGTAGAATCAGTAGCAGAGATTAAGTACCTAAACCACAGATTAGAAGTTGTTAAAAATGACCCGGGCAGGTTCTGTCTTTTATTCATGAAAGACACAGTGTATTGTTCTTTACCTCTAATGTATTAAAAAAAACCATAACCAAAACCAAACAGAAAAATCCCTCAACATAACTAGATTCTATTTGCAGCCCCTCCTTCAATCTCCTAGGGCCTAGGCAGAATTATGGTAATGTGTATGAGCATTGCTAAAAACAAACAGAAGATATAATTAAGCAAGAACCAGAGACCATTGTCCAATAAATAGTGATACACAAGAGTGCAGGCAGAACAAAAAGAAAGACTACTTATCTGGAATCCACACACATATAAAATAATTTTTTTCTCTCAAACCACTTTATTGAAAATAATGTAAACTTGAGAAATCCAAATTCTTCTAATTATTTTTATGTGTTACTACTATAAATTTTCTCATACCTGTGAATTTCATACAACCATCTTTATACTTTTAGATATCCGTTAATGACATATTGTTATACACATTAGATACTATTCAGATCCTGTTCTTGGTCATGATCTTAAGGCCACAGAAAACCAACAATCAACATTTATTTCTCATTCCTTTGAAGTCTTGAAATGTACATTCAGTGTTGGTGTTGCTCCTCTTGGAGTGGATACCTGGCCAGAACTAAGAGCTAGAAGACCAAATGACAAATGAACTAAATGACCAACTGACTCTGCGGTTTGCAGCTGTTCAGCGAGTACATTTTTTTGATGGGCTGAGTGACTGCGTAAGCTACTTTTGCAAATCTAAAGCCAGACAAAGCAGACAAGCAGCAAGCTGTTTATTCAGCGGAAACTTTCATTTATCCTACCTCCCACCTCTACCTCAGGGAAACTGCTGTCTAGATTTGAAACTGAATGTTTTAGACAGAAAAACTGAAGAAAACTTCGCTCATGCCCAAAGAGGCCAGTTGTTTAACACAGGCCCGGGGGAAGCATGGGCCCTGGCATCGAGGCATCTGCGCTCAGCTCAGCCGTTAGCGAAGGTAGAGCGCAGGTGGCAGCGGCCTCCTCCCTTCCTCTGCGGCCTGGACCCTGGATGGAGGAGCCGCCTGGCTCCCTGACTCTCCCCAAGGCCCCCAGAGCCCCCAGCCCAACCCCTCCAGCTTTGAATCTTCCGCACCTGGCGACGGAGAACCAGCTCCCACCGGCCCGTGACTGCGCCGGCCCGCGCGCCGGGGGCTTCGGCCGGGGGCTCGGGACGGGCAGCCGCCTCCCGGGCGCAGGGGCGCGGCGCGGGCACCCGCTAGACTGCCTCCGCGAGCTGCGCCTGGAGGCGAGCCGCCCCGGGACGCCAGCCCGCGCCCACGCCGCCAGCGCCGGCAGAGCTCACGGAGATCCCAGGCACTTTCTTTTCCTTCTTTTGTCATTTTAGGTAAACATCCTACGACTTCAACACTTTTCAAACTTGATTTTAGAGAGGAAGGCAGAGGGAGAAAGAGAGAGAAACACCGAGAACCATTGATCGGCTGCCTCTGCACTGGGGGTCGAGCCCGCAACCCGGGCACGTGCCCGGACCGGGGATCGAGCCGTGGCCTCCGGATGCCTAGGTTGAGTTCAACCTCGGAGGCAGCCGCCGGGCGCCCTCCTAGGATTTTTAAAAGGCGCGCCGCGCTTGGAGCGGGACCGGGCGGGGGCGGGGAACCCGGCGCGGGCGCCAGCGAGAAGCGCCCCGCCAGGTGTCCGGCAGGCGGCGCTGCTGCTCCGGCGGAGAGGGCTGAGCGACCGGACGCGGACCCGAGGGGCGGGTCTGGGAGCCCGAGGGCGGAGCAGGTGGCCGGCCGGGGCCAGCCTCCCAAGGGACCCCGTGGCGCCACCCGCCCCGCGGCTGCTTCGCCGGCCCGGGCCAGCGCACGAGTGGGGGCCGGCGGCGGGAGGCTTCGCCTGAAACTGCGGGTGCAAACGAACCAACACCCGTCCACCTTCCCCGGCCGCGTTTTGCACTGCCGCCCCCACTTCCCCTCGCAGCTGCCGAAAGGGGGCCCGCGGTCGGTCGGCTCTGGGGGGTCGGGAATGGGGCGGAGGCTGTCTCCTCCAGAGCCGGGCCGCGGATTCCTTTGCTCTCGCGTTCGTCTCGGCAACCACAAGTCAACGTGGTTTGCCCCTCACCAGCCTCCGGATTCTCTCCGGTAAATGGCCAGTGGTGGCTTGAGGGCTGGTCCCCAACCCGCGCCCGCTTTGGGGTGCGTGGAGAGGGGGGGCGCAATCCTTCTTTATCTTGGCTCACAGCTAAATAATTTACTCCAGGTCTCCCAGGCCTGCCAATTCCCTTTCCCGCACCAGTGCCCTGAACTTCCTGCTTCGTGCAGCCCCAGGACAGAAAGGCCAAGTGTCAATAAAAGTTAATATTAATAGTGGTGGAGGCGCTGTGCAGGTACTTCTCCCACATTTCATCTTCCGCTCCCGGCCTCCCCTCCTCTAAGCCCGGCCCCTTCCTCTGGAGATGGGACTTGTATGTTGGGGTGCATTCCTAAAATAAGGAGCCGTGGGCCCCATTTTTTGCAAATCTCCTCCAGGTCGCTGAGCGCGGGTAGTGGCTAGGTGGAGCGCGCACACAGAAGCTGCCACTGCGGCGCGACCAGAGGGGGGGCCACTGTAAGGAACAGGCAGAACAAAGTAAGGAGAGGGAGCTGGGAGATTCGGGAGAAAAATTTACCTGTAACAGTGTCAGATGTCCAACAAACACAATAAAATAAGGCAACAAACCCATACTGCATAAAGAATACTCAGCGGTGTCAAGGACACATTCTAACCTGCTGTCTTTCCGGGAGCGGAGTCTGTTTGGGCTTAAGCTTTCATTCATACAAGTTAATTTGTATTAAGAAACTACAATTCCTTACAACAAATTTTTTAAAGAAAAAAATTATTTATTGATCTCAGAGAGGAAGGAAGAGGGGTAGAGAAATAGAAACGTCAATGATGAGAGAGAGAATCATCCATTGGCTGCTGCCTCTCGCACACCCCACAGTGGGAATAGAACCCGCAACCCTGGCATGTGACTGGGAATCGAACTCAGGACCTCCAGGTTCATAGGTGGCCACTCAGCCACTGAGCCATGCCAGCCAGGCCTTTCCAACAAATTTAAACCATGCAGAGAAGTGAAAACGATTAATAATTTCTCTTTCATTCTATCAATCCCAGCCCTCTGGGTTACCAATGTTAATGTCCCGGTCCACATCATTGCAAGATTTTTTTTCTGCTTACACAAATATATATTGCACATCACCTTGTTCTTCCTTTATTTTTCCTTTAAATAAAAGCACCAAGTAAATAGAGTAATACTTAATGTTGTGACTTGCTTTTATCATTAATAATATACCATGGGCATTTCCCCAGCCCATTACATATAAATCCAACCAATTCTTTTTAATGGTTACCATTTGTATAAATTTGGATATACCAGAATTTTATTCAGTCATTTATTCAACAATTTCTTGAATGTTTATTATGTTCAGGTGCTAGGAAAACAGTAGTAAAATCACAGATATGAATCCCTGTCTTTGAGAAGCTTAAATTCTAGTGGGGAGAGATGTATTTCTTTAATCCCTTCCCTAATGATGGGTACTCAAGTTGCCAGAGGTTTGCTATTATAAATGGTACAGATGTAAATATCTTTTTACATATCTTTTTGTATCTTTGTATCTTCTAAGTTTTTAAAAAATGTATTTTATTTATTTCAGAGAGGAAGGGAGAGAGGGAAACATCAATGCTGAGAGAGAGGCATGATTGGCTGCTTCTCAAACTGACCAAAATCAAACCATGACCTCCTGGTTCATAGGTTGATGCTCAACCACTGAGCCACACCAGTTGGGCTATTTTTTGTTTTCAAAAATTATTTTTAATTATAGTAAAATACACACAAAATGAACTTAGCATCTTAACTACTTAAAAATAATTAAAAAATTTTTTTTTCAGAAAGGAGGGAGAGGGTTAGAGAGATAGAAACATTAATGAGAGAGGAACATCTTTGATTAGCTGCATCGGCTGCCTCCTGCATGAATCCTATTAGGGATCAATCCTGGACATGCACCCTGACCCGGAATCTAATCAGTGATCTTTTGGTTTCTTGGATCTCTTGATGCTCAACCATGTAGCCACACTGGCCAGGCTTTTGCTTTCTCATGGCAGCAGAGGGATCTGAAGTTGACCATTTTTAAGTGTACAATTTAGTACTGTTAAGAACATTCACATTATTGTGCAATGAATCTACAATAAGTTTTTCATCTTGCAAAATTGAAAATCTGTAACCACTAAACAACAGTCCCCAATTCTCCCTACTCCCAAGTACTGGTAGCCATCATTTTACTTTTTGTCTCTATTAGTGTGGATACTTTAGGTACCTCATGTAGGTGTAATAATACAGTATTTGTCTGTTGTGTTTGGCTTATTTCTTTTAGCATAATGTCCTCAACTTTTATTCATGTTGAGGCACATGGCAGAATTCCTCCCCCTTTAAGGCTGAGCAAATATCCCATTGTATGCATATGCTACATTTTGTTTATCTATTCATCCATTGAAGGACATTTACCTCTTTTGGCTATTGTGAATAATACTACTGTGAACACGAGAGTACAAATCTCTCTTCAGGACCCTGTTTTTAATTCTTTTGGATATATATACATAATCTGCAGAAACAGATTTGTTGGATCATATGATAATTCTGTGCTTAATGTTTTAGAGAACCATCAGACGATTTTTCATAGCAGTTACACCATTATACATTCCCATAAACAGTGCACAAGTGTTCCAATTTCTCTACATCCTTGCCAACTTAGTACTCAATTATTTTTTGACAGTAGCCATTCTAATGGGTTTGTGGCAGTAGCTCATTGTGGTTTGAATTTTTATTTCCCTAATTATTAGTGGTGTTATGAGCATCTTTTCATGGGCTTATTGGCTACTTGCAATTTTTCTTTGGAATAATGCCTAGTTAAGTCCTTTACCTATATTTAATCAGACTGCCTTTTTGTTGTCATTGAATTGTAGGAGTTCTTTATATATTAACCCCTATCAGCATATGATTTTGCAAATATTTTCTCCCACTCCATAAGTTGCCCTTTCTCTTCGTTGACTTATGTTCTTTGATACACAGTTTTTAATTTGAATGTTGTAAACTTACCAATTTTTTTTCTTTTATTGCTTGTGTTTTTGGTGTCATATCCAAGAGGTCATTCCCAAATCTAATGTTATGAAGTTTTCCTCCAATATTTTCTTTTAAGAATTTAATATTTTAGTGCTTAGATTTAAGTCTTTTTTCCATTTTGAGTTAATTTTTTTTATGTGGTGTATGGTTAGGGTTCAACTTTATTGTTTTACATGTGGATATCTTATTTTCCTAATATCCATCTGAGATTTTTTTTTTTAAATAAGTAAGTTTGTACCATTAGCACTTAATGATATGCCAAACATCCTTGGTCTCAGCTCTGTCATCTTATTTATTATAAAACTTTCTTATATACTCTTCTTTAAAAAATATCATCTTCCTATATAGCCTATATTTTCTGTAAAATTTTTTCCTGAGTTCTTCAAAAGTACAACTCCTTTCTTCTAGTGTTGAATACTATTGTACTAGTTGCACTAACGTCCACAACTATAAAAATGGCCCCCAATAGATGGTGGTTCACATACAATAAAAATTTATTTCTTCTCACAAAATACTATGAAGCAGATGTTTCTCGCTGACAGTGAAGCACTCTTCCATGTGGCAATTCAGTGACTTAAGCTTCTTTCATAATTGGCCAGTCTTTAGAATCTAGTTTTTGCTGGCATCTAGTTGGCAGGGTGGAGTGTAAGCAGGGGGCAAAGCTGCTTCTTTAAAAGGCTAAGCCCCAAAGGGCACACATCACTCCCACTAACGTATTGTTGTCCAGACCTAGACAATACCCCACCTATCTACATGGAGTATTAGGAAATGTAGAAATGCTGTGTGCCCAGAAAGAAGAGAACATGAGATTTTCTTGAATATCTATCTGGCAGGCTCTACCATGGTGGCTTAGAAGACTATGTCAATTCTTACTATTTTACTCCTTTTAAGACAATTGATCTTTTTAAAGTAGATGCCCAAATTATTGTTCCTTTATTTTTGAAGTTTAAGTACTTTACCAGGTATGGCTCTGTGATAAATTTTCTAATACTGTATATAAAAACCCAGGGTCCATAACAACTGATCGAAGTCTCAACCAAACACTGGAAGTCAGTCCTGCAGTCTGATGTGGGCATGGTGACTCAGCACTGACTGCCAAGGGGGCTGTGATTCAGACCCAGAGAAAGGCCCAAAGAGAGAGGCAGGGTTGATCCGCAGCTTGTATGGCAGCTGTTGATCAGCCATTGCCTCTCTCTTTCTCTCTGGGCTTAGCCAGCAGCCACACCTCTGTTTCTCTCTGGGACCCGGAAGTTGGACACCCCACTAAGGGGTCCCCAATTGGAGAGGGTGTAGGCTGGGCTGAGGGAACCCCCCCTCTGTGCATGAATTTGGTGCTCTGGACCACTAGTGTAATATTTTTCTAAATCTGCAGATCTGGTTCTTTATTCCCAGAAAAAATGGAATAATTGTTTTGAATACTTTTTAAAAAAATATATTTTATTGATTTTTTTACAGAGAGGAAGGGAGAGAGATAGAAAGTCAGAAACATTGATGAGAGAGAGACATCGATCAGCCACCTCCTGCACGTCCCACAGTGGAGATGTGCCCGCAAGCAAGGTGCATACCCCCTACCGGAATCGAACCTGGGACCTTTCAGTCCACAAGCCGACGCTCTACCCACTGAGCAAAAACGTCTCGGCTGTTTTGAATACTTTTGTTTTGAATAGTTTTGCAACATCTGTTATTTTCTTTAGACAAATACACTCTATTTCCTGTAATAGATATACTTGAGAGATTTGTTGTCACAAAGTCACATTCCTGCAGATTCCAAATGTATTTGTAACTTTAATTTGAGTAAGTCTGTGTTTTTCAGCTTGCAGGTTGCAAACTACGAATGGATCATAAAACCCATCTAGTGGGTTGTGACCTACTGAAAGCATTCATTTTCTATTGTTACATAAAAATTAACACAACTCAGCAGCTCAAAACAGCATGCCTTTGAAACTTACAGTTTTTGTGGGTCAGGAGTCTAAGCATAGCCTGGCTGAGTCCTCTGCATGGAATCTCACAGGGTCCAATCCAGGTATGAGTCAGGCCTCAGTCTATCGGAGGGCCCAACAGGGGAATCATTCACTTCCAGGCCCACTCAGGTGGTTGGTGAAGGTGACTTCCTTGTGGCTTCATGGCCAAATGTTGGCTGAAGGCTGCCCTGGAATCCTAAAAGCCCCCAACATATACTCTGGTTTCTCTTCAGATGGCATAAATCTTTTATCTTTTACTGAAAGCCCCCAACGTCCCTAACCCATGGGCTTCCTCAGTATGGTCTTTTACTTTATCAACCTAGCAAGGAGACAGTCTCACTCCAGTCAGAAGGAAGAAAGGCCCAGATATTCTTGGGTGAGACTAAAAGAGGCAGGAGGCAGCTTGTAGGATCAGCTGGTGGTTACATTGATTATGTAGTTCCCTCTGGTGGGTTTGCAGTTCATTTTCTTTCTTTTATTTTAAATTTTATTGATTTCAGAGAGGAAGAGAGAGGGAGAGCGAGACAGAAACATCAGTGATGAGAGAGAATCATTGATCGTCTGCCTCCTGCACTCCCCCTAGTGGGGATTGAGCTTGCAACCTGGACATGTGTCCTTGACCAGAATTGAACCTGGGACCCTTCAGTCTGCCAGCCAACACTCTATCCACTGAGCCAAACCAGCTAGGGCTCTTCTTTTTAAAATATATGCTTTATTGATTTCAGAGAGGAAAGGAGAGGGAAGAGAAATAGAAACATCAGTAATGAGGAAGAATCATTGATTGTCTTCCTCCTGCATGCCTCCTACTAGGGATTGAGCCTGCAACCCAGGCATGTGCCCTTGACAGGAATTGAACCTGGGACTCTGCAGGCCGGTGCTCTATCCACTGTGCCAAACCAGCTAGGGCTGCAGCTCCTTATTTTCATAATCAACTCTGCAGACTGCCATGCAAGGCTGGTGCCCAGTCAGGATGGGGCTCCTTCCTTATTTCTGTACTTTTATTTTTTTATAATTTTTTATTTCATACTCATCTGAGGATATTTTCCCATTGATTTTAGAGAGAGTGGAAGAGAGAGGGAAAGACAGAGAGAAACATTGATATGAGAGAAACACATTGATTGGTTGCCTGCTGCACATGCTCGGGGGAGGAGACTGCAATCGAGGTACGTGCCCTTAATCAGAATTGAACCCAGGACCCTGCAGTCTGCAGGCTGACGCTCTATCCACTGAGCAAAACTGGCTAGCACTTTGTACTTTTAAGAGATAGATTACTTAAATTGGAAATGCTATGTCAAAGAAAATGCTATTTTTTTACTTTAGTAAATATAGTAATTACTTTCCAAAACAGTTTAATAATTCACAATACGACCACAGGTGCCTATGAGTGAGTTCCCTGTAGGTCTTTGTTCCAATTCTCTATGTCACGTTCTATTTCCCATAAAAGATAGCCAATGTTTACAATATTTAAAGCTGTATTTCTGCCTAGAAAAGTTTGGGGATCCAAAGGCTTATTTCGTTTTGTACTATCTCTGTTCCTTTTAATTTAAGATGATACAATTCCTTTAAAATCTCTGTGGATTTCTTACGTTTAAATTTGTAGAAATCCATTCCATTAGCTAAAACTACCCACAAATCCGACATAAGCCTTCTCCTCCTTAAGCCCCCATGAAGCTTCTGTACAACAACTCCTTTAAGATTTTTAGAAGCCCTATTGTTTAACAGAGATTGTAAGGCTTGCCCTAAAATCCTTAGACAGCTAAAAGGTGCAAAATATGCCATCTTAAAATATGCCACTTTGGCATAGGAATTATTTTGAACTGAAGCCAATTTCAAGTCAGTAGATCCCGGGATAGTTCTTTGTCCTCCCTTTTCCTGCCTAAAAGGGCACACATTTCCTTTTCCAAAGGCCTTCCCCTCTCCTGTAGCAGGAAGAGGCAAGCATCTCTTATATCACCAAAGATGGAAAGTCAACACTAAGATGCATCTGCATAAACAAATCTTACTAAAATAACCTTAATCTCCATCATATATTTCCTAATCATTTCCCCACAATTTATTATCACTTGAAGCCCAAATCCTCTTTCCTTTGTTAAAATGGTGAATAAGACCCCGAGTATAGTCACTTTGAGTTTCAGTTATTTTTTCTGAACCCCCATGCAGGTAAAATACTAATAAATTTTTTTCTCCTGTTAATCTATCTTTTGTTAGTTAAGGAAGGTAGAGGGAACAATTTTCTTCCCTTACAAAGACTTTATCAAGTTGAAAGAGTCTATACTTTTCGTAGGTCCTAACAAAGGGCTTAAAGTTATACCCTTGGGCTCATTTTTATTCTGAAAACATATTTTCTTGACAGTGCCCTGGATTTGATCTTTGCTCAAAGGTCTTCTCTTATTTTGAAAATCGTTTACTTAATCAGTTGCTGCTGATACACATCCCAACCCTGGGGACCGGGCCTACAACATGGGCATGTATCCTGACAGGGAATCGAACTAGCAATCTTCAGGTGCATGGGATGATGCTCAACCAATTAAGCTATACCAGCCATGGTTGTATTTCCTCTTAATTTGCCAGAAACCAAACATTGTCTCACTAATAGAAAGATGTGGACAGGAGACTAGAAGGCTGGTCAACCTTAATTGCTCTGAAAGGTCAGAGCTAATCACTCACTGTTTAGTTGAAATATTGTTAGCTGAAGCAGCCTCTGTTTGTTTCATGTAAACTTCTGTTCTTGTAATTTCCTGCCTAAAGGTCATGGGTATATCCCATAGTCTTAATAAAAGAGAGAAAAAGGCCAGAGCAAGGGGTAGTCTTTCCAGTAGAGGAAAGCTCCCGCTTGGCCCCCCAAAATCACCAAATTAATACCTTTCTAGTCTCTCTTTTCATTTGCGTGCGGCCTCCTCCAGAACCCGAACCCTGAACTGGGAACCCTGAACCACGCGGGATGTGGAAAGGGGTTCCTATATCTGACACCCAACAGGGGACATGGAAAGGGTTTCCTGCCCGCATCTGGAACCTGACCATGGGACGTCTGGAGAAGAAGGTATTTTTCGCCTAAGAGCGAAGGAAGGAAAATTCACCAAGGAAAAGGTGAGGGAAATTCAACACACGAAAAGCCCACGGACTAACTGCAGAGTCGTGATCTATAAGTAGTGTGGGAACGTCTTTTTCAGCCAGGCTAATGGGGAAGAATTAGGTTATAAATATAAAGTAAACTTTATTATAGACTTTTAGTTTGCATACTTAGATAATGTGGTTTCTTGTTCAAATTAAAATCTTAGTTTGTATTTGGAATCTGAAATCTGTAATAAATGAAACTCCACTGCTGAAACCGCCTCTGGTGTGGAGAAATTCAAAGGTGGCAGGAGAGGACAGAGCTATCTTCTCTCCTGCAATAAGATTACTTAAGGTTTCATTTAAAAATTATAGAAGAACTCGCAGGGAAATGCAAATGTTGGCCAAATTCGGTGGTAGTTATTACTTCAGAAAGCGAAAAAGAAAGAAAAAATTTAAGATTTGTCTTTTTATCTTTTAAGCCAGATCTGTTACTGATGCTTTCCCCCCCGAAGTAAGCAGGATGTGGGGGAAGGGAGAGACATGTGGCAATCCAATATGAAAGCCCACTCTCCCAAAATGTTAAATTTAAAGTCTCCTTTCTCACCATGAAAAAGTCTTAAAAATTTAGAGATGTGTCTAGAATTTCTGTACTTGTGAGGAGAGAAGCCCGGCTTAAAAAGAAATGCGCATAATTGTCCACCTTTTTGGACATATTAGACAGTTTTAAGCTGGAATCACTCTGCAAAAGCTGCAGAAAAAGTAAAACCCAGAACTAGTCTTTGTTTCTTAAGAAAGGTGGTATAAAGGAACCAAAAGGAGAAGATTTTGTATTATTAATCTAGGGACTGCTAAATATTTGATTTGCCAGCTTTAAAAGTTCAAGATTCAAATTAAATTGGGAGAATATAAAATAAAATATAAAATAATTAGGAATTCAAAATATGTTGTTTATTGGTCTAATTCTGTGATCCCAACCAAAATTTTTCTATGCAAAAAAACAATTTAAAATATAATTGATATCTTAAGATACTTATAAAAAGTTTAATCTTTAAATCATATTTGAATATATATATTTGATGGTCTTTTCTATGTTAAAATTTCAAGGCTTTAACAGAGATGATTCTTGGAAAGCTTCATGGGCCCCGAGTAATACAAGAAATTTGTTCTCGCTTCTTAAAGGAAATCTTTTTAAATTTAACCGATCTAATATATTTGAAATTGCATGGAAAGCCTTATCAAATAAAAATTAGTAACTATATTTTAAATGTTATGAATGTTTTGGCCTCTTAAGAAGGACAAAATGAAGTAACTAAATATTTCTTAAAATTCCAACAGCAGAATTTAAAATGGCAAAAAGCCCATAGCCGCCTGCCTGTATTCTTAAGCTAGAGGCGGGGCAACATTTGTGGCTTGTGAATCAGACATAAACATTTACTAAATTTGCTTTGCTTTTTAAATGAAGATACCTACTTTAATTACTTAAATCAAGGTTTTCAGCTAAATAAAAAGCCAGTGTCTTTGTAAGCAATTTGATTAAGTATTCTAATAAAGTAACTAAGACTTTGTCCATATAAAAAAAATTGACAGCCAATTTAAAATTGAATTGCCATAGCCCAAAGGGAAGAATATCCTTATATGATATTATTATACAATGTCATTATAATTTTTGATATTTTATAACAGCATATTGTACAATTATCCCAAACAAACTTGCAATCTAATTCTTTGAATGTTTGGTAGCAATTTTAAAAAGATCATGAAAGGAATTAAGGCAGTGAGAGGGCACTTGAGCATTCTATATTGGCTTTTCTTGCTCTTTTTGCGAAGAGGGACCCTCCCACAGCTGTCGCCTGAGCTTTCTGTTCATGCTGAGGTTGAAGCCTCATGGTGGCTGGTACCATAGATCTGTCTCTCGCCCAGTGGTGTGATCTGGGCCCTCCCTGGAGAAGAAACCTGGGTTCCCCAAGATATGTGATTAGTGCCGGGACCCCGCCAGCAGGCGAGAGCATGTGAAGGCAGGTACTGGGCGTGGAGGCCATGGGAGCATAGTCTACCAAGGAGACAGAACTGAACCTCACATCAACCTGCTTGGCCCCCGAGGATGGCTGGTTAGCCAGAGATGGGTAAGATTCCTCAGGGAAGGAACAACCTAAGACAGGCACAGTCGCAGAGGGGCCATCAGGAGAGAACTTGGGGATCAACAGAGGTGAGGTACAAACCCTCACCCCCCAACATTGCAGGGGCTTTGAACCCTTGCCCTTTCTGAGGGAGGTCTCCTGCCCCATGGCTGCTTCGCTTCCCATGCCCAGCTCAGATCTGGACCCAGGTGACAGACAAAGATTTGGTACAGCTCAGATTGGGACCTAGCAACAGACAGAGACTTGGCCGACAAGCTGCCATATATCTAAATCCAGCCTAACACCAGGAATGCTCAGGGCCTACTCAAGAATGCAAATAATGCTTTCCACTAATATATACAGGATAAAACTAAGATTATTGTTAGAATATTAAATTTGACAATAAAATAGTAGTCAAGTTTTCAAATTAATTTAAATTGGCTAATTGAAATAGTGAATATTCAAGAAAATGTAATTGTACTGGAAAAAAAGTTGTTCCTAAAGTATTAAATAAAATTTCTATTGGTAGTTCATTGCATGGTAAAATTGCTTAACATGCAATAAATCTAAAGCTGTCACATTTTTGTGCAAAAAAAATTAAATTGTAAAGTCATCAAGACTACATTATAAAAATTTTCCAAAAACCTCCTAATAATTACATAAATAAAAAAAAACCAAAGGGGATAGTGGACTAATATTATGTAAGGAAAAGTATCCTGTAAGCAAATTACATCTAAAAATTTTTTTTTTACTTAACAGCAAGATACCCATGAAAAACATACATAGTATCAAAATAAGCCAAAGAAAAATCATTTGGGCAAAATTAAAAGGATCCAAAGTCAAATTTATAGAAAACATTCCTTTACTAACTTTTGGTTGAGAATATGTTTGTGTATTTTCAGAGATCAACTCCAAGACCATGTGAATTCCTACAACAGAGAGGAAGCTCCAGCTATGAAGACAAGAGGAGAAACAGTCCAGAGATGGAAGATGCTGATAATGCCTTGCCATACTAACAGTTAGCAGCTTTGCGTCGATGCAGGTTGCCCAGGACCAAACCAGAGAGGGTCGGGTTTGCATTGCCACCATTTGTCCACCATCCAGAACTGAAATATCATTGCTAACATGTACACTCAAAAAACTGTTGGTCATTGAAACTGTGACTAAAAGGACTGTTGGCCCAGAAAGAAACTTAACTACAGACTGGTTCATTTGCCTCTCAGCATAGCTATTGTTGCTTGTCTTATTTTTTGTTCTTATGTTTAGTTCTAGTCTTCATGCAAGATTTTTTAGAGGAAAGAAAACGGGGGACATGCCGGAAACCAAACATTGTCTCACTAATAGAAAGAGGTGGACAGGAGACCAGAAGGCTGGTCAACCTTAATTGTTCTGAAAGGTCAGAGCTCACTGTTTAGTTGAAACATTCTTAGCTGAGGCAGCCTCTACCTGTTTGTTTCATGTAAACTTCTGTTCTTGTAATTTCCTGCTTAAAGGTCATGGGTGTATCCCATAGTCCTAATAAAAGGGAGAAAAAGGCCAGAGCAAGAGGTAGTCTTTCCACTAGAGCAGCGGTTCTCAACCTTCCTAAGGCCGCGAGCCTTGCATACAGTTTCTCATGTGCTGGTGACCCCCAACCATGAAATTTTGTTACTGTTATGCATCGTGATGTAAATATCTGCATTTTCCGGTGGTCTTAGGCGACCCCTGTGAAAGGGTCCTTCAACCCCCAAAAGGGGTCGCGACCCACAGGTTGAGAATCGCTGCACTAGAGGAAGGCTCCCGCCTGGCCCCCCAATATCACCATATTAATACTTTTCTAGTCTCTCTTTTCATTTGCATGCGGCCTGCTCTAGAACCCGAACCCTGAACTGGGAACCCTGAATCATGCAGGATGTGGAAAGGGGTTACCACATTAATTATATTTAAAAACTGAAGGTTTCATTCTTTAGTTCATCTTTATCCTTTCACATTTTATATAGTAAGGTAGAATAAGTTGGTGGCATCTTTAATACCCTGTTCAGATAACTAAAAATTTTATTAAGTACAGTTCCTATTTTCCACATGACCTCAGATGACAGTGTTGTCAAAAACTCTGCCAATACCTAACAAATTTCTTCTTTCCTCAGCTTCTGATAACATTTCTCTCATCAGCTTTGCCAATGCCTGTCTGGCTTGTCATCCAGTCCCCAAGCAAATACCACATGCTTTAGCCATTTTTAAGGCTGTAATCTCTTTCCAGGTACCAAATTCTGTTCCTATCCTTTATTACTGTGTGGCAAACTATCTCAAACCTCAAATAATTGTTTTAATATGTTAATGGATTCTATGGGTCAACAATTTAAACAGGGAATAGTAACTTTCTTTTTTTAAAAAAAATTTTATTATTGATATCAGAGAGGAAGAGACAGAGAGGGGGAAAAGAGGAGGAAGGGAGAAATATCAATGATGAGAGAGAATCACCGATCAGCTGCCTCCTGCATGCCCCCCACTGGGAATTGAGCCTGCAGCCTGGGGATGTTCCCTGACCAGAATCAAACCATGACCTCCTGGTTCATAGCTATGCTCAAGTCACTGAGCCATGCTGGCTATCCAGCAACTTTCTTTTGTCCACTATGTCTGAAGCCTCCGCTAAGAATTCCTGAATGGCTGGGGGTTGGAATCACTTGGAAGCTTCTTTATTCATGAATCTGAGATGACTCAAAGTCTAGGCTCATCTGGAGCTCTCAATGGGAGTCTCTCCACTTGGTCTCTACATGTAGCTTCCTCAAAGCTCAATGGCCACATGATAGTCAGACTTCTTACAGGATGGCTCAAGGTCCCAAGAGCATGGCTTTTAATCATATTGAGTCACTTCCACCATATTCAATTGGGCCAAGCAGCCATACACTCATCCAGATTCAAAGAGGGAAGGCATAGACTCCATTTTTTTTATAGGAGGACTGTAAAAAATGTGTGGTCATGCTTTAAAATAGCCATAAGTACACACATGTATTTATATATGTGTGTGTATAGAATGCAGATTGAAAAAAAACATACCAAATACAAATGACCCTATATAATAATATGCAAATCGACCAAATGATAGAATGACCGGTTGCTATGATGTGCACTGACCACCAGGGGGCAGACACTCAATGCAGAAGCTTCCCCTTGGTGGTCAGTGCACTCCCACAGGGGGAGCGCTGCTCAGCCAGAAGCCGGGCTCATGGCTGGTGAGTGCAGTGGTGGTGGTGGGGACCTCTTCTGCCTCTGTGGCAGTGCTAAGGAGTCCTACTGACTGAAGTCCATGGGGAGCAGGCCTAAGCCATCAGTAGGACATTCCCCAAGGGCTCTCAAAAGAGGGTGCAGGCCAGACTGAGGGCTCCCCACGCCCCGAGTGCACAAATTTCATGCACTGGGCCTCTAGTTAAGAAATAATCACCGCTCTGTTATTAGAGGCATTTATTTTATTGTTAATCCTCACCCAAGGCTATTTTTCTATTGATTTTTCTTTTAGAGAGAGTGAAAGGAAGGAGGAGAAACACACAGAGAGAAACATTGATGTGAGAGAGTCACATTGATTGGTTGTCTCTTGTATGTGCATTGTGATTGAACCTGCAACCGAGGTAGGTACCCTTGATGAATCAAACCCAGCACCCTTCAGTCTGTAGGCCAACTGTCTATCCACTGAGCCAAACCAGCTAGGGCATTAGGAACATTTCTTTTCATTTTTCTTACTCTTCTAGTTTTCTATAATCACATTTATTTGCAATAAACAATTATTTTATGTTTTACTTTTTATTATGACAAATTTTAAGGATATTCAAAAGATAAGTGGTCTAACAAAGTCCTTTTACTCATCACCCAGACATAATACTGATAAACTCACTGCCAATCTTGCTTCATTTACATATCACTAATATTCTAAACAAAATGCCAAATATCATATCTATTTATTTCTAAATACTTTAGAGCATATCATTAAAAGATATGGGCACTTTTACCATTATCATACCTTAAAAATGGAACCTCTATGCAGCAGGGGAAACCATAAACAAAATGAAAAGACAATCTACTGAATAGGAAAAAAATATTTGGAAATCATATATCTTATAAGAAGTTAATATCCAAAATATATAAAGCAACTCATATAGTAAAGAACTCATAGTAAAGAATCAAACAATCTAATTTAAAAATGGGCAAAAGACCTGAAAGAGGACACACAGATGGCCAACAGACATATGAAAAGGTACTCAATATCACAAATCATCAGGCAAATGCAAATTAAATACACACACACACACACACACACACACACACACACTTTATTGATTTCAGAGAGGAAGGAGTGGGAGAGAGAGATAGAAACATCAATGATGAGAGAAAATCATTGGGTGGTTGCCTCCTGCACTCCCCTTACTGGGGATCGAGCCTGTAACCCAACCATGTACTCTTGACTGGAATAGAATTGGACGCTCTATCCACTGAGGCAAACCAGCCAGGGTCAAATGCAAATTAAAACCACTATGAGACATGAAAATTAAAACCACTATGAAACATCACCTCATACCTATCAGAATGGTTATTATAAAAAAGACCAGAAATAGCCCTTTTGCTCAAGATCTTACTGAGGTAGTAGTAGTAGCAGCTGTTCCCTGAATTTCCCTGTGCCACTGGAGGATGACAATAAGCAGAAAGATACTGGCCAAGAAAGACAAAGTTCCAAAGAACAAGTCTGGGCGCAAGGCCAAAAAGAAAAAGTGGTCCAAAGGCCAAGTTCAGGACAAGCTCAATAACCTAGGCTTGTTTGGCAAAGCAACATATGACAAGCTCTGTAGGAAGTTCCCAAGCTTATAACCCCAGCTGTTGTCTCTAAGACATGGAAGATTTGTGGCTCCTAGGCCAGGGCAAGTTTCAAAGCTCAAGTAATTTATACCAGAAATACCAAAGTTGGTGATGCCTCAGCTGATGGAGACCAACTGGTCTCTCCAGCTGTGTATTTTGAAAAATAAAATTTCATTTAAAAAAAAGACAAGAAATAAAAAATGCTGATTATACAACTAAACGTTGCTGTTTGCACACAAAAGTGTTGGTGAGATTAGGGAACCCTTGCATTGTTTGTGGGAATGTAGTTTAGTGTAGCCATTATGAAAAACAGTACAGAGGTCCTAAAATATAATTAAAAATAGAATTACTGAGAGAAACCAAGATGGCGGCATAGGTAAACACCTAAACTGCTGCCTTGCACAACAGTATCAAAACTACAACTAAAAGACAAAACGGACACCATCCAGAACCACAGGAAAGCTGGCTGAGTGTAAATTCTACAACTAGAAGAAAAAAGGAAGACTCAGAGGAGCTACAAAAGGCTGAGGTACAGAGACGCACAAATGCATACACGGAAAGGACTGGCGGCTGAGTGCACAGGTGGCTGAGTGTGTAGCTGGCTTCCTCAAGCAGGAGGAAGATGGAAGCTCCCGATTGCGCTGAACTTTAGTCCCAGGCAAGACTCTGGGAACCCAGACTCATTTGGGCAAAATCTGGACTGCCAGGAAAAGAGAAAACACACTGAGACTCAGGGGAGCTGTGGAAGGCAGAGATCTGGAGGCGCACACACACAGAGAGGACTGACTGCTGAGTGCGTAGGTGGCTGAGTGTGAGGAAGATGGAAGCTCCCAACTGCACTGAACTCAGTTCTGGGCAAGTTTCTAGGAACTCAGACTCATTTGGGGAGAAACTGGACTGTCTGGCAGCAGGTAGAACTCAAGGGCGGCTTTCTCTCAGAGGTGCTTGCAGCGATTACTGAGGGACACTGAGACCCAGGGGCCTCTTGGGGCACAGCTGACAGGAAGCCAAGGCTGTCTGCTCTGCCCTGAGACTCTGCCCCATCCAAGCTGAACACAGAGGTTTTTGCAATTTTGCAAATCTTGTCTCATAAGGGTGTCTCCAGCATAGAAGTTTTCCCAGTGTAGACACAGCTGATCCTCACAACCAATTGACATGGAGGTCAATTCCTTCCAGTGTTACCAACGGCAATCAAGACTAAACTACAACAAGGCTGTATACACAGTCCACAAAGGGGTGCACCAAAAGTGTCCACATCAGGAAACTGGGGGAGGTTGAGCCACTAGGCCCTATAGGAGACCTAGCACACAAAGCTACTCTACCAACTCAGAGAAGCAGCAAAAATGTGAAGACAAAGAAACAGATCACAAACAAAAGAAATGGAGGAAAGGAAATGACTGGATATAGAGTTCAAAACCACGGTTATAAGGCTTTTCAAGAATTTCTTAGTAAAGGCCGATAAATTTAACAAGACTCTTGAGGATATGAAATAGGACCAACTAGAAATTAATCATACACTGACTGAAATATAAAATATACAGAGACCTAACAGCAGACTAGAGGAACGCAAGAATCAAGTCAAAGATTTGAAATACAAAGAAGGAAAAAACACTCAACTGGAAAAGAAAAAAGAAAAAGGAATGCAAAAATTTGAAGATAGTGTAAGGAGCCTTTGGAACAACCTCAAGCGTACCAACATCTAAATTATGGGGGTGCCAAAAGAAGAGAGAGAGCAAGATACTGAAAATTTGAAGAAATAATAACTGAAAACTTCCCCCACCTGGTGAAAGAAATAGACTTACAAGTCCAGTAGGCACACAGAACCCCAAACAAAAGGAATCCAAAGAGGACCACACCAAGACACATAATTAAAATGCCAAGAGCAAAATACAAAGAGAGAATATTAAAAAGAGCAAGAGAAAAACAGTTAATTACCTACAAGGGAGCACACATATGATTGTCAGCTGATTTCTCAACAGAAACTATGCAGGCCAGATGTGAGTGGCAAGAAATATTCAAAGTGATGAATAGCAAGGACCTATAACAAGATTACTCTACCCAGCAAAGCTATCATTCAGAATTGAAGGGCAAATAAAGAGCTTCACAGATAAGAAAAAGCTAAAAGAGTTCATCACCACCAAATCAATATTATATGAAATGCTAAAAGGTATTATTTAAGTAGAGGAAGAAGAAGAAAAAGGTAAAGATAAAAATTATGAACAACAAATACGTGCCTATCAATAAGTGAATCTAAAAATCAAGTGAATGAAAAATCTGATAAGCAGAATAAACTGGTGAATATAATAGAATCAGGGTTATAGAAAGGGAGTGGACTGACAATTCTCAGGATAAAGGGATGTGGGGGTTGCAGGAAGAGACTGGACAAAAATCATGCACCTACAGATGAGGACAGTGGGGGGGGGAGGTAAGGGCAGAGGGTGGGGTGGGAACGGGGTGGAGGGCAACTATGGGGGGAAAAAGAGGAACAATTGTAATAATCTGAAAAATAAAGATTTATTAAATTAAAAAAATAGAATTACCATATTACTCAGCAATCCTATTTCTGGATATGTATCCAAAGAAAACAAAAACACTAATTTGAAAAGATATATGCACTCTCATGCTCATTGTAGCATTATTTACAACAAGTGGCCCATTGTATGAAATTCATGCACTGGTAGGGTCCCTAGCAGCTGCAGGCTGCTAGCAGGGTACTCCCTCCCTTCGCCCAACCAGCCCTGCCCCTGCCCTGTGGTCAAACTCCCAGAAGAACTCTGGCCAAGGAGACAATTTGCATACTTTTATTATATAGGATAGCCAAGATATGGAAGCAACGTAAATGTCCATCAATGGATGAATGGATAAAGAAGATGTGATATATATGGAAAATAAATAAAGGAATATTATTTAGCCATAAAAAGAAGCAAATCTTGGCATTTGCAGCAAGATGGATGATGTTTGCCTAAGTCGGGGGTGGATATGGGCAAAATGGGAGAAGGGTATAAAAAGGTACAAATTTCCAGTTATAAAATGAGTAACACCTGGGATTATAATATATAGTATGGTTACTATAATTTATAATACTACATTGCATTTTTGAGAAGCTACAATAGTAATCTTGAAGTTCTCATTCCATACAAGAAACCAATTTGTGTAACTATGTATGTGATGGATTTTAACTGAACTTATGGTGGTGATAATTTTGCTTTATATATAAATACTGGATCATTATGTTGTACATCTTTAACTAATATAATGTATATCAATCATACTGCAATAAAAATAGCAATTATTCCTTAATATCATTAAATATCTAGTTTGTGTTCAAAGTTACAATTGTCTCATAAATCTTTTAAATGTTTTTATTTTATAGTTTTGTTTGTTTATACTAAAATACAAAGAAGTTTATAAATTATGATTGGTTAATATGTTTCCAATGGTTTTATTAATCTATAGTAGATATTGCCCTTCAATCTCTTTGTTTATTTTATTTTATTTTAAAATATATTTTTACAGAGAGGAAGAGAGAGGGATAGAGAGTTAGAAACATTGATGAGGGAGAGACATTGATCAGCTGTCTCCTGCCCGCCCTCCATGGGGGATGTGCCCGCAACCAAGGTACATGCCCTTGACCGGAATCGAACCCAGGACCTTTCAGTCTGCAGGCCGATGCTCTATCCACTGAGCCAAACCAGTTTCGGCTCTTTGTTTATTTTTAATCTTACAATTTATTTGTTGAAGAAAACAGGTTTATTTGTCCCATGGGGTAGTCTACATTCTGGTTTGTTAGTTATATTATCAATATGTATATATTTCCTCTTTCTGAGATAAATGATAGTATACTATACATATACAAAGTTATTTTGAAAATACTTTGTAACAGCCAGAATTGTAGGTCTTCTAAGTTTAGCCAGGAACTATATTAAAGAGGATCAGAAAGAAAAAGTGGTAGATAAAATAAAAAAGCATAAATAAATCCAAGGATATTGGCATCAGGGAGAGAAAAGAAAGAAGGAAGCAAATATGTTGAAAATAATTATCCTAATGTATAAAAATCCAGGGTCTGTCACAACCAAAACAACTGGATGGATGACCAAACAGCAGGCTGCATGGGGCGACCAGACAGACAGAAGGGTTAGGGAGGGATGACCAAATGACTCATCACCAGGCTGTGTGGGGCAACCAGGCTGGCAGGGGGGAGGGGCATTTAGGGGCTACCAGATCAGCAAGGGGGGTTAGTTGGGGGCAAACAGGCCAGCAGGGGGGGCAGTTGGAGGTGACCAGTTAGCGGGGGGGGGGGGG
>JAAGEH010000011.1:7260456-7323796 GCA_011751065.1 Lasiurus cinereus | reverse complement strand
GAGAGAGAGAGAGAGAGAGAGAGAGAGAGAGAGAGAGAGAGAGAGAGAGATAGGAACAACGATGAGAAAGAATTATTGATAGGCTGTTTCCTACAGTGACTGGGAATCAAACCGTCACCACCTGATGCTCAACCACTAAGCCACACCAGTCAGGCCCTTGTCATGCTTTTTATGAAGAGCTAAACTAATCATGTGAGGGATGTGCTTTGTAACTGCTCATGAGCTCTGTGGGGGCTCAGAGATTCAGTATACAATGTTTGAGGATAATGGGATGGTTGAAAGCTCACTCAATATTTTGTCAGCATTGTGTGATTATCCTGTAATACCTGCATTTTATAAATGGTGAAAAAAACAAAGGTGAAAATGATCTTAATCCATCTTTATAGTGAATGGCTGAACTAAGTAAAGAAAACAGAAGTCTGGAGTTCCTATTCCTGGTTTCTGCTCCACTTCTCATTTCAAAAACTAGCTATGTGGCACTGTAAGTGACAGATTGGATAAATAAATAGTATGCATGAAGTGATTTTATTTAATCTCTAAGGTTAAACAAAGTTCAAAGTGAAGCCATAGAGTTTACTTGTCAATATGGCCTTCATTGTGACTATTTTCAAGAATATAAACGTTGAGGCCAATTTATTTTCTTTAAACATACTCTATGCATACTTTCCAGAATCAGCTACAGCACTGGTCTGAAAAAGCAACCTTCTTACTTCTGCAGAAATTGGTTGCATTTGTGAAACAGGTGAAAAGGTTAGCATCTAAAATGAATTTTGTATTTGCCTATCGACTTTCATGAGAGTGCAGAAGATATGAAATTCACAGACAATAGTGAGAATGTTGCAGTTCAGCTCTACCCTTGGATTTTGATTTTGGGAAATATTTTTACCATTATCTTCTTGGATGTGGGATAGCAGAGGTAGCACAGCAGTCTCCAGACCTCTCTATTACAACCATGGTGACATGACCTTGAGCTCAAAAGTCTCACTTGTGGCATGCTTTTCAGTGATTTTTTTAAATACCAAATCACTACTTTTACTTGAAATGCCTCAAGTGGTTTCTATTTTCTATACTGAATCATTTCAGGTTAAAAAAAAAATAGAATGCAATCATTACTATTAAGGGAGACAGACAAAAATTGTTTAGGATTCTAGTAAAGGTATAAATGGAAAAGGTGCTACGGGGGAAAAGAGTGAGAGCTGGTGTGGTGAAGAGGCATTTCAGTTATCTGTGCCACAGAGCAAATCACCCCCAAACTTAGAGGCTCATTTTTTTTTTCACTTTTGTGGCTGATTGGGCAGTTCTGTTGGTCTCAGGTCCTTGGTGACTATGGCTAGAGTTTACCAGAGGCTCATCTGGGACCTTGGGTTAGTGGGCCTTTTTCCTTCCCCATGTTTTCTTAGAGCCTCTCCTCTCCATGCAGCCTCTTCATGTGGCACTTCATGTAGTCTTTCCAGTATAGTGGTTGGGTTTTTGACATGGTAGTCTGGGGCTCCCCTAAGCACACACATGGGACTTCCTAAGTGTTTGGCCCAGAACCAGCACAGCATAAGTTTTGCTTCTGTTTCCTGGTTAAAGTGAGTCAGTTTTGCTTCTGTTTCCTGGTTAAAGTGTGGAATCTGGGGCCAACCCAGATTCCACATGGATAGGGACTACACAGATGTGGATACTAAGTGGCATGCTTCATTGGGGGTTGTCTTGGAAACTAGCTATCACAGGGGGACACTGTGGAAGTTGGGATGTTTCTTGGAGAACATCCAGTGATGAGGTAACAGACTTGATTAGAAGATCCAAAGCCTAGCATGGCTATTACTCAATAAATGTAAAGAATAATGGAAGAAAAGAAGGAATTAAGGTAAACATAGAAAGTGTAAGTTGGTGGGCCCTTCTAGCCAGAGGCAAAAGAACATTGTTTAGTGGCAGTACACAGGGCTTTAGGACCTGCATGTCTGGGCTCAAGCACGCAGAGGCCTGAGAGTCCAGGCTGGGGAATTTGACTTGACCCTTCAGACTATGGAGGCTACTGACCAGTTTTAGGTAATGGAGAGGCACTGATAATATCCATATACAGAAAGAGCTCTCTCTGTCCTAAGTGAAGTGTGGGAGTGGCCTGGGGAAGATGGTGCTAGAGATGAGACCAGTTAGGCTGTTGCAGGGACCTAGTGAGGAAGCAAGAGAGTGTTTGGAAAAATCAGGGCCAAGGGGAAGCAGAGGAGAACACAGATTGAGAGTCCTGAGAGAGAGAATGAACAGACCGTAATAGTTTGTGATTTGTGATGTGACCAAAAGTGTTTGAATACATATGATGACATTTACCTTAGCTGCATTTTCCTCCATAAATTTATTATAAAATAACACATTATATGAATATGTATATGTATATATATATACATACATATATATGACTTTAAAATAAACACAACATAAGAAATAGCATGTTTCCAAACTTTGTGATACAAAACAAAATGTGAACTTTGTGCTGCTAATGGAGTAAGCTGCCACTACCAGAAGCACTGCCAGGCTCTCACTGAAGGGAACCGGAAGCTGAAAGAAAGAATTGAGTTCTTTCTCCCAGCCTTCAGCTTTCAAGCCTCCCTCTTGTGCCTCCTACAAATCTGAACCTGTAGCAAGTTGTCAAAGGAGAAATGTACTAGTTTTCAGTCTCAGCTCAGCTCCTGCACCATAAAGGAGAGCTCTGAAGGGTGGGTTTGAGACTGATAAAGAAGAGCTTAACAAACATATCTGGATGTAAAAATATTTGACTTGAGCTCTCTTTCCCACAGCGCACTCCCCCCCCCAATTTCTTTTTCATTTCTAGCTCAACTTTCTCCTTCCAAACAGTATTTGAGTTGGTTTTCAGTAAAGGCACATACTGAATAAGACATTTAAACCAAAAAGGCTTTAAAATAGATAAAGATCATGCACATTCAGAGCAGTGTTTTCAAAACTTTGTATGGCAACCAAAGAAGAAATATTATTACTTCTTAGACATAGATACATATAACCTAAAAAAAGTTTCATGAAGCAATCCTTATTCTCACTATGTGTAGTGCACTCTGATATTTTCTTTCTTTCTTTTTTTAAAGTCTTATAAGAGTTTATTTGAGCAAACTGATGACAATTGCCAGGAAGCAAAATTTCAACAAATTGAGAAAATGCTCTGGAGAATAGTAGCTTCGCAGCTTATTTTATACTGTAGAATAAAAGGTGACATAAGAAAGCTTCCATGAAATTCACTGGTGGTAGATTAGGAAGGTGAGAGAAAGCAAAACTGGGAAATCTGCATTTGGATTAAAAGTAAAAACAACAACAACAACACATATACGCTTTATTTACATTGGTGAGAACATTGGATATTTAACATTTATAGTACATAGAGATGGTATGTGGGTAACAAGATAGCAATGTGGTGTTGTGCTCTGGTGCCAGTTGTGCCTTCAAGGGGCTTAGGGGTGGGAAAATTACTGATATTTTTAAGACGTTATTTTAGATTCACAAAGGTAATAAACAATTTATAAGCTAAAGATTGACCTTTATCAAGAAGGCTACAGGCTTAGACATGACTAACCATGACCAACTTCCAGCTCCTAGTTAGGAATTTTTACATTCATACCACCATGTGATTTCTTTTGGTTCCTAAACTTGTTAGGTTTAATATGTGGCCTCTTTTTCTTTTCTTTTTTTAAAAATATATTTTATTGATTTTTTACTGAGAGGAAGGGAGAGGGATAGAGAGTTAGAAACATCCATCAGCTGCCTCCTGCATACCTCCTACTGGGGATATGCCCTCAATCAAGGTACATGCCCTTGACCAGTATTGAACCTAAGACCTTTCAGTCTGCAGGCCAACGATCTATCCACTGAGCCAAACTGGTTTTGGCTGTGGCCTCTTTTTCTTCCACACACTCAAACCACAAACTTTATTAAAACTCCATCTAGTTATATGATCATATTACTATGCTAGTCTATCATACTTTGTGCCTTTTAAAGGATGTTAATTCTTCCTCATCCTTTAAGACTTTAGATATTTTCAATTTTATTCAATTTTTAAAATCTGATAATGTCTGATGGGTGTTTTTCAGTGGTTGAGCATGGACCTATGAACCAGGAGGATATGGATTTGACTCCCAGTCAGGGCACATGCCAGGGTTGCAGGCTGGATCCCAGTGTAGGGTGAGCAGAAAGCAGCTGGTCAACGATTCTTTCTCATCATTGATGTTTCTATCTTTCTCTCCTTCTTCTTCCTCTCTGAAAGAAAAAAAATATATATATATATATTAAAAATATATATATTTTTAAAAAGTCTGATAACAATCAATTGAACTGACTTCATCAACTACTAATAGGTTGTAACCTACTGTTTGAAAAACACAGATTTATAGAAAAGGGAGGTTCACTGTTTTATAATTACGTAGAACATTTGGGGTCTATTTTTCTATCAGAAAATACTCTTCACATACATTATTTTATTTAATCCTGATAACAATCCTGTGAAGTGGGTTTACTAATGAGAAAAGAGATTTAAAGATACCAAGTCATTTACACCACATAGATCAGAAGGATGGTTAATAGTGAACACAGAACTGGAAGTCAATTTTTCTGACTAAAACTCTCAGCCTCCCTCAATATGCTATGTCAGAATCAAAGACATAGTTCAGCTCTAACTGAATAGGAATTTTAGTCTTGAGCTTTCTGATAGACAAAGCAGACCACCGGTTGTGTAGTGCTCATTGTCTGATTTCCATGTTAATTTCTTTATTTGGCCAGAGATTCTTCTCTTTCTCCTCCACTGGATCTGAAGACAAAAGGTAGCATGAATGTTGGTTTGTGTTTTACCAAAATCTGTTTGTGTCTCTGTCCAGAGAAGAAATAATCTGCTGTAGAAACTTCTGGTCTAGAAAATTAGGCTTTCAACATGAACAAAAGTAAACCATGAACTTGTTTATTGAAATAAATTCAATTTCATAGACTTTCAAATATTAAAAAAGTTGAGTTATTTTATACATTTTATTGAGGTCTAGAGCTACTCAAGTAGAAATAGTTCCATGTAATACATCAATTTCAAATTGACAGTATTTCTAGACATATCTAGAGGTGTGAAGCTTCTGAATTTTTTAGAACATGTATAAACAAGAGAAATGATTTCTCAAATTCCCCTTCCATTAGCATTCAGACTAATTTAGAATTCAAAAAATTGTACAACTTATTTAAATGATAGCAGAATTATTGTTACAATTTTTGTTATATGATGATCACTAGAAGTGAGAGCTCAGTGTGTTCTGTAATGCAGACAGGAATCTTGCATGCATGCTGATGACATGGAATACACAGGGTGTCCCCAAAACATGTATACACATTTTAATAGCTGATAGCTCAATTAATGCTTTTTTATTTTCAGCCAGATTAAGCTTTGAACAAAAAAAATTTATCCACTAAGCTTTCTTAAGGGGATACATTAAAGATAAAGTTTACGGTACAAAACCGGCAACAGTTGATGAATTGAGGGTGCAGAAATACCCAATGAAATGATTCTTGATGCTTGCAATTTCATTGCTTTGGGTTACCAGCAGTCCCTGAACCAGAATGATCATTCATTTGAAAACAGGCGTTGACAAAAAAAAAAAAAACACGTTTATTCATTTCTGTAGATGCTTTTAAGTTTTAAAAATGAACTGTATACTAACAAACCAGACTTTATAATCATCCAAAGCATGAATACATTTTTGGGGACACCCTATATCTAAGTGTTCATATGTTCTGTGTGGAATGACTTGAAGCAATTCAACTTGAAGTTGAACTATAAAATATTTTATAAAATTACAACAGGTCAGAGCTATCTATATTTTCAAAGGCCATGACATTTTGTTTATAGAAAAAATAATTTTAGTGAAACAAACAGTAACAGCATTTTATTATGCCCATTCTAGCTCTGATTATAAACATAGCACACATAATATCAGAACCTGGCGCTGATGAATTATCACTAGGTAGCGCAAAAGATACACATCAGCCAGTCACTTTCTCTCTTAGAACAGCTGTTGGGAGCCACTGTTTACAGAGCTTGACCTCCCTTCCTCCCCAGAGTTGTCTGCAGGTCCCTTCCCAGCATGTTCCAGCTGCTCAGGGAGCAATTTCCTGAGCACTGGCTACCTCTTTCTTTGCTGGGAGGCCTTTATGCTTCCTGCCTCAGTTTCCCATTAGATTTATTGCTCCCACATCTAGCTGGTCAGAGTTGGGTTTAAGTAAAATTTGGTTCAGTGTCAACTCAGAATTTTTCCTCTTTTGACCTTTCTTCAGGAGGGTTTCTAGGTGACTTGTTGATATGAAAGACCTCAGTTTTGAACTTGTTTCTTAGAAAGATAGAAAAATTGAAATTCTTCATGTCAGCTTCTACCAAAGTTCTAACCTAGGTTTTCTAAAGACAGCTTTTCCTCCTTTAAACATGTCAACACAAAGATCCGAGGCAGTTACCCAAGTAGACGGTTTGCATCAGCAGCAATGTCATTAGACACTCAAGAGATGACTGTTCTGAATGCATTGAACTGAATTAGTTGAAGGAGAGGATATGGAGAGGGTTACAGCACTGGATGAAGGGGGCCAGAGTTATTTTGGGAAATCGAAACCAACTGTCTTTGTTGTTTAAAAGGAGAAATTTGGGGAACCCAAACGACTCCTATTTACTCTGGTAAATTCACTGATAGTCAATCCAATCTACATGACCCGGCTTTTTAAAATTGTGAGCGCTCCCCCAAGCACTGCACAGAGTAGAAGCCCAATAAATGCTGCCGAATCCATTCAGACGCGGGTCTGAAAAGTGCAAGTGAACTACTCGCATGGAACCTGCTAACAAAGATAGGCTGAACCTGAAACAATCAGCAGCTCTCGGATGTTATTGCCATGTATGATTTTAGCTTTTAAAAAAAATCCTCACCCGAGGATATGCTTTTATTGATTTGAAAGAGAGAGGAGGAGAGAGGGAGAGAGGGGTAAACGTTAATGTGAGAGAGAATCATTCTGCACGCACCTCAACTGGGGATGAACCTGCAACCTGAGTACGTACCCTGATCTGGAATCGAACCCTCGATTCCAGGACTTTTCCGTTTATGGGATTGACGCCCCAACCAAACGAACGACACGGGCCAGGGCTGCATTTAGGTTTTAAGGTGAGAGTTTCTTAGTCAATCTACATGAAGAAAAATATCGCAAAAGGAAAGTTTTGTTGTCGTTGTTTTGCCCGCACCATTTCTGGCATGTTCCAAGCTACTAGCACATTTCTCACAAGGAGTTCCAGAGCCCAGGGTCCCGCCCGCGTAGCGCCAGATCTGGGTCTCCTGGGTCTCCGACCCCAGCTCCCACTCTCTCACTGGCGTCTGTGGGACAGAGTGTGTGGCAAGGACCCCTACATACTTCTCCGAACCCCGGGACCAGCCGCTTGCACCCAGCGGGCCCGCTGCGGCGTTCCTCGAGCCGGGAGCGCTGGGTCGGGCTTGGAGCTCAGGCAGCGCCCCACCTTTCGCATCGCCCTGCGGCGTCCCAGAGCATACCTCACCTCCGGCCAACGGTTCGGGCACAACGGGGCTTGTGGCACAGGCGGCGCGACTTTGACTTTGCGGCCGGGAACTGCCTGCGCACCCCTTGCGGGAATCTGCTCTCCCTCCGTGCCTGGCGAGGTCTCCGAGGGTCTCTTTCCTGCTAGCGAGGAGTGCGGTCAGCCTGAAGAGGGGAGGCGGCAAGTCCTTCTGGGAGCTGGCAAGACCGTCTGATGGGCGGCTACCGGCCTCCTGCTCGGGAACCGCGGTGCGGTTCAGAGCTCCCTGCGCTCGCTCGCCGGTGGGGTGGCCGGGAGTGGCTGCGCAGGGCTGGCATCCACAGCCTGAGCACCTTCCTCTTTCTTCTTCTCTTCAAGGCCCACGTGGCCAGCTGGCCTTCGCTTTCGGCTGCCTCCCTAGGGTCTCCTGGCCTGTGCTGGCAACCCCCACCCCTCCGGCAGCCCTACCCTGCCTACTATGTCCGGCCTCGTAATAAACTCTTCAAATACACCATCTAATTCCATCCTCGTCAGGGGCTCATTTTGTGGAAGAGGCAACGAGAGATCTAAGTGCGAAGCGTGGGTGGAGAGGCCGGCCGGCGCTCTTCTCCGAGTGAGCGCGGGCCAGCACCGAGGGAGCAGCCCAGCGCACTGTGGTCGGAATTCCTAGCAGCGAGGCCTTGCCTGAGCCGTTGGGGCCGAGGGCCTGGCCCTAGTCAGCACCTGGGCCCTCCCAACCCCGGGCGACCACCACTCCTCCTTGAGTTGAGGAACCCTGGAATCCGGGAGGAGGGGCAGCGCCTGGCCAGCAGTGCACTCCGCCTCGGTGGGACCGGAGGTCCCGGGAGGACATCGGTTGTGGAGCCCAGAAACCTCCTTGGCCCACCTCCCCCACCTGGAGGACCGAGCTCAGCTCCTCCACGGGGACTGCTGAACCCCAGCTGGTCCTCTTGCTCAGCATCCGTCTCCCTAATGTAAGACGAAGACAGTCTCTTACCTGGGAAGGTCGCTGTGGGAAATCAGAGGAGGTATTTCGGAGGAAGTGCGCATAAAGATCAGTGGTGACATGAACTGCAGTCACATCAACAGCCATAGCTTGGGGATTTATCAGAGGAAAGGCCACTGGGGTGGCAGTAGGCCAGGCCAATCTCTGCAGCAGCACTCCCCCCCACTTCCGAAAATAATGAGGGTCATAAACAATAGTGACGCTGTGGAGGGAGAACTGCTTTCTAGATACGGAATCAAGCGCTTCACAGGCCGCCTCTACTTTACAGATGAGGAAACTGACACACAGGGAAGCTGGATAATTGTGTGGGGTCATGGGCCAGTATCATAAAGTGCAAAGGCACATTTCCTGGTCTCCAGAGTTCAGGGGATCGGCTGAGGGGTGGGGAGGCTGCGGTTTGAGGGCTGGCTCCCTGTGAGGCCGGCTCCCTGTGAGAAAGTTCCCTCATTCTGATCCACGGATTTTCTTGTCCACCAAAAAATGATTTGATTTCTCTCATAAAGAATAACAACAAAATAAAAATAAAAGTGAAACCCAACAACTAACACAAACAAGTCCCGTTTCTTTTTGCAAAAGAGAATACTAGCAGCCTCATGGGAGCCAGCCAAAGGTCCCCCAGGGTGGGAGGGCTCAGGCCCCTTCCAGCCCACAGCGGGGCTCAGACACAGGCGAAAGCAGCAGGAGGAGCAGAAAGGCCCAGTTTTCCTTAGCACCACACTCTGGCCCTCAGTCTGCAGGGGTGGGGACTTCTCCCAAGCAGGACTCTATGAGGTGAGCTAAAGGAAGAGGCCTCTCCCAGACCACCTCTTTGGGAAGAAAGAGGAGACCCAGCCAAAGCTCTGACCAGTTCTGCCGCTACCCAACCACACTCCCACCCTCAGGCCTCTGGGCTATCTTACTGACAAAATGCATCTTGCACAGTGACTCCTAAGTTAAAAATGAAACAAAACAAAACTGAGAATCCACATGTTAACACATGACCCCAAACCCCAAACCCAATTGTGGTATTTCTTAGGTATGGGTTCTTCCCTAGTTAGTACCAAAGAGATAAATGGTGCTTTAATTTTTAAAATAAAATGGAATCATTACACCATAATGAAGTTTGGATATAAAGCAAAGGAATCAGTTTTCATCTTTTACCACATTATCCATATTTATTAAGCATTTTCCACAAACATCACCTGCACACAAGTCCCAGACCCTCAAACCAAAACTGACTTGGAAACCACAGACCTATTTGTTAAAAAACTGTTAGGTAGTTTTACAATATTAAAAATAACCAGTTTCCCAAACTCCTCAACCACATACGCTCTTATCATTTCTAAAGATGTGGAAATCATACTGGCTCTGTGATTAGATTCCAAGGAGGGTCAGGCCACCATGCTTGCCTTCCACAACGCCTCCCTGCCCTGAGACCAGTCAGTAAATCCAATCTAAATAGAAAGCTCACTTGAGGGTCTATCTTTCTCCTCTAAACTCCTTGCTCTAGGCCTATTACTCTTTGCTCTCTCTGAAGTGTTGGACCAACGGGGTACACAGGGACTCTGGCTCTGCCCCTATACCCTAACCCTGCTACTTCCCAGCTTCCTTTGGAAGACGCCTTCTTCAAAGGGAAGAGGTGCAGGTTGAAGAAAGGATATGCGCTGGGGATATGGCTGTGCTAAGCAGATTAACAAAGAAAGAGGAGGAAGAGAAGGAGAAGGGGCTTGGATTATCCAGGGGCATCTATTTCACTGGGTCTTTGAAACCTCCTTTCAATTATTTCTAAAATATTAAGGCAGAAACCTGAATCAAAATGGCTCTGTTTCTGGGCAGATAATAGCATCCCTTTAGCTGGCCTGCCATGTGTTGGAGGGTGTTCCAATTAATACAGTTTTTCCTTTTGAAGAGTTGGTTTTTCTAAAGAGGTCCTTGGTTATGGAGTGCTGGGACCTGCCCAATAGTGGCAGAGGAGGCCTCAGATTTACAGAAACCTGTCCCTTCTCCCCCAGGTCAGCCAGCGTTACCCACTGGCCCCAGCAGGCACAGGACCTGGAGAGCGCTTCTCCCCACCCGTCAGTTCCTGCCCCAGCAAACGCCCGCGCCAGTGGTCCTCACCTGGGGCCCTAGGCCCGCTCCCTCCTCTGTGGTGGTCAATGCCACCGACAAGGAAGAGACCCCACTTCTCACCGATGTTCTTGCGGCCGAAGGGGTGCGACACTGGAGGGCTGCGGCGAGGCACTAAGGCCTGGGGGCAACCGGCCTTCTCGGGCTGCAGCAGGAACCGAGGGCGGCACCGCTCCCCCTGGGGGCGGCGGCGGTGGCAGCGCCAGCAGCTCCTCGCCTGAGGTCACCGCGCAGTCCTGCTCGGGTTCTGTGTCCCCGCCACTCCCAGCGGCTGTCCCGAAGCCGCGCTTCTTGTCCTCCTCCTTTTTCCACTTCATGCGGCGATTTTGGAACCAGATCTTGATGTGTCTCTCGGTCAAGTTCAGCATGACGGCCAGCTCTACCCTGCGTGGCCGGGAGATGTACTTGTTGAACAGGAATTCCTTCTCCAGCTCCAGCAGCTGCGCTCGAGTGTAGGCCGTGCGCGTCCGCTTGTTCTCCTCGGGTTCTGCGGAGTAGGCACTGCCTGCGAGACACAAGACATAAGAGTGTGGTTCCCCTACCCCTGGCTCGCCTTCTGAGGGGTGGGGGGGTCAAAGCTCTTACCAACCCTGCGATGGGCTCTCTCCACAAGTGGTTCTTGAACGGGTTCCCTTAACTTGTGTTTGTATTGATGCCTATTAAAATGTACATAATAGATTTCTAAATCTATTTAATTCTACAAAGGCAATAAAATGACTTTAATACAGAACTAAAAAAAAAAAAACACTTCCTGCAATGACCCACACACACACAAAAATACATTTCAGACCACTACCCAGTTCATGTAGATATATAACTGAAACAAACATTTTCAGGACATAAAACCAACTTTTACCACATACAATACTATCTAATTTTTTTCTATTAATTACTGTTTCATTTTTTCAAAGAAAAGTCTGAACCCAGTAAATTGATTTCATCACCCATTCACAGGTGCAACCCTCAGTTTAAAAAACCTTTAGCTAATAAAAATCTGAAAAACCTTGAGTTAATACAGCAATATATGTGTGTGTGTGTGTGTGTGTGTGTGTGTATCCAACATTGTTATATCTGACCATAATATTAGTTCTCTCTATAGTTATAGAGAGGGCCAGTAAATTTCCTGTAATTGTCCTCATTTTAACTTTGGCTGGGCCCCTGTCCTGGAAAAGAAGGGAAACTATTCTGGGCCTCGTTTGAAGGTCTCCATCAGCCTCTGCTGATAGGTCTGGATCCCAAATCCTAGTTGAGGGGAGGCTCAGAGGCCTGAACTGAGTCCTGCTTGGGACTGGAGGGGATGGGGTGATGTCAAGGGCTCCCAGTTTTAAGCAGGGTGAGAAGCAACAGTCCGGGCTGACCCTGTAGATCTGGCTCGAAACTGGTGTTTGCCACTGCGCTCCTTGAGGTCCTGTGGTTTTCCTTTCTATTTGAGATAGTGCCTGCACATGGGGTAAGTTCCACCAAAACGCTGGGAAAGGCCTAAGTCTGTCCCTGTTGGGGGCAGAGGTATGAAACGGCTCCCATGACTGTTAGCTAGGCCATAGGGAGTTGAAAAGCTGGTGTGCAAAGCTGGTGTGCGTGTCTGTGGAGGAGGGTTAATGACACAATGGAACCAGCTGGTTTCCCCGGGCTAAATGTTGGCTCCCAGCAGCCAGGGTGGAGGCTTGGCATGAGTCAGTGAAGGTCACTTGCTCGCTTCAGTGCACCTCTGGGTCCTGGGAGGGAAGCGTGGAGAAAAACTTCAAGCATTTGAAAAGGCCCTCCAAGGTTCTTAAATTCAACCCACAACCTCTCCAGGGCCCTCTTCGGTGAGAGCTGCTGTGAAGACTGCCCAGGAGGCAGATGCTTAGGAGAGCTGGCAGGAGGTGGAGGTGGAGCTAGAGGTGGAGGCTGTTGGTGCTCTTATTGGGAAGACGGCAACAGGAGAGCTGGCCAGTGAGGCTGAGACAGTTCACTTTTTAGGTCAAGCTTTTTGGAAGTTCCTGTTGTTAGTATTCATATCTGTATTACGAATAAAAGCCATTTGGTCATTCTGCCCTCCTGGGGGCTAGAAACCCCACTAGAAGTGGGCACGTGGGTTCCCTGACCCTGGAAGTTTGGATCCTTTGAAAATTTCCCCTGGAAGGACCCCCCTTCTCAGGCAGCTTCCAGGAAAGAGGGGTCTGGGCCCCTTCCCAGCAGGCTGAGCCTGCAAAGGGCCAGAGGGTGAAGGCAGAGGCCCCTCCGGCCTGAGGATGCCACCTTCCCAGGTCCCTCACTGCCCCAACAAGGTTGTTTATTTTCCTTCGGGCTGGGCTTTCCTTTCTGGCTTCTTGGGTCCGATGGAGCCCAAGCTCCACCAGAGCTAGGGGAACACGCCTGCGGGAGGAGAGTAGGGAATGTGGCCCACCTCGCCTTTTTCTGGAGGAAGCCCTGAGGAGTTCGGGGGAAGGCCAGAAACTCGCGTTCCCTGCGCCCTTCAGGAAGGGCGCCCTGGAGGGAGCACAGCTTCCGTAGGAGACTACAGACTGAGAGCCTCCTCCCCCGACTCCCCCCCCCCCAAAGAAGGACGAGGTCTTCCTGCCCCCTTTCCTCCCCGCGTCCCAAACTCCAGCCCCAGGCCCAGCTGCTGGGGAAGTGTGTGCAGAAGCGGAGGGGTTTCGCCTGAAGTGGGGAAGGTTGCGGCTGAGTGGGGGCCCTGTCCTGCCTCAGGACCCGCCCCAGCCTTACACACTCAGCTTTCGAGAAAAGTGAACTAGGAGAGGCGAGCCCCGAGGACCCTGGGCGAGCCCGGACCCCCCAAAGCCCTGCTTGGCTGTGCCAGGGTTAGGGTTAGGGAGGGCCGGCCAGACTCCCGGATCAGGGCGAGGGGCTCCAGCTGAGTCTCTCCCCCTACTCTCATGAGTTGGGAAGAAAGAAAAGGCAACTATTTGCGGTGCAGGAGTGACCAGAAGTGGCTGCGACCTGATAACATTGTGTGGCGGGGGCGGCCCAGCGCCGGAAATCTCGGCCAGGTTGGGGCGGGGTAGGAACCCGGGTGCTCGGCTATTAGCCTCCCGCTTCCCGGAGACTTTCCACTGCCGCCACGGGCCGGGACTCCCTCTGCCCGCACCGGCGGTGCTGGAAGAGCATCTCCTTCCTCAAACTGACTTCCAGGAAGGAGCGCGGGAGACCCCACCACACGCTTCTGTCTGGTCAAAAGTGAAATTAGCATCGCAGGCCCTGGCCCAGCTGCCTGGCTCCTAGGTGAGCGGCCGTCCTTGGCCTTGCGGTGAGCCCCCGCCTTGCCTCCACCTCTGCCTGCAGCCTCCCCGCAACTCCGGCCTCGGGACATCGCTGATCCCTGCATCTTCTGGGTGCCCGAGGCTGCCGCCGTCCTGCCGCGAAGCCGGCAGGCTCTGGGCCCAGGAGGGCCCGAGACCCGAAGGCGCGCTCCTGCGGCTCAGAGGTACCCCAACCCAGCTCGGCGTCCTCCACGGAACTCCCGGGAGTCGGGGCGGGCGGATCCCCGGCGGGAGGGGCACCCGAGGATCCAAAGCTTGGAGTTGGGCCAGGCAGGCGAAGGCCCCCTGGGAGGGCGCCGGGAGCACTGGGCTCCCGGAGGTCAGTGTACAGACGCGGAAGGGATTTAAGCTCCCAGTAGGAGAGCTTAGAAGCAAAGACGCTCCAACTTGGACCAGAAACACACGTCCATGCGGTGTGGCCTCGTCGCTCCCTGCGTACTGTGTCCGACCCCGGGTTGTCCGTAGGGGCCGGGAACAGGAGCTCGGAGAGGTCTCCCGGAGGAAGGGGCAGCGGGAGAGAGAGGGCGAGGACAGAGAGCCCGGCACCCACGCTTACCTGCCCACTGGCCTTTCCACGCGTGAGCCTTGGTAGACTTCATCCACGGGAAAGGCAGCTGGACGCGGCTGGGCTCCTCCAGGGCGCCGGGCGCGGCTGCATCCGGGAAAGGCCCGGAGGGCGGATGGGGGAGCGCGAGCTGAGCCGGGAGATGGTGGTGGAGGTGTGCCGCCGTGGGGTCCTCCGCGAGGGGGGGCACCTCGTACGGGGAGATGTCTGGCGGGCTGCCCTGCTCCAGCACGCCCAGGGCGCCGGGGAACGGAGGCGGCGGCGGCGGGGGCTGACGGCCCATGTACAGGCACGCGGGGGGACTGGCGCTGAACTCGGGCGCCGGGCCCCGCTGGAACGCGCATGTGTCCCTGTAAAGGTGCGTGGCCGCGTAGTATTGCTCTTCGCCGTTCATGGCTGCCACCGGGCTGGGGACCCAGACGGGGAACTGGAGCGGGACTCGGAGCTGTGCAGCTCTCCCACTGCCCGCGCCACCCTACTCTTTTTGACAGCTTCGCTCCGCCGGCCGAGAGAGCCCGCTGCTGGAGGGGCCCGCTGGCCGGCCGCCCCGCCATAGGCTCCGCCGTGACCCACGTGGCTCGGCCTGGGGCTATTATTGGCCGTCTGACTGCCTTAAGAAGCCAGGCCCAGGTCCCGCGAGCACCGCAGTTGTTTCGATTTTCTCTCTCAGCTGCGGCACACACCTCATGAGCAATGGGCAGTGCTCTCCAAAGTGGGGCGCGCCTGAAAAATCTTAGAACTCTCTTCAGTTATAGAAAGTTTCATCAGATTTGAAACGATCTATTTTCCTTGTATGTTTGATAATGTACATAATATATTAGTAAGTATATTTCTACATGATGAGGTTGTACACTTAAACTTGTTAGAGAATATGGTAAAACAATGCCAGCTCTAAAGGTCAGAAGCAGTTCGTTCTATTTTATCTACGCAGTTTGCATACAGCCACCAAGGGTTCCAGGAGCTAACACACACAGATCCAGCATTCGTTGCATGTTTTTATCTGTGGCTGTGCCGTGGAACTTCTGAAGAATAAACTAACGTCTGAAGCATTCACGGTGGCTTTTTAGTTAAAAACAAAAAAAAAACTCATTAGGCCTTGTTAATTTTGATAAATTGGGTCAACTCGGAATGGTTTCTTAACGTGGCAGGCGGGGGGGCGGGGGGGAGAAGTAGCGTTTCCCTCCTTTGGCTGGAGACAGGAGCAAGGTGTTGACCCAGAGTTTCCAGACCCTTGACGGCGGTCTGGACCGTCGGGCTACGGAGTCCACCAGCCGGAGACGCACCAGGGGATGTGGGCAGTGTTTACAAAAGAAATAAAAACGTTTTTATGACAAGGAGAGCTTTTGGCTTCCACCGGTTGAGTAGCTTTTGGCACTCTTGGTCCTGACTTGAATAGAGATGCTTTTTTCTTTTTTGCAGCCCGAGGGTGCAGACTGACTCTCTCTGCCTCTCGGCTCTAGGTGGGGTGGCACCCCCTCTCTGCCTGGGCTTGACCGACGCCTCTGATCATTTTGCCTTGAGGATGGGTCTGGGCGACCTCAGACTGGGTCCTGCCAAAATGAACACATTCCTGGAACCACAACGTGGGGTTCTAGAAAAACTAGACATCTTTGCAGAAAAGCCTAGGCAAGAGGGAGCGTGAAGCACAAGGAGCCAGCAAAATGACTTCGATGTGACCTTGCTGAAGCACTAACTAATCCAGTCCGTTAACAGGCATATTTTTTCCTGTAAGAAATACTTGTTTTAGTTTTTTTAAAAAAATTGATTGGAGAGAGAGGAAGGAGGGGAGAGAGAGAGAGAGAGAGAGAGAGAGAGAGGTCTGCTGGCTCCTGCGGTGCCCCCACAGGGGATGGAACAGAAGACCCTTTGGGTACAGGAGGACGCTCCAATCAACGGAGCACGCCTGCCCGGTAGACATATTCGTTTTAAATGCACACGGATTGAGTGCACTAAACAAAACCAAGGTGGGATTTGACTTCTCTGCAGAGACCTTTCAGATGCTGGCGAATCTCAGAATTGGTGTGTGTTCTGTATCGAGTGGTAGCGTGAGTCTGGGAATCCGACGCCCAGGATGGTGGGTGGGGAGTTTCAGGGATTTCTTTAGGGAAAAGGACCACCTGCAGGGGGGGGGCAGGGTTGAAAGGCTGTGGGACCTGCGCACCTAATCTCTGCAAGCCCCCAAAGAGTTCATTGTTCTTGGAGTCAGAAAGCGAGGAGAACCCGGCGCTATCACCCGAGCCGCGAGAGGCTACTTCGATCAGGAGCGCCGGCCGGAGGGGTTGCCTGGCCGCGGCGTGTTGACCCTCAGAGATAATCTGCCAAATCACTGTGGGTCGACTAGGCGACGCGGTTATGAGCTGGCGGCGGCGAGCTCCGCCTGGGACAAAGATCGGCCACCCCGCTGCCCTCCTCGGGTCTTCTTGTCCCACCTCCTCCCCTCGGCAACAAGCCGCGCCCCCCCACCCCCCGCCCGGCCGCAGCCCCCTCTCTTGCTGTTGGCCTCAGCTGCCACCCTCGACCCGGAGTGTTTACTTTGCACTTCTCGCTAATTGCACGTTTCTGTAAATTGGTCTCCGTTTCGATGCTTCATTTGCTCCCATTTACTGTTTTTGCTCGGCCCTGCGGAAAGAAAAGAGGCGCTCAGCAGAAAGCAAACCCACTCACCGCGCAGGAGGGCGAAGCTCGGCAGCCGGCAGCCGGGTGCTGAGGGTGCACGTTCTCACCGTCACAGCGGCTATCTTGTTGCTTGCTACCTAAAGGAGTGACCCAGGAAGCAAGATCAAACAGCCAGTTCGTGTTTTTATTCGGTGGAACAAAGCTAATTATATTGGGTTGGCTAATTATAACCTACATTCATATAGGAAAACCTCAGCCCCTGGAGCCCTCTGCTAAGCCAGGCCCCGTGCTGATTTCTTGCAAGTAGCTCCTGGTGCCATAAAATCGCCAAGCCCATTACAGGTGAAATGCGTTTCCGCTCCGCATCCCCGCTGACGCCTGCGCCCCTTTCACCTCCCACTGGCCCAGAGCCATTAGCCGAGCGCCTGCCTTCCCGAGTCATTTAACAGCAGCTCTTATGGATAAATAAACAAGAAAGGCTGTAAACCAATTATAGTGTGGACAGTGAAAAAGTCGTTTATTAGTAGAACGTCCTGATAGCCGTCGCTGATGTTGGAGGTCCTCCTCTACCCTCTTCCATCTTCCAGTCCCTACCGCATGCGAGAGCACTGGTCACCTCATCTTCCTCTGCGGTTCCACAGGCATGTCAAGGGCTGAATTTGCCTTGGTGTTAAGAATTTTTAAGCCATCCTATCCCATGATAAAGAAAAAACAAACAAAAACCCACCAGATATGTTCATAAGAAATTTATTAGGTCATATTTGTTTTTATCATTAATTTGCTGTTAAACTATAAATTAGATTTTATCCTGAGTTGAAACACTAAAGCAAACGATGTGATGTATGTAATGCAAATATTCCCGTAATTTCCCTTGAATTCTGGTAACTAGCCTTTCCTTCAGTGGGCACTTAGCAGGCTGCTTTTATTCCCCAGGGCGAATGATCCGCTCCTCCTCCTGATGTGGGATTTCCTCACCAGTCTGGGACAAACCTGTCTCTTTCAGGAAAAGGGACCTATTAAAGGCTCTCCATTGACTTCTAAGGCAAAACAATCAAGCAAAAATAAGTGGAAATCAGTTTCTAGAAAATTCAGCCACCCTCTGTTCCCCCCAACCCCAGTTGTGTAGATAAATGCAGCCTAAACATCTAATTTATGTGGGCATTTGTCTTGCTCTCTACCTCACTGGCTTTCTCCATCCAGAGCACACAGCAGAAGGGAGGCTCCCATGCCCCAGGCCTGTGTGCTGTTTACTCGCTTCACTCAGGAGTGGGACTCCTAGACTACCAGCCCCTTTGTCTGTTTCACCCTCTGAGGCTCCCAGTTTACTTTGCAGCTGAAAGGAAAGTGTGAAGGGAAGTAAAGACTCCAAAGGGTCTAAAAAGCCCCCAGCTTGGCCCTTCTCTGAAATCACTATGGCCCATCCTTGCCCTTCTGGACCCATCCCTTCCACCTGCTCTTACCCAGGCTCCTATCTGAGCTCCACCATCCAGATACACAGTATGTAGAGATCCCAACCTTTATCATTTCCCTCCTAGTCTTAGTGTTGAATAAACTCCTAGCTTCCATCAAATTTCCCTTCTTTGCTTTCCACCCTCCTCCCATCATCATTTCCTGTGACTAATCCTTTGTTTTCTAGGAAACCATTTTTTACCTTCAGGTTCCTGCCTAAGCCCAAAGAAGACTTGACCCACACTTCACAGTCACTCCAGCTGCCTCCCTAAACCATCCTGCCTTTCACAGGGTTTATTAGTTGAAGGACAAATATTTTCAATAATATATTTATTTTATTTTTTAATTTTATTTTTTTGAGAGAAAGAGGAGGGATGAGGGAGAGAGAAACATCCATGTGAGAGCAATCTGCTGCCTCTTGCACGCCCCTATTCTGAGCCATACCAGCCAAGGATTCAATACTATTTCTGATGAAACACTTACACAGCCCTTCCTGTATGACTGTCTGCAACCTCTTTGAGGGACAGAAACCAGTAGTAAAAATATGTTTTGGCTTTGGTGGGTGATGGAAAGCTCTTGGAAACTGTATATAGCCCTCTTCCAACTCTCTCTGTCCTGCACAAGCTGTGTGTGCCCTGACAAGTTATATCAGTCCACTAAGCTTCCCTGTCTTTATTTGTAAAGTGAACACAATATACTGCCCATAAGGTAGAGACACTGCATACAGTATTAACAGCACACATATGGAGCCAGGCTTTGTTTCAAGCATTTTGCATATGTTAATCCTCATTAAAATGCTGTGAGGTAGATACTCTTATTTTCACTTTGCTGTGGAGGAAATAGGCATAGAAATACAATTTGCCTAGGATCACACAGCTAACAAATGGCAGAGCTTAGGCCCCAGCCGAGGTCTTAGGATTCATTTTCTTTTTTTAAAAAAAATATATTTTATTGATTTTTTACAGAGAGGAAGGGAGAGGGATAGAGAGTTAGAAACATCGTTGAGAGAGAGACATCCATTAGCTGCCTCCTGCATGCCCCACACTGGGGATGTGCCCGCAGTGGAATCATGAATCAAGGTACATGCCCTTGAGTGGAATCAGAACCTGGGACCCTTCAGTCCGAAAGCCAACGCTCTATCCACTGAGCCAAACCGGTTTCGGCAGGATTCATTTTCTTGAATGTGAGACTATACTATCTTTGAATTAGGTAGTCAAGACAGTTAAAAAATTTTTGATTTTGTGAGAATTCAGTGAGATAAAATGTCTCAGGTTCCTGGTACTCCGTAGGGACTCTCTTTCTTTCTCCCATGGCATTACTTTCAATGCATCTACAAGCATTTAGTGATTGTTGGTCATCCTTGCATACAAGAGCACTGGGTTGCTATATCTTTATGTTTTAGGAGAATATGCCCTAAAGTGTTTAAAGAGGTAGGGGTTGGGAGAGCTGGATGGCATTTTCTCAAGCCAGCCCTCCACATACCTCAGAGAAAAAGGTGCAGGGGCTTCTTTTCTACAGCTAGGAAAGCCAGCTAAAAAGGCTTGAAGGGTGAACTAATTACATCCCCATGGGATTAGTTATCCTAGTAGGTGTGGAATCCAGCATCTGAGCTGTGTCTTATAGCCAGAGACCACTGCCACTGCATTTTCTATAGTTCTTCCACTCCCCTGGTTAAAGATGAGGCTGTTGTCATAAATCCAGAAGAAACCCTCAAATAGTTCAGAAGAGAAGGGAATGATTCTAGTATCTGGGTTGGAGCAGGGTGGAATGCTGCTCTATTCCTGCTTTCTCCAGGTTGCGAAGGTGGTCACGATCAACCCTGGTTTTGCTTGTGAAGATGCAGGAACACCTTCTTCAAAGTGATTCCTCTGTGTGTCCCTATATCTAAGATGCATACAAAAGTGTTGAAATCAGAAATCTGTGGGAATTAAAGTGGGAGAATTAGCTCCAAACTCAGAAGGGCACCACTGAAGGCCCTCACTCTGGACTTTCTAGCATGGATCCATTCCCCATTTTTTTTTTTTTTTGCAGTGAATTAAGTAAAGGCTCATTGTTTTAACTGTGGTGTCAACTTCAGTGAATTTTTCTATTTGTAATTCTTCCTATGGCAGAGATCTCTTAATATACTGTTATGCTGACTTTGAATACATTTATTTTGGTATCTTTTCTAATTACACATTATAACACATTTACCTTTATAGGCAAATGTCACAAAAGTAGACTTCTATTATCAATGAAATAACCTGGAATAGAGTTTCTGAAGTGTGATTGTTGGACCATGTGTGTCAAAATCATTGGGATGCTTGTGGTGAACAATATGTAGTATAGATAAATATTGAATTATAATGTTGTATACCTGAAATGTATAATCCTTTATACAAATTTTACCACAATAAAAAAAATCACTGGTATTCTTATAAAATGCAAATTCCTGAGCCTAATCCCATACCTACTGAATAACCCTAGGTAGGGTGTGGTGCATTTAAATATGCATTTTAAGCGAACCCTAAGTCATTCTCATGCACACTACAAATTGAGAACAACAATAACAATAAAAAAATAAACAATGAAATTATAATTTATTTGATATGTGAAGACTCATTGATACTCTTAAAGAATAAATGTGAATCATAGGAATTCAAATAAAAATATACTTCTATGTCATAAAGTTGTGAATAAACCAAATAACTTATATATTTATAGGCATAGCCCATGGACACGGGCAATAGGGTAGTGAAGACATGGGGGTAGGTGGGTAAGGGTTGGAAGGAAGATGGTAAAGGGGGGGGGGAAATGGGAGATATCTGTAATACTATCCAATGTAATAAAGAGCGAATCTGGAAATGGTCATCATGCCCTCGCACCCTCATGCCCTCGCACTGGGGCCAAGGGATCTGAGGCCGAGCCAGGGGACCTAAGGCTGCACCCCCTACCTGGCAGGACTTGACAGGGGACCTGAGGTTGTGCCCCTCACCTGGCAGGGACTTGATGGGGGGGGGCTGAAGCTGCATGCCCCCCTGCCCTGTGGGTCTTGATGGTGATGGGGCTGGCTAGGTCTGTGTCTCCCATGATTTTGAGGTGTGTGCGAGTGGACAGGGACTTGACTCTGGGTCCTATGGCGCACCCAGACTCTGACAGGAGGGAGATTTTCATATACATTTTACTAATTTTCTTTCACCTCTGACACTTCTATTATAGAGAAAGGGCACATAGCAATATTAAAATATTTCTTCTAATTAATCCCCTTTTAATGTGCACAAATTTTGTGCACCAGGTCACTAGTGAATAATAAAAAGTATATTTAAAAAGTGTATAAGATTTAAATGAGGAAATATATGGAAAAATGCCTAAGTCAGAGCAGAAAACATCATTTTTTCCCCCCTCTTTCTATCCATCTTCCACCCCTCCTTTTTGGCAACCATCAGCTTGTTCTCTATTTTTATGGGTCTATTTCTATTTTGTTTGTTTTTTATATTTCACATGTAAGTGAAAATATTTGATATTTGTCTTTCTCTGTCTGACTTAGTTTACTTAGCATGATAGCCTCTAGGTCCATCCATGTTGTTGCAAATGATAAGATTTCATTCTTTTTTGTTGCTGAGTAATATTTTATTGTATATATGTGCCACATCTTATTTATCCATCTATGGATAGACACCTCAGTTGCTTTTATATCTTGGTTATTGTAGATAATGCTTCAATGAACATAGGGTGCATATGTCTTTTTGAATTAGTGTTTTAGGTTTCTTCTGATAAATACCCAGAAATGGAATCCCTGGGTCATATGGTAATTCTATTTTTAATTTTTGAGACCTTTCCATACTGTTTCCTATAGTGGCTGCACCAACTTACAATCCCATCAATTTACAATCCTATATCTTGCCAGCATTTCTTACTTGTTGATTTAAAAAAAATGATTTTTAAAGAGAAAGGAAGGGAGAGGGAGAGAGAAAGAGAAAAACATTGATGTGAGAGAGAAGCATTGATTAGTTGCCTCCCACATACCCCTGACTGGGGATTTTGGTGCACTGGAGGATGTCCAACCAACTGAGCCACACCAGCCAGAGCTGTTGATTTTATGTACTTACTTACTTTATTTATTTATGGTGATAGTTATTCTGACAGGTGTGAGGTTGTATCTTACTGTTTGTTTTTTTGTTTTTAGAGAGGAAGGAAGGGGGAGTGAGGGAAACATCAATCGGTTGCCTCTTATACACTCCCATCAGGGATTGAACCCAAAACCTAAATATGTGCTCTGACAGGGAATTGAACCTTCAACCATTCAATGCATGGGATGATGCTCCAACCAACAGAGACACACAATCAGCAAGAGCCTTGCTATGGTTTTAATTTAGATTTCCCTGATGATTAGTGATGGTGAGAACCTTTTCATATGTCTGTTTGCCATCTATATATCCTCTTTGGAGAAATATCTATTCATGTCCTCCACCCATTATGTAATTGGATTTTTGGGGGGTGTTAAGTTGTATGATTTTCTTATATATTTTGGATATTAACCTCTTATTAAAAATATTATTTGAAAATATCTTCCACCATTCAGTAGGTTGTCTTTTTTCCCCCAGTAGGTTGTTTTTTCATTTTGTTGATGGTTTCCTTCACTGTGCAAAAACATTTTAGTTTAATGTAACCCTACTTATTTATCTTGCTTTTGCTGTTCTTGCCTGAGGAGACATATCTAAAAATTGCTAAGACTGATGAAAAAAGTTTACTGCCTATGTTTTCCTCTGGAGATTTATGTCTTCAGGTCTTACTTAAGTCTTTAATTCATTTTGAATTTATTTTTGATTATGGTGTAAGAAAGTGGTCCAATTTCATTTTTTGCATGTATCTGTCCAGTTTTCTCAATAGCACTTATTAAAGAGACCATTTTTGCCCCGTTGTATATTCTTGCCTCATTTGACATAGATTAATTGACTATACACATATAAGCAATTGACTCTATTGAATTCCATTGTAATATATATATATATATATATATATATATATACAAGTACTTTTTTTTATTATAGCTTTGTAGTATAGTTTGAAATAAGGGGACATGAAACCTCCTATTTTGTTCTTTTTCAAGATTTCTTTGGCTTTTTGGGGTCCTTTATGGTTCCATATAAGTTTTATGATTAGTTGTTATAGTTCAGAGAAAAATACCATTGGTATTTTAGTGGGGATTACATTGAATCTGCATATTGCTTTAGGTAGTAAGGACATTTTAACAATATTAATCCTGCCAATCCATGAACATGGCATTATCCTTCCATTTATTTGTATCCTCTTCAGTTTCTTTCATCAATGTCTTATAGGTTTCAGAGTACAGGATTTTCCCCTTCTTGGCTAAATTTATTCATAGGCATTTTATGCTTTTTGATTCAATTATAAGTTCCCACTTATAATTTCTACTTCCAATTGGTTGCTATTGGTGAAGAGAAACTCAACAGATTTCTGTATATTGATTCTTTTTATTGATTTTACAGAATTTATTTATTAATTCTAATAGTTTTCTGGTAGAGTCTAAAAAGCATGTTATTTCAATCTATTTTCAATTTATATGGGAAAACATAAATCCTGAGCATTTTCATAGTAGGTTATAAATCCAAAGCACTTTCACAGATTTTCTTTCCTCTCTTATGCATCCATTCTTTTTTTTTTTTAAATCCTCATCTGAAGATATGTTTTTGTTGATTTTGAGAGAGAGAGAGGAAGGGAGAGAGAGAAACACTGATGTGAGAGAAACATCAATTGGTTGCATCCCATATGCACTTACCTCAGGATGGAACCTGCAACCTAGGTATGTTCCCTAACTGGAAATCAAACCAGCAACCTTTTGTTGTATGGGACTATACAACTGAGCCACCCACCCAGGGCTTACACATCCATTCATTATGTGACTAAGGATTTAGAAAGTTCAGCTGGATCTTATTTTATTTTTGTGATTACTCCCACTGAATTTTTTAGAAACAGTAAGACTCTCCTTGGGCTGTTAATGCGGCTCCAATGTAGATTCAGAGAAGTTGAGTTGAGTATTTCCAGCCACAGTAGCTAACACATTAGGGCAAATAAAAGGAGGCAATAAAACAAAAGCAAATGGATTCATCTCCTGGCAGTACCATTAACTTATGTCTTAATGCCATACTCTCTCTACACTGAACATGACCAAATAGCTTCCTTTAAAGGTAAATGAATTTTATATAATTTGCAGCTAATTCCATTTAATTCTGCCCACATGAGCATGTGATAAGGGAATATTAGACTGGTTAACAATAACAGGCTAAAAGGGGCATTCAGGAGGAGGCCAATATTTGATTTCCAAGTGCTCTGGCTCAGCGCTGAGAAATCCAGATTATTATGAGTGTGTTGGTTTTTTGGTTATCTGCTTTCTTTTCTCCTAGCTCCTGAGTAAAGGGCAGTGAGAAAACACTAGGATCCCATCTGTCACAATGAGGCCAGTTACTACAATAATAGCTACTCCTTTTTATAAAATCATTCTTGTTCTGACAAACTCCCTTTGGACTGCAGGGAATCAGGAAGAGTAAAAATAATAGAATCAATAACAACTTTGTTATCTGGTAACTTAAACAATCCTCGTCTGTTAGGATGGCAGAACAGGCTCTCTTATCTTGGAAACAGGAAAACTTTCTGGATAGTAAACTGTTTTTCACAAAATGTTTCTAACTGGATTAGGTTCCTAGAGAAAGTGCCTAAGGTAGGAATCATGCCAAATTTTAATCACTTAGACACAACATTTTAAAGCACGAAAAAGAATTTGCATCTTTAAATCTAATACATATTACTTCTTTTTATTTAAAAGAACATCAATGGTTGCACAATTATTTGAATGTTGAAAACTTTAATTGGGAAATTATCATTTAAATATATGCATCATTTGCTCAACTTGGCTTTTGTTCCTATATTAGTACTTTTCTACATCAGTTCTTGCCTCACTCAGTGCTCTTCTGAGAGCTTTCATAATGCATGCCTGAATCTTCAAAGTCAAGAAATGCTCTATCTAAAAAATAGCAAGGTTTGATTAGGTTATCCCATGTTTATTTTTTTGCCTGTAAATATTGATGACTTAGTTCAAGAGTCATGAAATATATATCTTGGTTTGAAGAGAACTCTCTCTCCCCACAGTGCAGGTGTTCATAACAACAACTAACTAGATAATACACACCACAGAGATTGTCCTGCCTGACCTGATTCATTTAGATAACTGAACAATTTTAAAAACCAAGTTAGTCTATCTTTACTGCTCCAGTTTATACCCAAGATCATCATTCATATGCTGGGCTTCCAGTACAGACTCAATTATTTCACATTTACTCTAACACCTTATATAACACCTTCCTTAAAGTCTGGACATATATGACTACAGATAATAATTTGTATTCTATTTATATAAAATAAGTAAAATAAAATAAAATAAAATAAAATAAAATAAAATAATATTATATATGCATCCCAGACTTTATGGCCAGCCTGAATATAAACTAACCTGATTTCTATTGGTATTTCTTGGAAAAGAGGCACCAAAATTCAATTTAGGGAAAGAAAATCTTTTCTCTTTTTACTAATGCTGTATTGTAAAACATAATCAATCAGCGTTGTCTACTTCATTTACAAAGTAATTTATTAGACTCTGCCAACATAGGCACAGTCAAGCCTTGAAGTTTCTAAAAGTTGGAGTTAGAGATTGTTACGAATCCAGATTAACAGCAGTGTTTTCTTACCTTCTCAGCAAATTGTGACAGGTGATAACAAAAAGGCAAACAAAGTCTCTAACCCCTACCCTGGTGTTATCTGTCTCCTGGCTTGTAACTACACAGATTTTGGAGTTTTCTCAAGAGAGTAGAATGACACTATTTTCCTTTTTATATTTATATGACTAGTAGCTAAACTTAAATATAATAACTAAAGAAATTCATTAAGGAAACGTACTTACTGGGAAACCTTAAAAATGTCCTTTTTTCCCTGCTGCTGCATTTCCTTATAAACCTCTTCCCTGCAAGCCCTAGTGCTATTTTTAAAGAACATACCAATCATATTTCATCCACTATTTATAATACTCTAGGATTTTGATTCTAATTGTTGCTTGATATGAGGATAGAAAAGAACTGGAGATGGTTTATGTACATTTCAGGTGGAAAAAAATTGAAAAATGTTGAATGGTGTTTCAATAAATTTTTTCAGTATGTTGGCAAAAGGGCAGAGGAATTGTCTTGAAAAGAGGTACATAGGCACATGGCCTGGCCTGTTCCTCATTGAATTCAAGCTCCCTTTTCTCAAAACTTGAAAAGATACAATTTTGTTCTATTCAACTTCTATAAAAACCACTAATTAGGGCAATACAAGCAACTAGCATATCAGCACCAAATTTTGCACACAAACCTCATGATTATCAAGTTACTGGATGTTTCACAAATTTCATTTTCTTTCACTTACCTTCTCTATTCCTAAACAGCCTGAAAACACAGGGCTTCACTTTATAACAAGGGGTCATTATAATTTTTCCTCATTTGATGCCTGGGAGGAAAACATTATACTACAGTAGGTGAGAAGTGATTCTAAAGCCATAGCTCTGACTTTGTGGTTTTAGTCAAATGGATCTTTGAGGTTATCATGAATGCTATGAATCATCTCTCCAGAAACACACACATGTGTGTCAGCACACAAAATTTGACATACAATTTTAAGAAATTCAGTCTCCTGGTTCCTTAGTCCACCAGTTGCCGTCCTTCACACAAACTTGTGTTCTTCATCTTCACTTCTGGAGTTTGAGTTGTTGGTACGTTGCACTGTCTGGAACTTTACAAAAGTTCTTTCCTTGTAAATATTCACAATAGCCATTGTTTGTTTATTTGATTGGATACTCAGGCTAGGTACAGTGGATTTATACATTGGGTAATTATTCCTCAAATTTCCGACTGTAGGCACTTTCTCTGGCAGGATAATAAACATAATGAGGTCAAATGGTGAGGTTGGAAGAGGTGAAATTATAATTCTAAGATTTATTAGAAATTCATAGACTTACAGGTACATTGAACTGTGGCATTGGTTCGTTGCCATAATGGTAGTTGGATTTAAGATTGTTTTTCCCTTCCTCCCTTAAATTCTTGTCTACTTATCTACTCTGTATCAGGTACTATGACAGGCTTGGGGGATATAGAAGAATAAGGCATGATCTTTATCCTGGAGGTCTTAGATTCTAGCATTGGGAAGAAAGCACACACATAAAAACACACACAGAACTCTATGTGCCCTGAAAAGTGTAAATTTCCTTCCTCTTACTGGAAACTTATGAACACATTGCTCAGATTGAGACAGTTTGGCTTTTTCTTCAGGCCAAATTTTCAGTTATTTGGTATGGCCTCATCACTTATTAGTATTTTGACTTTGGACTTTCAGCTGACCAGTGCTTCAAATTTCTCATGTACCAAATGACACCTCAGTGAATGATTAAAAACATAAACTCTGGAGCTGGACTGTTCTGGTTTGAATCTCAGCCTCACTACTTATGAATTGGGTGACCTTGAGTAATTTTTTTTAGCCTCTCTGTATCTTAGTTCCTTCTTCTATAAAATGGGGATATGTTAATACCACATAGCATTGTGACCCATAAGTTAATGTGTGGAAAGCACTCCAAAAAGAACACATATAAAGAGTGCCTAAGTTGTTCTTCCCCTTCTCCTTCATTGCTACCTACCTTCCTTCCTTCCTTCCTTCATATTCCATAAATATCTATGGAATGCCTACCCTGTGCCACACACTATGGGGGATGCCATAATAAAGAGGTAATCTCTGCTTTAAAAATCCCTCTAGTCTAGTAGGGAGTCAGGCAACTAGAGACAAAATTTAAATGCAATTAGATGATCTCTGTGATAGACACAAATGTAGGCTATGGTGGGAACTCCATGGCAATGTCACACCCCCAAATCTAGGGGTGCTTTCATTCTTGCTTTATTAATTCTCTCGTTAAGGCACATGCCTTCAACTCCTTTAGGATTTTCTCAGAGTTTTCTTTTTTTAAGCAAATTAAAAAAGGGGGAAGGGTGTGTTGTTTGCACCCTCCCCCTGGCAGTTACCTCACAGGGTTTTATAACTTTCATGCATGTTTAATATTATGTTAATTTCTCAATGTTTTGTCATTATGGTTACTGTCAATGACCTATTAGATAAGAAAGAAAGGAAAAGGTGTAGGAGTTGGGAACCAATATTTGTTGAGAACTTACTTTGTGCTAGGTCCTGGGCTTGGCCCTTTGTCTATAGGGTCTCATTTACATTTTATAACATTCTTCTGAATTTAGTATTATTACTCCCATATTCATATTAAAGAAGCAGAGGTTCAGAAAGATTGATTAGCTTGCCCCAAATCATATGAATAGTAATTGGTTGAGTCATATATTCATTCAGATTGTCTGATTCCAAAATGTATGCTTTTTTATTTCTAAGATGGTTTCAAGGCTATAGTTTGGGAGACTAAAAAAAATGGTAAGAAGGACCACTTTTTGTGGAAAGGTAATCTATAGCCCTATTTGAATATGCTGAGTTTGGGATGAAGGTGGGGCACCTAATTGAAGGGGCTTATAGGCATTTATTTTTCCCAGTTTATTTATCTTTTTTATTTTTATTTTTTTATTTAATACATTTTTATTGTTCAGATTATTATTATTATATTTATTATTATTTATAATAATAATTATCCTCCCGGCTCTTACCCCACCCTCTAGTCCTTACCTCCCCTCCCATTGTCCTCATCCATAGATGTATGATTTTTTTATCCAGTCTCTCCCCTCTCCCCTTTCCCTCTGAGAATTGTCAGTCCACTCCCTTTCTATGCCCCTGATTCTATTATATTCATCAGTTTATTTGGTTCATCAGATTTTTAATTCACTTGATTTCCAGATTCACTTGTTGATAAGCATGTATTTGTTATTCATAATTTTTATCTTTATCTTTTTCTTCTTCCTCCTCTCCTTAAAGTGTACCTTTCAGCATTTCATATAATACTGGTTTGGTGATGATGAACTCCTTTAGTTTGTACTTATCTGTGAAGTTCTCTAACTGACCTTTAATTCTGAATGATAGCTTTGCTGGGTAGAGTAATCTTGGTTGTAGGTTCTTGCTATTCATCACTTTGAATAGTTCTTTCCATTTTCGTCTGACCTGCATAGTTTCTGTTGGGAAGTTAGCTGACAATCATATGGGTTCTTCCTTATAGGTAATTAACTGTTTTTCTCTTGCTGCTTTTAATATTCTCTCTTTGTCTTCTGCTCTTGGCATTTTAATTATAATGTGTCTTGATGTGGTCCTCTTTGGATTCCTTTTATTTGGGGTTCTGTGTGCTTCCTGGACTTGTAAGTCTATTTATTTCACCAGGTGGGAGATTTTTTCAGTCATTATTTCTTCAAATAGGTTTTCAGTATCTTTCTCTCTCTCTTCTTCTGGCACCCCCATAATTCAGATGTTGATACACTTGAAGTTGTCCCAGAGGCTCCTTATACTAACTTCACATTTTTGTATTCTTTTTTTTTCCAATTGAGTGTTTTCTGCTTCTTTGTATTTCAAATCTTTGACTTGATTCTTGCCTTCCTCTAGTCTGCTATTAGGTCTCTATATAATATTTTTTATTTCAGTCAGTGTATGTTTAATTTCTAGTTGGTCCTTTTTCATCTCCTCTTGGGTCTCGCTAAATTTATCCATCTTTTCTAGGAAATTCTTGAAAAACCTTATAACTGTGGTTTTGAACATTATATTCAGTCGTTGGTTTTCCTCCATTTCTTTCATTTGTAATCTGTTCCTTTGCCTCCGTATTTTTGCTGCTTCCCTGAGTTGGTAGAATAGCTTTGTGTGCTAGTTGTCTGATATGCTCAGTTAGCTCTGTCTCCCCAGTTAACCTGAGGTGGACACTCTTGGTGCACCCCTTTGTGGACAGTGTCTACAGCCTTGTTGTAGTTAAGTCTTGATTGTTGTTGGTATCACTGGGGGGAATTGATGTCCAAGCCAATTGGTTGTGAAGATCAGTTGTGTCAATGCCAGAACTTCTGTGCTGGACTCCCACTTAAGACTTGTAAGATTGCAAAAGCCTCTGTGCTAGGCTTGGATGGGGTGGAGTCTCAGGGCTGAGCAGACAGCCTTGGCTTCTCATCAGCCCTGACCTCTGCGGCCCCTGGGTCTCAGTGTCCCTTGGTAATCACTGCAGCCTTCTCTGTGAGCATGCACAAGTGCACACCTCCAGACCTCTGCCTTTCCAGCTCCCCTGAGTTTGTGCATTCCAGTGACTCATATAAGTCTGCGTCTCCAGGCTCTCACCTGAAACTGGGTTCAGTGCAGTATGAAGTGGAGTTCAGCACAGTTGGGAGGTTCTGTCTTCCTCCCACTAGAGAAAGCCAGCGGCACAATCAGCAGTCAGTTCTTTCTGTAAGCACTTTTGTGCACACTTCCAGACCTCTGTTGCGGCTCCCCTAAGTTTCCCTGCACTTCTCACTTTGCACAACAGTCCAGACTCCCCCGGATGAGTCTCACCCAGAACTCTTGTTCAGTGCAGTTGGAAGTGGGGTTCAGTGCAGTAGGGAATTTTCTTCTCCCTCCCACTAGAGGAAGCCAGCCAGGCCCTTTGCTGCCCGTCCTCTCCATGCATGCATCTCTGTACCTCAGCTTTTTGCAGCTCCTCTGAGTCTTTGTTATCCCCTCTCATTCCTTCTAGTTGTAGAAATTATTGTGCAAGGCAGCAGTTTAGGTGTTCACCTATGCCGCCATCTTGGTTTCTACTCTAGGCATTTTTTAAAAATTTCTTTATTGATTAAGGTGTTATATATGTGTCCTTATTACTCCATTACCCCCTCGTGCCCCCCCCCCACACACTCATGCCTTCAACCCCCTGTTGTCTGTGTCCATTGGTTAGAACCGTATGCATACATACAAGTCCTTTGGTTGATCTCTCCTCCTTATCCCAGCCTCCTCTAACTTCCCTCCGAGGTTTGATGAACTGATCGATGTTTCTCTGTCTCTTGAACTGTTTTTGTTCATTAGTTTATGTTGTTCATTATATTCCACAAATGAGTGAGATCATGTGTTACTTATCTTTCTCTGACTGGCTTATTTCACTTAGCATAATGCTCTCCAGTTCCATCCATGTTGTTGCAAATGGTAGGAATTCCTTCTTTTTTAGCACAGTGTAGTATTCCACTGTGTAGATGTACCAGAGTTTTTTAATCCACTCATCTGCTGATGGGCACTAAGACTGTTTCCAAATCTTAGCTATAGTAAATTGTGCTGCTATGAACATAGGGATACATATGTCCTTTCTGACTGATATTTCTAGCTCCTTGGGATATATTCCTAGAAGTGATATTACTGGGTCAAATAGGAGTTCCATTTTTAGTTGTTGTTTTTTTCATTAATGTATTGCATATGTACATATCTTCCCATTGCCCCCCCCTCTTATGCATGCCCTAACCCTCCAGTGTCTTGCATCCATTGGTTATGCTTATATGCATGCATACAAGTCCTTCAGTTGATCTCTTATCTACCAAATCTCTCCCTAACCTGTACACTGTAATTTGATGCAGAAAGGACGAACTACTGATTGTACCACTGGCTCTCTTGGGTGGGCAGGAGACAGAGCTTCCCAACTGTGCCACTTCTAACTCCGCTGAACCCCAGTTTTGGGTGAGACTCTGAGGACCAAGACTCATACGGGTCCTGGAGCACAAGGGAACTGGAAAGGCAGAGGCCTGGAGGCACCCATATGTGCACACAGAAAAGGCTACAGTGATTACAATTACAGAGAGACACTTGAGACCCAGGGGCTGCGTAGGGTGGGGCTAACTGGAAGCCAAGGCTGTCTCTGCCTTGCAGTTTTGCAAGCTTGCATCATAAGACTGATTCCAGCACAGAAGTTCTTCTAGCATAGTGAAAATGCAGAAACAAAGGAACAGACCACAAACGAAAGAAATGGAGGAAAACAAACAACTGGATATAGAGTTCAAAACCACGATTATAAGGTTTTTCAAGAATTTCCTAGAAAAGATGGATAAATTTAGTGAGACCCAAGAAAAGATTAAAAAGGACCATGTTGAAAACATAATCATCAGTGTGAGGGTATCTGGAGGTAGGAGTTTTAGGGAGTGCTTATGTCATGGAGTGGAGACCTCATGATGGAATTAATACCTCAATGAGAGATATCAGAGAGCTTCCTTGGCTCTTCTATCATGTAAGGACATAGCAAGAAGACAGCTGCCTATGAACCAGGAAGCCAGCTCTCCCCAGACACGGAAGTTGCCCATGCCTAGACCTTTGACTTTCTAGCCCCCGGAACTATGAAAAATAGGTGTCTGTTATTTATGAACCACCTAGTCTGCGGTATTTTGTTAGAGTGGCCTGAATAGACTAAGACACAGGGATGAAGCAATCATCAGCCCACAGCATTCTCTGAGAGATGGGGCTGAGAAGGGGTAGTGAGGACCAGCAGGAGGAGTGTATGCTTACAACAGCTCAGTACTTTTGAAATCTATTAGCTGCTAGTGAATGGAGCTGAGGTCCTTTAACACCATCAGATATGGATCCCATAAATGTAAAAGCCATGAGTTTGCAATTTTATTTCCTCAATGTTTAGCATATAGCAAATGCCCAGTAAATGTCTACTGATTCTCCCTGGCTCTATCCCTTGTACCCTCCCATTCTTCTTTTTACCTTCTTTCTTATATTCATAACTTTTGTTATCAGTTGCTTTTGTGCCGAGTACTGGGGATTTAAAGATGAATTAGACACAGCAACTGCTATTGGTTGTTTCGTTGTTTTAGAAAATTATTGTAAAAATATAGATTTGCTTACTTTCCCCATACATTTATTTTTATCTGAAGTAGAATAGGTGTGAGGATCAGAAGCCTGAAAGGAAGGCAAAACCAGTGAAGGAATGGACTGGAGTTTGAAGCTCCAGGTTTTAGCTGGGTAGGGAGGCTGGCTGGGGACAGGAAAGAGAAGCAGGAAACAGTTTTTCCAGGGATTGATTTTTACCCCCCCAGCTCCCTAACCCACATCAATACATCCTTCACAGAGCTGGTTAATTATCAATTTTCATGAGAAAGCAGAGCTGCCTTACTCTTTTTAAAGCCCTTGAGCACAAAGCATGCTATACATAATATGCCTTGTGCTAAATTAAATGATTTGTTCATGGCTCTGTGTGTTCTGTGTGTCTTCAAATAGTGCAAGCAATCTATTTTGCGTTTTTCCTTTACCATATTTTTCTGATCTTGTTTCTTTTCCCTCTTCTTTTTTCTGCCTTTTAAAAAATGATTACAAAAATGCTATATCTTCCATTTCCCTTATATACATATTGAAAACTATAGTTTAAATAACTATTCTTTTTTAGTAATTCCCTTAAAATTTAAATATCCATTATGATTGTAAATTTTCCAACAGAAAAGTGGCAAGTCTAAAGTTAGCTAAGACTGCTGTCTTCCTCTCAACAAGACAGGGACAGTATTAACCATTCATTAAACTACTTGTGTTATTGTTATCTAAGGATTTAGTATCATTTCTAAATCCAAGATTTGGGTCTCTCGGTAGGTAATAAATGTTTAATTGAATATACCAACATATTTTATTCATTTCTAGGCTCACTTTCTTGAGTCTCCATCCTTTCCTGTGAGGTTACTTTTCTTCCTCTGATGATATTCTTTTAATGATGGTATGGGGCAGGTAAATACTTAGTCTTTGTAGATTTAAGAGTATTTTGATTTTTTCTTCACAAAAAATGGTTGTCAAATGTTTTTTGTTTGCCTCTCCAGTCACTTTTTACCTTTCTCCATTCTGTCCAGTGCTCTAGGCCGGCAGTCTGTGTGCATTGCATTGACATGCTCTTTCACTTGCTCACTGGCAATGAGATTTAGTCAATTAGAATCACTAAAAGGAGATCAGACTGGAAGTTTAGAGAATATGATGTAGACTTATTTCTCTCCCTCTTAAGTACAACTCTGAATTCTGGAAATAACATAAAGATATCAAACGATGGCTCTGAAAGATGCAAAGAAGGTGTACTTGTTGGGGTCCCCAGGACAAGAGAAACAACCACCCAACCAATAGAAACTAATGACACGAGCTTAGTGTTTCCTGACCAATAATCTAGCAAGAGAAGGCAGCCAAGGGAGACTCATTCCTCTCCTGGATCAAACAAGGGACTCACCAACAATACCAGCTGAGCTCAGTAGCATCAGCAAGTGGGGTAAATCAGAAAACCCATTGACAATGATTGGTCAGGGCATGTGCTCTCCTTCCCTGTCAGGCCAGAGGTCCCACAACCCCACTGAGACATACCAGGAGGCAGGATGACACTGGTCATTTGACAACAAATTACTGTTCTCATGTAACTGAGACTTCCCTCCCCCACTTAGAGATGCCAGGTGGCCTGGCCTACAAAAGCTCTTCTGCCCTATTAGGTAGCATATGCAGTGACAAGTAGAAGCCCCACTTGCACAAGATAAATCAAGCAGATCAAAATAACATCTCAAGGGCTCTAAAAGTTAATTTATCATTGGAACCAGAGCCCACAAAATTAGGCAGAACCTGTGTGCTAAATCTAAACAGGGTGATTGCTTCTAAAATGAAAGATTTAAATAGGACCTAGAGACTTTTAACATACTAATGTCAAGCTTATAATAAAAAATCACCAATCATACCAAGAACCAGGAAAATCACAACTTGAACAAGAAAAGACAACCAATTGGCACCAGTACCATGATGAAACAGATGCTGGAATTAGTTGGCAGGTTTTTAAAAGCAGTCATCATGACAATATTCAAAAGGAATTACAAATTATCTTGAAACAAATGAAAACTAAAATTTAAAAAATCTCAGCAAAGAAGTAATAAAAATATAACCAAATGGAAATTAAAAGCTGAAAAACAAAATAATTAAAATAATAATCTTATTGGTATAGTGCAATAGTGGAGTATTAATGACAGAGGATGGAATCAATAAACTTGAGGACAAGGAAGTAGAATTTACACAATCTGAAAAAAGATAAGAGACTGAAAACAAGCACAGAACCTCAGGGACTTGTGGGATAATAATAAAAGATCCAACATTCGCATCACCAGAATCCCAGAAAGAAAGGAGTAAAAAAAAAAAAAAAAAAAAAAGGATTCAAAAAGTGTTTAAAGAAATAAAGGCTGGAAATGTTCCAAATTTGGTAAAGCCATAAACCTACAGATTCAAGAAGCTGAATAAAACTCAAATAGGATAAATCTAAAGAAGTCTATACTAAGACACATCATATTCACACTTATGAAAACTGAAGATAAATATCTTGAAAGCAGTCAGAGAGAAAAGATGCCTATTTGAATGACAACAGAGTTCTCACCTGAAACTATGGAGGCCAGAAGGAATTGGCACAAATTTTTCAAGTGCTGAAATGAAAGAGCTATTAATTGTGAATACACTATATGATGAAACTATCCTGTAGGAATGAAGCTGAATAAAGACATGTGCAGATGAAGGAAAACTAAAAATACACAAACACAGAACTTGTTGCTAGTGTACTGACCATAAAAGAACAGCTAAGGAAATTCCTTAACTAGAAATAAAATTATAAAAGAAGGACTCTTAGATTATTAAGAAGGAAGGACAACAGAAAGAGCAGAACATGGGAACATACTCAAGACTAATTTTCTTATGAGGTTTAGAAATCATATTTGATAATTGAAACAAAAATATAACAACACCTGGTACTTAAGACTAATATTTAACAGATTTTGTAACATATAAATCCACACATGAAACTTACATATTCATGTTGACCAGTGTCACCCCAATCAATTTAATAAAAAATAAATAAAGATATATTTAAAAGTGGGGAAGGTAAAGACACTTAAATGAAAGAGTTGTTTCCTCACCTTTCACAAAATGGTAAAATATTGATGTCAGTAGATGATGATAAATCACATATGTATGTTATGATATGCAGAGCAACCACTAAGGAAACTATACAAGAAGAAACACTCCAAACATGACAAGTAAGTCAAGATAGAATCATAAAAAATGTTGAAGTAACCCATAGGAAGTCAAGAAAAGAGAAAACAAACAGAAAAGAAATAATAAAATGGCAGACTTAAGTGCTAATATTAATAATTACCTTAAGTATAAACTGTCAAAATACAACAATTAAAAGGTATAGATTGTCAGAGTGGATTAAAAAAAATCACATATCTATATGCCATTTACGAGACACTCACTTCATATTTAGCAGCCATGGTAGGTCAAAACTAAAGGATGGAAGAAGATTGACTATGCCCTCATTAATAATAGAGGGTGACTCTATCAATATCAGATAAGGCAGACTTCATAGTCAAGACACTTACTAGAGATAAAGACAGATATAATAAAAAACTCAATTCATCATGAAGACATAACAATCTAAATATCTATTGAGCAAACAATAGAACCTCAAAATTTGTGAAGCAATAGACAAATCCATAATTATATTTGGGGATATATAGTACATCCTACTTTTAGCAGCTGTTAGAGCTATTAGATAAAAAACCAGCAAAATATAAAAGATATGAACAACACAATAAATGAATGAAATCTAACAAACATATATCAAACAATTTACCCAACAACAGCAGAATATACAATTTTGTTCAAGTTCCCTGGGACAGTCACCAAAGTAGAGCCTATCCTGGTTCATTAAATAAACCTCCACAAATGGAATGGAATTAAAATCATACAGAGTATATCTCCAACGTATGTTTTCTGAAAGTTTTATAATGTTATATTTAAGATCATGATGCATTTTGGATTAAGTTTTATTCAAGGTATAAAGTTTGGATTTTTAAAAACTTATGGATGTGCTATTGCTCCATCATCTTTCATTGAAAAGACCATTCTTTCTTCATTAAATTGCTTTTGCATATTTGTAAAAAATTACTTGGGTATAATGGAATCAAACTAGAAACCAATAACAGAAAGACAACAAATAGCCATTATTACTTCAACAAATACCCCCTATCCCCCATGCTCTCCTCATACTCCACAAAACAAAAATTTTATTGTTATTATTTTTTTAATATGCCCATTTGATTCCCAATTCCTGGATATTGCTCAAATTAATAGTATTTAAGGCTATTATTGGGCTTCCCTTGCTATATGTCTCATATTTCAACGATCTTTAGTGTTCATAGTACATATTCCCAGTTAATCATTATCCATTTAGATTAACCATATATATTGAAAAGTTCTTTGCCTACCATTGGCTCTTTTTCTGTTTCTTCCCTTTATCAATTTTTCTTTTTCTCCTTCTCCTCACCCCTCCTTCTCCTCCTTCTTGAAAGAGTTCTTTCTGGAACCTTTTTCTCATGACTTATGTGAGTGAGCAGCTCTGAATCTTTGCCTACCTTATAGGGCTTCTCTAAGGATGAAATAAAACTGTATAATTACTATATCTATCCTATATAATAAAGAGGTACTATGCAAATTGACCATCACTCCAACACACAAGATGGCCACACCCATGTGGACACAAGATGGCTGCCACAAGATGGCCAGTAGGGGAGGGCAGTTGTGGGCGATCAGGCCAGCTGGAGTTGGCATTTGGGAGAGACCAAGCCTGCAAGAGAGGGCAGTTGGGGGTAATCAGTCCTTCAGGGGAGGGCAGTTAGGGGTGACCAGGCCAGCAGAGGAGGGAAATTGGGGGCAACCATGCCTAGAGAGGAAGACAGTTGGGGAGAGCAGTTGGGAGCAATGAGACCTGCAGGAGAGGGCAGCTTGGGGAGACCAGGCCTGGAGGGGAGAACAGTTAGGGGTAACCAGTCTGGCAGGAGAGGGCAGTTAGGGATGACCAGGTCAGTGGGAGAAGGCAGTTAGGGGCAATTGGGCTGTCAGGGAAGCAGTTAGGCCTCGATCAGGCTGGCAGGGGAGTGGTAAGGGGGTGATCAGGCTGGCAGGCAGAAGTGTTTAGGGGCAATCAGGCAGGCAGGCAGGTGAATGGTTGGGAGCCAGGATTGGGCCTAAACAGGCAGTCAGACATTCCTCAAGGGATCCGAGATTGGAGAAGGTGCAGGCTGGGCTGAGGGACAACCCTCCCCCGATGCATGAATTTCATGCACCGGGCCTCTAGTGTGTGTGTGTGTGTGTGTGTGTGTGTGTGTGTGTGTGTGTGTATGCCTAAGTGACCATTACGATGGAATGACCGGAATGACTGGTCGCTATGATGCACACTGACCACCTGGGGGCAGATGCTTAATGCAGGAGCTGCTCTCTGGTGGTCAGTATGTTCTCATAAGGGGCGCGCTGCTCAGCCAGAAGCTGGGCTCACAGGTGGCAAGTGCGGCAGCAGTGGTGGGAGCCTCTCCCACAGCCTTAAGAAGCTAAGGAGCAAGCAGCAAGCAGTTGAGAGCACCGAGCCTGGCTTGGGCTATTCCCTGGGCTGCCAGCCACTTCACACACTGCTACGTCTCCTGAGCAGTCCTGGATTGCGAAAGGGTGCAGTCTAGACCGAGGGACCCCAACCGGTGCATCAATCTGTGCACTCGGCCTCTAGTATTAGCATAATGCCTGACCTTAATAAATGTTCCTAATATATCAGCTGCCATTATAATAAGTGGATTAGACATTTGAAGGCTTGAACTACTTTTTTGTAGGTGACTCCCAACTGATGTTTCCAGGATGAGCTACAGTATAACATTTTCCATGTTCACCTGGATAATACTAGTTGGCTATTCCATTGGCATTTAAGGTCCTCTACTGAATAGCCCAAGCTGACCTTTTTAGTCATACTACTCTGTTCTGAATATACTTTTGTCAATCTGTACAGTTTTTGACCGCTTCACTTTTGTTTTATGCATCTGAATGTTCTATTGTCCATTTCTACATATCAAGATTTAACCTATTCCTTAAGAATAAACTCAACTGGTATGGCTCAGTTGGTTGGAGCATCATCTGTGCACCAAAAGGTCACTGGTTCAATTCCCAGTCAAGTTGTGGATTTGATCCCCAGTTAGAGGGTGTGTGGGAGGCAGCTGACCTCTCTCCAGTCTCTCTAAAAATCAATAAAAACATATTTAGAAAAACAAGCTCAAATGCCTCTTTTTTTCCCTGAGCTTCCCCAATGAAACAGAACCCTCCTAACTCTTAATTTTTGTAGAAGCATGTTTTATTTTCTTGTCACGGTGCCACTTATTTATTAGTCAACAGAACGGCAAACCGAGGCTCGCAAGCCACAGTTTGCTGACCACTGCACTAGAACAATGTAGCCTGGAAATGTAAGTAAGCATATTCTCCTAAGGGTGTACAAATGGGACATTAACCTGGTTTTCTTAGAGCTGACTCTTTTTGGGAGAGGATTAATGATTAAAAACTAGGACACTTGCAAGACAAGTATAGATTCAGGGTTGAGAAGCTGAAAGCAAGGGCTGACTAGAGGAAGGTGTGACCAGGAAAAGGGTAATGGGGTTCAGGAAATTCTGTGGGGAGAAAACAGGGAAGTCACCAAGTGCAGGCTCAGGTGGACTCAAGAACAATAGTTTTTACAGAGAACCAAGGTATAGACTGCAGGTAAAGGCAGAAAAAAATCTTAACTTCTGAATGACTTGAAGAAAAGACATGGAATAGAAGAAAGATGTATAGGTGAACTAGAAAGTAGAACTAGAGTCAACCATTAGAATACTCATTATTGGTCCAATGGTGCAATGGAAGGTAATTAGATTTAGATGGGAGAGCCCCTATGATGGAATTAGTGTCCTTATAAGAAGAGGAAAAGACCAGAGTCTCTTTCTGCCATGTGAGACCACAGCAAGAAGGTGACCTTCTGCAAGCCAGAAAGAGAGCCCTCACCAGAAACTGAAGCTGTTGGCACCTTGATCTTGGACTTTCAGCCTCCAAAACTGTGAGAAACATGTTTTTTATTTAAGCACTGCTATAATAAAAGTGATTCCCTTTTCTGATTCATTTTTGTATTTATTATTATAATAGGTTCATGCATTCCTATTTTTGAATGGCTTATAATTAATTGCTATACTAATGATTTGGTGCTCAAAAATTGCACCATATTTGGCCACTGAGAGCCCTTTTATTCTGCTTTCCATGACATGCATTTATAATATTTAAAGAAGTATTCTCTTACTTTATTGTATAACATGATATTCCATGTTTATTTTAAATATATCCTGTGAAGCCCTGGAATTAGCCATTTTTCCAAGATGTTCTATTTCCTTCTAGTGGGGAATGGTGTTAGAGATCAAGTTTTTGGCTCCAGGGTGCTCATTACTACTGGGTTATCTTTGCTTCTTATCTATTTCATCAGACAATCCTGGGAGATATACACATGAATATCTGAATATATATATATATGTACATATATACATACTGTGTTTCTCACAGTTTTGGAGGCTGAAAGTCCAAGATCAAGGTGCCAACAGCTTCAGTTTCTGGTGAGGGCTCTCTTCCTGGCTTGCAGAAGGTCACCTTCTTGCTGTGCTCTCACATGGCAGAGAGAGGCTCTGGTCTTTTCCTCTTCTTATAAGGACACTAATTCCATCATAGGGGCTCTCCCATCTAAATCTAATTACATGTACGATATATACATATATATATTTGAGCCATAATCGTTCATATACACATTTTAGAAAAAGAGTTTACACCGGTATCTCCAATCCCCACAGAGTTATTTCTTATCTTCCCACATCCCATATTTTATGAACTTCTACAATGAGAACTAGCTCCCAACAACATCAACATTTTTGCTCATTTGTTTAATCCTATAATATAGCTCAAATAGTTTCAGATTTTATTTTATTTTGCCCATAGGACTAAATAAACTGCTAAAAAGAGTTAAGGATTTGTTTATAATTTTTCATCTTCTTCTCCATTCCCAATTCTATCACACACAGGTTGATGTGTTTTATGTTATGGACATTTAACACAATTTTAAATACTGGTTACTTGTGTTAGTTCAATCCCACCCTCACCCCAAATCCTGACCCTGATTGTTATGTTATTCATTTGACATATGATTAGGTTCATTTTGTATGTTGCCTTCAGTTTTACCTTTTTTATTTCCCTCAAAAGAGGAATTTTTATTGATTTCATTTTATTTTTGTATATGTAGAATACTAATATGCTCTTAAAAGTCAAATCTATGCCAAAAATTATATTCAGAAAATTGTTATTCTCTCTTGTATCCCTTCCATTCCATTCTCCTCTCCCTCTTGGTCACCAATTTCATTGTCTTCTGGTTCTGTGTTTCTTTCTTTTTTTTTTTTATAATGATAAACAGATATATGTGTATTTTCTAATTTTCCCTTCTTTCTATACAGGAAAGATAGCACATTATCTATGTTCTCTTTTGCTTTTTAAAAAACTTAATAATATTTTATATCCTGGAAATCACTCAATATGGGTTTATAAATATCTTCCTTATTCCTTTTTATCTAGGGCATTGGTCATTCGTTATGGTGTATTTGATTTCTAGCATTTTCTTTCCATTCTTTCTTAAAGTTCCATCTCACTGTTTAAATCACCGATCTGTTTGTTCATGTTGCCTGCTTTTCCCATTAGAACTCTTACTATGCAGGGTGGGGCAAAAGTAGGAAATAATATAATCTATATATATAAAAGTCTAAGCTACCAACCGACCAGCCAGTAGCTATGATGCGTACTGACCACTGGAGGCTGCCGAGCTGTGGTGACTTGGCAGCTGCAGTTCAAGATGTTGGAGAGCTGGTTTTGGCCTAATCCCTGCAGGCCAGGCCGAGGGACACAACTGGTGCATGAATCTGTGCATCAGGCCTCAAGTAATTAATAAATAATAATACAAGAATGAACTCTCTGTTTTGTGTACTCACAACTGTAAATCTACTTTTGCCTCACCCTATATTAATCATTGTTAGTTTAAATTCCTGGTCTGATCATTCTAAAAATCCATGATATAGACTAGTATGTCTAGTTCTGAGGCTTGCTTTGTCTTTTCAGACTCTATTTTTTTGCCTTTTAGCATGGCTTGTAATTTTTGATTGAAAGATAGACATAAGGTATTGGGTAAAAGAAATACAGGTAGAGTTAAATAAGCCTTTAATTAAAGTGAGGAGGCAGGCGGTATTTACTCTTTGCTGTAGCTGTGGTTTCCAAGGCTAAAATTTCTTCCAATGTCCTTGTTTTTGCATTCCCTGCTGCTTTTGGGTTCCCCATAGAGACTCCTTCTTAAATAGAGTCTGAGGTTTGCTGTTCTTTCAGCTGTAATATCCAGGAGCTCTATTGATGTGGTGGTATGGGATGGGAGGAGCAAACACTATACAACACTATAGAGTCCCATGATTAGGTTTCAGGCTTTTAGTGATCTTTGGATTGTGACATTCACAAGTGTTTTTCAGTCACCCCCCCCCCCCCATCATTGTTAAATGAGGAGAACTAGAGGGAGCTTAGTTGGATATTTTCCTTCTCCCAGGTCTGTTAGGTTCTGGTGAAACCAAGTGGTTTAGGCTCTGGTAAAACATCTTGTGTTTAGGGCAGGCCATTATTAAGGAGAACAGAGTGCTCTGGGCTTATTTCAAAGCGGTTTCCCCTTTTCTCTCAGGACCGGTTGGGACTCTTGGATGTAGAACTCAGTAAAGAGTAAGGTACCTCTAAGACTGGCCTTTCAGGAGTTTTTATCTTTCAGGCTAGCCTATCCTCAGGCTCTAGAAATGAGTCATTTACCCTTAAGGTATTTTTACCAGGCTCCAGGCACTTTGTTCCCTGTAAGTTATAATTTTCTTTATCTGCCTGTCTGTCTTTCCAGTTTTCAGGGTGTCAGTTTGCCCCATGAACTCAATTCTTTGAGGGGTCTAAATAGAGTGTTGGTTTTCAGTTTATTCAGCTTTTATTCCCCTTATGAGTGATGAATTCCAATCTCTTTACATGTCGAACCAGAAACAGGAAGTCAACGCTATTGATTTTTGCATGTTAATTTTATATCCTACTATCTTATGGAATTCTTTTATTGTGGGATTGCTTTATTATTGATTATCTAGCATTTTCCAGGTATGCTATTTTGTCACCTGCTAGTAGACCTATTTTTATTTTTGTTTTCATATGACTTTGTTTTCTTTAATCAATTTATTCTGGCTAGCACCACCAGAACAATGTTAAATAGTTGTAGAGATAATGGAGATCTTGCCTTGTTTCTGACTTTAATGGGAATGTAACCTTATCAAAAAAGGATTGAATTTTATGTAGGTTGCTATGTGTTCTAAAATGCAGGTTTTACTTATAGGAGATGACTTCCATTGAAAAGATAGCTTGTTCTACTCACAGGTACCAAAAGGAAGGGACATGCTGCACCATGGGGGCCATGTGGGAAAGCACCTGGGTCAGTCAGGAGGCAGAGGGAGCGAGTGGAAAATGTGGTCAGGAGGAAGAAGTGAGGCAAGGTACGTGGGCTTAGGGTGGCTAGCTTGAATAATTTCATCAGGCACTTGAGCTGAGGGGCAGTCCCTAGTTGTCTCTTAATTGGCTCTGGGGTGATTTCAGCAGGGAGATAGTGGCCTGAATGTGAGAGCCCCATAAAGAGATGGCCTTACCAGTAACTTTTTACTGTGTCAAGTAATTACTAGTAACTAACTCAAACAGAAGTAGTCCTTTTAGGACCAGTGAAGCCCCAGTGTCAAAACACCAAAATACAGAAAATAACATGATATGGTTAATATAGCATGTCAAAGAAGTATTATTCATTTCTACTTTCTCAGTTTTTAGGGATGAGTATTAAATTTTATAAAAGTCTTTTCAGCATTTATCTAGGTAATCATGTGATTTTTCTTTTTAGTTATATTAGTATTGTAAATTATATTAAACTATTTTCTAATATTGACAAATTTTTTATTTCTTGGTATAAATTTGGTAATAGGGTATTAATAGTTTAACATGTCAATACCCTGTTTTTATGCCAATGTTTTGCAATTTCCTATTTACTATCTTCAAATTAAATTTATAGACAATATAATCTAACTATATTTCAACAATAATAATGATCACATTAAAATATGTTATCTTAAGTTTAATGCATAGATAAATAAAAAGCAAACACTTATAAACTGACATGTATTTTTACATGTAAATGTTTGAGCATGACTGCATAGAAGATTTTATTATTTTTATTTTTATTTAATTAAAAAAATTTTTTTATCAATGTGTTAATACAACAAGTCATTCTCAGTCTGTTTTTGTTGCTTTGAAAGATTCTATTATTTAGTCAGATTCCTTCACTATTCTTAGATTCATTGTGGATAGGACAGCAACAAAAACAGTCTGAGAATGACTTGTTGTATTGACATATAAGGTCAATGATATAAATGCTGTTATCAGTAGCATAATTTTCAAACTAAATTTTTGAACAATTCTTGTTAATAACCAAACAAATCTAAGTAAAATTCTATTTTGATTTATACCATAGTTGCATGACTAGAAATTTCAGTGTATATCAAAATAATGTGTGTGTACACAACAGAATTGGATTATGATAGATAATTATAAATACATCTTCACTCACAAAAATGTTCTGTATGGCATTTGTTATTATTATCCAGGACTGTTCCACAAATTGTGAGATATCTAGCATTTCTGTTACCCACCCACTAAATGCTAATAGTACTCCCAATTATTTCTGTCACCCAATATGTCTCCATCAGGTTTATCACTGGACTGGATAATCTCTGGATCAGCTGATGGCATTTGAGTTCTACAAATACAATGCATATCCATGGTGATGTTTTTATGCAGACTGAAAAATAGTTGAAACTTATGGGAAAACTTCATCTTCATAAGGAGTAAAAAGTAAAAATTAAAGGACAATGATATACCATTTCCCTCAAATTAATTATCAACTTACAAAAATGATACTGCATAGTTCAGAATAGTATGAAACAAATACTATTAAATATTTTAATTGTGATTTGAAAAATTTACAGCAATTTGGCAAGAGTCTTTCAATGCAGAGTGGATAAAAAAGTTGTACATTTATATAATGGAATACTACTTGGCCATAAAAAGAAGAAAATCTTATCTTTTGCAACCTGGACAATATTATGTTCAATGAAATAAGCCAGTCAGAGAAAGACAAATACCATATGATCTCACTTACATGTGAACAAAATAAAGTAACAAACAAAGTAGAAACAGACTCATAGATATAGAAAATAGACGGATAGCTGTCAGAGAGGAGGGATGTTGGAGGGCTAGGTGAAGTAGGTGAAGGGATTAAGCAAAAATCCCACAACTCATAGATACAGACAACAGTATGGTGATTATCAGAGGAAAAAGGCATTGGGGCAGGCAGAAGAAGGTTAAAGGGAGATAAATGGTGATGGAAGGACTTCACACAACATAACATACAGATGATATATTATAGAATTTTATACTTGAAACCTATAAAATGTTTATTATCCAATGCCGCCCCAATAAATTTAATAAAAATTTTAAAGAGTCCTTCTCAATAGTCTTATACCAAGTTATCACATTTCTTGAGGTCTATCCTGAAGACACAATTTGAAAATACAGGAAAAAAAGCTTATACCCAAAGTGTCATTACCAACAATAAATGATTATAATGCAACAAAATGATTCAATATATAATTACAAAATAATCAAAGGATAAAATTTTATAAGAAATATGCAGGACCTATATGAAAAAAACTCTAAAACTATTGTATGTCAAAGGACTTAAAAGAAGGCTTGAATAAATTTTATGGATTAGAAGACTCAATTTTGTAAAGCTGCTATTTTTTTTCCTAGTTAATATGTACATATAATGATACTCAAAAATCCAGTGGGATGCTTTCTTTGGAACATAGCTGATGTTTCTAAAGCTTATCCAGATACATAAATGTATGAGATTATTATTATTTTTTTTAAATTAATCCTTACTCAAAGAAATGTTTATTGATTTGAGAGAGAGAGAGAGAGAGAGAGAGAGAGAGAGAGAGAGAGAGAAAGAGGAAGAGAAAGAGAGAGAGAGAGGAGGGGGAGAGGAGAAACATTGGCCAGTCATCTCCTATATGTAACTGGGGCTCAAACCCACAACCTAGGTAAGTTATATGCCCTGAGCAGGAATGAAACCTGAGACTTTTTGGTTTACCAGATGACACTCCAATCAACTGAGCCACACCAGCCAGGGCGAGACTATTTTTTAAAATTCTAAATAAAAAAAGAATGTAATAAAGAGAAATTTGCCCTGTTAGATATTTAAATATGCTATATAGTTATAATCAAACAGTATGATTTTGGGGCTAACATAGAGAAAAAAATAAGTGGGATAAAAGAGATTTCAGATATAGATCAAAATATATATTAGACTTTATTTTATGATGCAGGTGGCACTTTAATTATTAATTTTGTGGGAGATGACTATTTAACAAAAAGGTGTTAAGTTGGTAAGCATTTGTTAAGAAAATAAATATAGATACTTCCTCATTCTTTGTACCAAATAAATTCCAGAAGTATTAAAGATTTTAAAAAAGTAATATTAAACTAGAAGAAAATATAATGTTGAAGTTGAGAATTCTTTTCTAAGCATGAATAAAAACAAAAAAAGATTGACTATATAAAAATCAAAATACATTGAAAAAATAAAAAATCTCAACATCTGAGATAAGAAAATAATTAATGCCTTCAAAATACAAAGAGTTCTAAAATATCAATAATAAAAGGGACAGCCCAGCCAATATTGTTCAGTGGTTGAACATTGGCCCATGAACCAGGAGGTCATGGTTTGATTCGTAATTAGGGCACATATCCAGGTTGAAGGCTTGAAATCCAGTAGGGAGCTTACAGTGGGCAGCTGATCAATGATTCTTTCTCAACATTGATGTTTCTATCTCTCTCTCCCTCTCCCTTTCTCACTCTGAAATCAATAAAAACATATTTAACAACTATAAAACATATTTAAAAAAGGAGAGGAAAAAAAAGACAAATTCTTTTTTATATTACATTTTCATATTAATAGAAAACTTAATCCTACCTAATAAAAGAGTAATATGCAAATTGACCATACATTCGCTACACCCACCAGGCATGCCCATCAGCCAATCAGAGTGAGTATTCAAATTAACCCAACCAAGATGGCTATGGCCACAGAGGGAGCAGGAGGGAGGCTTGGGTTGCCCCTGGCGATGAAGGAAGTCAAGCTTTCCACACACCCTGGCGGTCCCAGGCCTCCGCTTAAGGCAACAAAGTTTCAATTGTAGAAGATAAATAAATCCTAGATACCAGGGACTCTGCTTGGTTAGCCTGAGGGTGTGGCCAGCCTGTAACCACCACAGGTCCCTCGTCCAGGCCACCTCATGCCCCAAGGGAACACCCACCCTGATCCAGGACACCCTTCAGGGCAAACCAGCTGGTCCCCACCCATGCACCAGACCTCTATCCTATCTAATAAAAGAGTAATACCCAGATTGACCATCACTCCAACAGACAAGATGACTGCCCCCAGGTGGTCAAAAGATTCTGCCCCAATATGGACACAAGATGGCTAGCAGGGGAGGGCAGTTGGGAGGGACCAGGCCTGTAAGGGAGGGCAGTTGGGGGTGATCAAGCCTGCAAGGGAGGGCAGTTAGGGGTGACCAGGTTGGCAGAAGAGGCGGTGACTGGGCCTGCAGGGAAGGGCAGTTGGGAGGGACCCAGGCCTGCAGAGGAGGGCAGTTAGGGCAAACAGGCTGCCAGGGGATTGGTTAAGGGGTGATTAGGCTGGCAGGCAGAAGCGGTTAGGGACAATCAGGAAGGCAGGCAGGTGAGCAGTTGGGAGTCAGCAGTCCTGGATTGTAAGAGGGAAGTTTGACTACCCTCAAGGGGTCCCAGATTGGAGAGGGAGCAGGCTGGGCTGAAAGACATCGCCCCCAAGCATGAATTTCATGCGCCGGGCCTCTAGTTAAAAAATAAACAGGAAATGTATAAAAGGAGTAACATAGACTATCAGTAAGCATATGAAAAAATGTTAACTCTAACATGTAATATAACATAAGATAGAAAATAGGGAAAAACTCAAGATAATAAGACTTGCACACCATTTTTGCAAATAATTAAAAAATCTTTATACCCAATAATAAACTTGTGTAAAAGTAGGCATTTTTACATTTTATTGGTGGATGTGTTAATTGATGCAATCTTTCAATAGATCAATTTAACAACTGGTAGCAAAGTCTTAAAAAAATGTGTACATTCATTTAAAAAATATATTTATTTTAGAGAGAAAGGGAGAGAAAAAGATAGATAGAAACATCAATAATGAGAGAGAATCATTGTTCTGCTGCTTCCTGCATGACCCCTCTAGAGATCTAGCCCACAACCCAGGCATGTGCCCTGATGGGAATTGAAATCTGGCCTTCTGGTTCATAGGTCAATGCTCAACTATTGAGCCACACAGGTCTGGCTCTTTTTTTTTTTTTTTTAAATAGAGAGAGAGAAACATTGATGAGAAAGAGAAACATCAATTGGTTGCATCCTGTATGAGCCCCAACTGGAGTTTGAACCCACAACCTAGGTGTGTGCCTTGACCAGCTGCAGATATATGGAATGATCCTCCAACCAACTGAGCTGCCTAGCCAGGACTCCACATTCATACAGGGGATTAAATTTTGTTTAGGAAGTGTTTTTATTAACATGAGAAATAATTTCTGAGTGGAAAAAATTTTATATAGTGAGATTTATAAATGAGGTTTTAAAATCCTTTAGAGAAAATATTTAGATTGAGTACTCCATAATGTTAACAGTGGTTGTATTATGGGTATTCTTTTCTTCTCTTCCTCCTCTTCCCCCTCCTCCTCCTCCTCTTCCTCCTCCTCCTCCTCCTCCTCCTTCTATTCCTCTTCTTCCTTCTTCTTAATTTTTCAATGTTGCATGACCACTGTTATAGCTAAAATATAAAACTTATTCTATTTTAATAGAGGCTGCTTAATTTCTAACCTTGTGACTGATTCAGAGGGGGCAGTCAATAAATGTTTGTTAATTGAATTGTTGCCTGGCTACCAAGCCCACCCACAATTTTTTAAACATTTAGAATTCTCTCTTTCAGGAAGGGATTTAAAAACTGGTTCATATAACACTTAATCCCTGGGTACATATGAGTCGAGTAATTCATTAATTACCTAGGCACTATTTTTCCAGGAAATATAGATCATTTAGATATTGGTGTAGCTAGAGGTCTTTTTGGCACCAACATCAAATTTTAAAACTTTCAGATGTTTGGAAATATTTCTCAATCACTCTACTTAGGTTCTTTAATTTAGAAATGTATATTTTGCCTACATTAAAGTATAAGGCATTTTCATATTCATATTATTTGAGATCTGTGCATAGTTTTATTGTAATTTTACTAGATGGCCATTTAGACACAGCTTTTTATAAAGGGCAAGTTTACTTTTCTTAAATTAACTGTGGAAAGAGTTACTGCCTCCATACAATGGAATAAAGTTTGGGCTCTAAAAACTCACAGAAAGGGACTTTTTATTAACAGGTGTACAGGTGTATCTTTCCCCAGGTACCCATGTGAGTATCAGTCAGTAAAGTTGCTTTTGTGGTCTAAAAGCCTCTGTGCTCTTATGTTTCTTTTATCAAATAACCCAGATGTTTTTCTTCAGCTCATAAAGAAAACATGGCGCCACCTACAAGTACTCTCTAGTATTACATTATGACCAAGTCTGAATTTTATTTAGCAAACACTTTTTGAACTCCAATATACTAGTAGTCAGGCACAACCACCAGAGCTCTGAAGATGAATGAGACACTCCTTGCCATGACCAAATTTTCAGTCTAGTTGAGAAGACAGACATTATTTGGGGTGTGTGGTGCCAGAAGAACATGTCATAAGTTCATGTGTCATTTTAGCCCTGGTGTTCAATATGGACACTGGGGAGATCAGACTCCACACAGGGAGACCAATTAAATTCCCTTTTAAAATTCAAAAGTAGTATTTATTTGTCCAATGGGGGGAAAACTACCATTTTTGACACTGTTGTCTATCCTCAGGCCAATGGGAAATATCATACCAAAATCTTTTATTTCAAACAAATGATTGTGTTTGCGATTTTGAGAATTGTCTCCCAATGAGATGTCAACTTAACTGATGGTTGTTCTCAAGCATTTTTAGCTTTCTTCCATAACTCCTTATGAATAAACTTAAGACGGACCAAAATTTCCACTTTTCCTTGCACTTCTCTCATAAGTTGACAGAAAAATCAATGGGAATCAATTACAAATTATATCAAGTGATTCTAGCCAAAAGGCTTAGAAGAGATAATTTATAAACAAGATCATCTAGATGTTGAATTGATTGTGTTTTATTTGTTCACATCACCTCTACAGGTATGATCAGATTGTTAGCACATTCAAATTTTCAGATGCCTTGAAAATTCTCAGTTCAAACAAGAGATTCTGGTAGTTTTTCTCTCATCCAATTTTCAAAATTGTTTTAAAAATGTAACAGGTAGTCCTAGCTGGTTTGGCTCAGTGGATAGAGCCTGCGGACTGAAGAGTCCTGGGTTAGATTCCAGTCAGGGGCACATGCCCCAGTTTCAGGCTCTATCCTCAGTAGGAAGTGTGCAGGAGGCAACTGGTCTGAGTCTCTCTCATCATTGATGTTTCTATCTTTGTCTCCCTCTTCCTTCCTCTCTGAAATCAATAAAAAATAAAATAAAATAAAAATAAATGTAAGAATCACTAACTGCATTAAAAGAAAAAAAAGATGTAACAGATAAATTTTCCAGGAGGAAATTTTTCAGAAAAAAAATATGTAATCTCACTTTTAAATCATCTTATTAATCTTCTAATTCTTCTTTAGTTGAAGGATTCAGCGGTCTGGACACATGTTCCTAATTTTCCTAGTTGATGATATTTTATAATTTTGAGGGGTATCCCTGTGGATGAGTGTAGGTACAATTTATTCATTTTAATATGTTGTATGACTATACCATAATTATTTTCTTGTTAAATATTTAGCCTTGCTGTTGTTTGGGAAATTGTTCCTTTTATGATGTAAATTCTCCTTATATTCCTATAAATGCAGGATAGACTCAATGCTAAGAATCGGGATTGTGGAGCTAAAATTGTCTGGGTATGAATTCCACCTGTGGAATCTCAAGAGAACTACTGAACAAAGCAGTGTCTTAGTTTTTCCTCCTTTGATATTAATAGTACCTACACAGTCATTTCTCTCAGCACTTTGGAAGATATTACCTCATTCTCTGGCATTTACAGTTCTGATAAGAACTGTTGAAATTCCTTAAGATAATGTATCTTTTTTTCTATCATGGCTTTTAGGATTGTCCCTTTACCCTTAGTGTACTCAAATTTCACTATAACGTATCTTTGTGTGGAATTTATTTTATTTTTTTCTGTTTAGAATCTGATGTACATGACAACATGTTTCTTCATTTCTGTAAAATTATCTGCATTACTTTTATAAATGTTTCTTCTCAGTCATGCCTTTCATTGTTTTATTTTGGCACTTCTGCTAGACACTTCTTAGAATCAATCTTATTCCCAAGTCTCTTTAATTCTCATTAATTTTTTTGATTGCCTCTCTGTACAGCATCCTGAGTTAGTCTCACTACTATTTTTCAGTACACTGATTTATCCTTGCTATGTCATGTCTAGAGTTTATCCCATCTATTGCATTAAAATATTTTTATTGATTTCAGAGAAAAAGGGAGAGAGAATGATAAAAACATCAATGATGAGAGGGAATCATTGATCAGCTGCCTCCTGCATGTCTACCACTGGGGACCAAGACCAAAACCCAGGAATGTGTCCTGACCTAGAGTTGAACTGTGGCCTCCTGATTCATAGGTCAACACTCAACCTTTGAGCCACACTGGCTGGGCCCATCTATTGCGTTTTTATTTCAATGGTTGTATTTTTCATTTCTAAGATTTCTAATGATTTTCTTTTAAAAATAGATTGATTTTGCTTTTGCTTTTGTTTTTCTTTTTTATCTTCTTCATTTTCAGTTGAAATTATTTCTTCATTTACTTATTTAAAAATTCTAAATGTATTTATGTTCATGTCTGTCAGAATATTCTAAAATATTAATTTCATATAGAGTGATTTAATATTCTGATTCTGTTGACTGATTTCTGTTTCTTCTTAACTATTTTAAAAAATTTTTATTATTGGAAGTGTTACCTATGTCCCCCTTTTACTTTCTTGACTCCTTCTAGCCCATTCCTTCCCTCCCCCAGGCCTTCACCATCCCGTTACTTATGTCCATGGGTTATACATATATGCATACAAGTTCTTTGGTTGATTTCTTACCACCCACCTACCCTTTCCCAACTTTCCTCTGAGATTCTGCAAACTGTTCTATGCTTCTATGAATCTGGATCCATTTTGTTCAAAAGTTTATTTTGTTCATTAAATTCCACATATGAGTGAGATCATGTGATACTTGTCTTCTCCAACTGGCTTATTTCATTTAGCGTAATAATCTCCAAGTCCTCCATGCTATTTCATAGGGTAAGAGTTCCTTCTTTTTTACTGCTGCATAGTATTCCATGGTGTAAATGTACCACAGCTCTTTTACACATTCCTCTACTGATGGGCACTTGGGCTGTTTCCAGATCTTAGCTATTATAAATTGTGCTGCTATGAACATAGGGGTGCATATGTTCTTTCTGATTTGTACTTTGAGTTTCTTAGGATATATTTCTAGAAGTGGGGTCACTGGGTCAAATGTTGGCTACATATTTAATTTTTTTACAAAACTCTATACTATTTTCTATAATGGCTGAACCAGTCTGCATTCCCACCAGCAGTGTACTAGGATTCCTTTTTCTCCACATCCTTACCAGCACTTGTCATTTGTTGATTTGTTGATAGTAGCCATTCTGACAGGTGTGAGGTGATACCTCATTCTTGTTTTAATTTGCATTTCTCTGATGATCAGTGACTGAGCATTATTTCATACTAGTGGCCTGGTGCACAAAATTCATGCACAGAGTGGGGAGTTCCCTCAGCCCAGCCCACCCCCTCTCCAATCAGGGACTCCTTGGGGGATGTCTGACTGCCAATTTAGACCTAACAGGGATTGGACCTAAACTGGCAGTCAGACATCCCTCTCACAATCTGGGACCACTGACTCCTAACCGCTTACCTGTCTGCCTGCCTGATCACCCCTAACTGCCTCTGCCTGCCTGCCTGATTGCCCCTAACTGCCCTCCCCTGCCAGCCTGATCTTGCCCCCAACTATCTCTGCCTACCTGATCACCCCTAACTTTCCTCCCCTGCCGGCCTGATCTCACCCCCAACTGCCCTCCCCTGCTGGCCTGGTTGCCCCCAACTTTTCTCCCTGCTGGCCTGATATTACACCCAATGGCTCTCCCCTGCAGCCTGATCTTGCCCCAAACTACCTCCATTGCTGGCCTGGTTGCCAACAATTGCCCTCCCCTGCAGGTCTGATCTCACCCCCAACTTCCCTTCTTTACTGGCCAATTTGGTTCTGATTGGTCAGTTTCTGTGTCAGTCAGCATCAAAAGCTCCACCTCGTAGGCAGCCATTGGCTCCTCACAGTTGATCCATATTTGGTTCTGATTGGTCAGTTTACATGCCAGTCAGCATCTCTGGGCCTATCAACAGGGCCTGATCAGAGAGGCAGGGCTGATTAGCAGTCCCAGTGGAGGCCTAGAGAGAAATGGAGGTGTGGCTGCTGGCCCGGCCTGGAGAGAAAGAGAGAGGCAAGTGCTGATCAGACCCTGCTTCTCTCTTCAGGCCTCTCTCTGGGCTTGATTTGCAGCCCCTTTGGCAGTCAGTGTTGGTTCACTGCAGGACTGAATTCTGATTGATCAAGCCTCTGGTGGTGACGGACCCAGGGTTTTCACATATTAGGATGTCTCTTGGCCATCTGTATGTCCACTTTGGAGAAGTGTCTATTTAGGTCCTTTGCCCATTTTTTAATTGGATTGTTTGACTTCTTTTTGTAAAGTTGTATGAGTTCCTTACGTATTTTGGATATTAATCCTTTATCATATGTACTAGTATCATTGCCAAATATGTTCTCCCATGAAGTGGGCTCCCTTTTTATTTTGTTGATTGTTTCTTTCACTGTGCAGAAGCTTTTTATTTCGTGTAATTACATTTGTTTGTTATGTCCTTAGTTTCCTTAGTCCTAGGAGATGTATAAGCAAACATATTGCTATGGGAGATGTCTGAGATTTTACTGCCTATGGTTTCTTCTAGGATGTCTATGGTTCCACATATTACATTTGTCCTTTATCTTTTTTGAGTTTTTATTATGTAGGGTGTAAGTTGCTGATCTAGTTTCATTTTTTTTCATGTATCTGTCCAATTTTCCCCAACATCATTTATTGAAGAGACTATCTTGACTACATTGTATGTTCTTGCCTCTTTTGTCAAATATTGAGTGTAATAGCTTGTGTCAATTTCTAGAGTCTCTGTTCTGTTCCATTGATCTATATGTCTGGTTTTGAGCCAGTACCAGGCTGTTTTTATTACAATGGCTTTGTAGTATAACTTGATATCTGGTATTGTGATTTCTCCAACTTTGTTCTTCTTTCTAAGAATGTTGTGGTTATCCAGGATCCTTTTTGGTTCCATATAAATTTTTTTGGAGACTTTCAACCAATCCACTCTATTTAAAGTATTCCCCCATATTCACGCCTCTTTTTCACTGTCACTGATACAACCAATTTCTGATTTTTAAAAAAATACATAGTGTAAATCATGTTGGATTTGGTTTTGGGGTTTCCCCAATATTGGCTTAGGATTCAGTTTTTTTTTTCTTTTTAGAGAGAAAGGAAAGGAAAAGAATATAGATATAGAAACATCCATGAGAGAGAAACATTGATTGGTTGCCTCCTGGGCACCCCTTCTGTGGATCGAGCCTACAACCCAGGCAAGTGCTCTGACCAGGACTCGAACCAGTGACCTCTTGGTTCATGGTTGATATTAAACCACTGAGCTACACCAGCTGGGCTGGTCTCACTTTTTTAAAAATGTTTTTTCTTTATCACTTTTTTTTTAATTTATAAATTTTATTTATTTATTTAATAAATCTTTATTGTTCAGATTATTACATTTGTTTCTCTTTTTTTCCACCATAGCTCCCCTCCACTCGGCTCCCGCCCTCCCTCTACCCTAACCTTGCCCTGCATTGTCCTCATCCATAGGTGTATGATTTTTGTCCAGTCTCTCCCTGCACCCCCGCCACCCTTTTCCCCCTGAGAATGTCAGTCCTCTCCCTTTCTATGCTCCTGATTCTATTATACTCACCATTTTACTCTGCTCATCAGATTTTTAATTCAATTAATTTTTAGATTCACTTGTTGATAGATATGTATTTGTTGTTCATAATTTTTATCTTTACCTTTTTCTTCTTCTTCCTCTACTTAAAGAGTACCTTTCAGCATTTCATATAATACTGGTTTGGTGGTGATGAACTCCTTTAGCTTTTTCTTATCTGTGAAGCTCTTTATCTGCCTTTCAATTCTGAATGATAGCCTTGCTGGGTAGAGTAATCTTGGTTGTAGGTTCTTGATATTCATCACTTTGAATATTTCTTGCCTCTCCTGTCTGGCCTGCATAGTTTCTGTTGAGAAATCAGCTGACAATCATATGTGTGCTCTCTTGTAGGTAATTAACTGTTTTTCTCTTACTGCTTTTAAGATTCTCTCTTTCTCTTTTGCTCTTGGCATTTTAATTATCATGTGTCTTGGTGTGGTGCTCTTTGCATTTTTTTTATTTGGGGTTCTGTGTGCTTCCTGGACTTGTAAGTCTATTTCTTTGACCAGATGTGGGAAGTTTTCATTCATCATTTCTTCAAATAGATTTTCAGTATCTTGCTCTCTCTCTTCTTTTGGCACCCCCATAATTCTGATGTTGGTACACTTGAAGTCGTCCAAGAGGCTCCTTACACTATGTTCTAATTTTTGGATTCTTTTTTCTTCTTGCTTTTCCAGTTGAGTGTGCTCCGCTTATTTATGTTTCAAATTTTTTATTGATTCTTGTGTTCCTCTAGTCTGCTGTTAGGTCTCTGTATAATATTTTTTATTTCAGTCAGTGTATGTGTAATTTCTAGTTGGTCCTTTTTCATCTCCTCTTTGGTCTCACTAAATTTATCCATCTTTTCTAGAAAATTCTTGAAAAACCTTATAACCGTGGTTTTGAACTCTATATCGAGTCATTTGTTTTCCTCCATTTCTTTTGTTTGTGATCTGTTTCTTTGTCCCTGCATTTTCACTATGCCAGGAGAACTTCTGTGTTGGAATCAGCCTTATGATACAAGACTTTCAAAACTGCAAAAGTGTCTCTGTTGAGCTTGGATGGGGTGGAGTCACAGAGCGCCTTGGCTTCCAGTCAGCCCCGCCCTACATGGCCCCTGGGTCTCAAGTGTCTCCCCATAATCATTGGAGCCATCTTGTGCGCACACACGCATGCCTCTAGACTGCTGCCTTTCCGACTCCCCTGTGCTCTGGGACCTGTATGAGTCTGGGTTCCTAGGGTCTCGCCCGAAACTGGGGTTTAGTGGAGTTAGAAGTGGCACAGTTGGGAGGATCTGTCTCCTGCCCACTGGAGAAAGCCAGTGGCACAATCAGCAGTCTGTCTTCTGGGCACAGTGGCATGCGTGCCCCCAGACCTCTGCCCTTTCATGGCTCCCCTAAATTTCTGGGCACTCCTCCCTTTTCACTGTCCAGACTCCCCCCATATGAGTCTCACCCAGACCTGGGGTTCAGTGCTGTAGGATAAGGGGTTCAGTGCAGTTGGGAGTTTGTGTCTCCCTCCCACCAGAGGAAGCCAGTCAGGTACTCCACCGCTTGCTCTCTCCATGTGTGCGTCTCCGTACCTCAGCTTTTTGCAGCTCCTCTGATTCTCCATGAGCCCCTCTCTTTCCTTCTAGTTGTAGAATTTCCACTCAGCCAGCTTTCCTGTGGTTCTGGATGATGTCTGTTCTGTCTTTTAGTTGCAGTTTTGAAATTGTTGTGCGAGGCAGCAGTTTAGGTGTTCACTTATGCCGCCATCTTGGTTTTCTCTCTTTTTATCATTCTTGTCTCTGGTTTAAAAATTCTTAAATTTCTTTTTTGCTTCTCTTATTCTCTTCATTCCTTGGGGTTTATTGGTTCTTAAAATATTATTTTAGGGGAATTGAATGAAAGAAGGTGAGGTGATTAGCCAAAAAACATATATACATAATATACAGACACAGAAAACAGTGTATTGATAGGCAGAGGGGAAGGGGAGGTGGGAGTTGGTGGAGGTGGGTGAAAGAGACTTGTCTTGGGGCAATTGGTGCACAATACAGTGTGAAGATGATATTTTATTGACTTGGACACTTGAAACCTGTATGGTTTTGCAAACAAATGTCATCCCAATAAATTCACTTAAAAATACAATATAAAAATATATAACTTTAATGATGTTTGAAAGGAAGAAAAATCTGGTGGTTCCATCCTTCATCTTAACTCTAAATTTTAAATTTTTGACTACTTTTTTTGTGTTCAGTTTCTTCATACATTTTGATAGGTATTATTCAGATTCATTTGTAATAAAAGAGTTTTTGTTTCTATTTTACTCTTATTCTGTAAAATACTTGCTTTCAGAACTCAGCCATTATTGCTGCAAGGAAGACAGTCACTTTATCAAGAAACCACATAGAAAGGAACCCACAGCAAGGAACCATTTGCCATGCTTGTACATGAGCCTTCTTGGAAGTGGGTCCCTTTGCCCCAATTGAACTGCTTCAGCTGCTCCAGACATCCCTGCTGAACCATGCTAAGTCACAGATTCACGAAGAAAGAAAAAAAAAATTATTGGTATTATTTTAAGCCACTGTGGCTTAAGGTGGAAGTCCCATGCCCAGTGTGGTGCCCAGAAGTTTTGTGACTACTAGTTCTTGATAGTCTAGCCCTCAACCCAGAGACAGACTACACAGTGCTCTTTGTGTAGGTCCAGTGAGCGGTCTGGTTCAGTTGCTGGCTACCAGGCTGTGTCTGTAGTCCTCCTTTCGAAGACTGCAGTTCTTTGTGAACTCTTCATCTCAGGCAGCATTGGGTAGCAGAGTGGGTTCTATTCCTCACAATGATACTTGCTTCGGACCTCCTCCATCTGATACATAACATTTGAAGTCTTTGTTATTCTGCAGGACTGGAACTTCTAGGTGCTGAACCTTCTTGCATACCTAGAACCCAGAAGCTTCATTCTCCTTCACTGTTTTTGAGGTCAAGATCAGAAGGAGAGAATTTGGGGGTGGTGGGGGTTGGGGGAGGGAAGAGACTGGATTCTTAAACAGTTTCAGTGGTTCATTATGTTCACTTCTCCCCTACTTCCACTGCCATTTCCACATGGTACTTGGAAATTCTAATGAAAAGAGATTTTTATTTTGATTTTGAGCCCAACTGTGACTTGTTTACTTTTTTCTAAAAGAATTTTTAAACAATGTTTTTATTGATTTTAGAGAGAGAATAAAGGAGAGAGACATAGAAACATTGATGATTGGCTGGCTCCTGTATACCCCCAACTGGAGATCAAGTCTACAACCCAGAAATGTGCCCTGTATAGGAACTGAACTGGTGACCTCCTGGTACATGGGTCAATGCTTAACCACTGAATTACACCAACCGGGCTACTTTTTTCTTCCTATATATTGTAATATTATTTGGTGTTTGGATTAGTGGGTTGGCTATTTTTGTTTGTTTTAAGCATGATCCTATTCTCCATCTTCACATGAAGTCCTAGGTTTGACTTTTTGTTGTTGTTGTTAGAAAGTAATATCTTTATTTCTTCTGATGGTAATCTTCCCAGTCCTCTTCACAGCCACATCTATCTATACTTCCTTCCCTCCAGTGTCAGGGCAGAAATCTTTACTTCCAACAGGGCTCCATCCACCTGAGCTCATTATGCCAGCTTCTCTTCCATCCTCACTCTCTTTCTCCCTGTTGGCTTAGCTCTTCCATCCTAGGTAAAAACTTTCCCTCAATTCCACCTGCTCCCACAGTACTGTCTCATATTGTTCTTTCATCCCTGCTGAATTTCTCAAACCACCTTAGAAAACATCATCAGGTTGAGGTGGGAAATGTTCCTAGTCTGTAGGTTAGAGAAAGAAACAGAATCCTTTGATTCAGCCATATCTGTGCCACTCCTTGGATTTCATAGTAATGTAATCTAGTAGGTTCACTTCTCCCTTTTATTTTTAAATCAGCTTGATTAGGTTTCTGCCCCTTTAAACTAAAAGACTAGCTAACCATCCACCCACAAGGCTTTAAACAGCCCTTCTGAAATGATTCCAAATCCACATTTTATTTCTAAATTAAATTTATTGCAGTGACATTGGTTAATAAAACTACATAGGTTTCAAGGGTACAATTCTATGGTCCATCATCTTTTATTGCATTGTGTGCCCACCATCTCAAAGTCAAATCTTCTTCCATTAGCATATTGACCCTCTTTACCTTTTATTACCCTCCCCTTTTAGCCCTCTTTCCACTGGTAACCACCATACTATTGTCTTTTTATGAGTTTTTATTTGTGTGCTTTTCTTGATTGTTCACTTGTTGCTTTCAATTTTACATACCATATATGAATGAAATCATATAGTTTTTAATTTTTTCTTATTTATTTCACTTGAGCATAATATTCTCAAGATCTATCCTTGTTCTCACAACTGGCAGTATTTCATCTTTTCTCATGGCTGAATAGTATTTCATTGTATATATGTATCATGTCTTCTTTATCCAATCATCTACCAAATCCATTTTTAAAATACTACCTTGCTTTTAAGCTCTTTGGACATGCTTCGGTTTCCTGCTAACAATCTCTATTTGGGTATTTCTTACATTTCTACCTCACATTCCAAGTCTGAATTTGTTTTCCTTCCCCAAAACCTTTCTTTTTTTCTAAGAGTCCATATTTTGGCTAATCCAATCACCAGACTAGAGGTCTTAGAATTATCTTCAACCTTTACCTCTCCTTCTCTTCCTGCCTACCTTTATTCTGTCAATTACTAAATCCTATTGATGTTATTTTTAATTTAAAAAGTTTTAATGAATAGCTAATATAGTCACATAGTTGAAATTTGGAAGGGTAAAGATTGAAAACAAGTTTCTTCCTGCCCTGTTCCTATCCATCTAGAAAATAGGCAATGTTATCAGTTTCTTGTAAAGTCTTTCAGAGATATGTGAAAATATATACAGATATTCTCTTTTTCCTTTTCACATGAATAGTACTGTATAAATTACATTGTTCTGTAACCTTGCTCTTTCATGTAGCATAGTTTTAGAGATTTTCTTGTATTCGTGCTTTTATTTTTTTAATCCTCACCTGATGATATGTTTATTGATTACAGAGAGAAGAGAGAGAGAGAGAGAAAGAGAGAGAGAGAGAGAGAGAGAGAGAGAGAGAGAGAGAGAGAGAGAGAAATGTGTGATGAGAGAAAAATATCTACCGGTTGCCTCTTATATGTACCCCAATTGGGTATGGAACCCACAAGATAGGTAAGTGCTCTGACCTGGAATCAAACCTGCAACCTTTTGGTGCACGGTATGATGTTTCAAGCAATGAGCAACCTGGCCAGGACTGTATTCATGCTTTTTAATGACTGTGTAATGTTCCATGGTATGGATATACTTCCCTTCACTAACGAATGTAGGTCCTCTGGATTTTACTCTGGTGGGCTGGGTTGTGCTGAGTCTGACTCAGGGTAATTATATTGTAGTCAGGACAAGTAAGGTGTTTGGTCCAGAGCCATTGCCAGCACTCTAAAAGGACTCTGAGGGGCCAACAGTGGGTGAAGTACAAAGAGCTGGGGTCCTGGAGTGAGGGATGGCACATTCTAAATAGGGCCCAGACCCTTCCAGAGAAAAATCAGTTTGTAGAGAGATTTCTCTTGGACCCCAGAATGTCTTCTGAAGCAAGGAGACCTATTGGCCTCAGAGAATGCTAACCACCTGACTGAAATGGCTCCGTCTGATTTGGGGTCACAGTGTTTGTCTGAAATGAGTATAAATGAGTGGCTGGCTTTAAGCAATGTGCTTTCAAGGACTCAGTCTGTGATTGTCTAGGCACCCCCACCGTGTTTAAGCTACTAAACCCTTTCTTTACTTAAAAAAACAAAAACCTTTTATTGATTTCTGAGCAGGGGAGGGGGGAGGAGAGAGAAAGGGGAGGCGGGAAACATCAAGGATGAGAGAGAATCATTGATCAGCTGCTTCCTGCCCATCCCCCACTGGGAATTGAACCCGCAACCTGGGCATGTGCCTAACTGGAAATCGAACCCTGACCTCCTGGTTCATAGGTCGAGGCTCAACCACTGGGCCATGCTGGCCAGGCCTTTACTGACTTTTTAAAATCAATGGTCAGCCCACACCAGTTAAGCCTTTGCCCAAGTGGGGAGTGTCAGTGGTCTGCCTCTCTCTGACCTGGCCAGAGAAGACCTCTGACTACCCCACAGATGCTTCTTCTCTGTGGCTAACGGTGTGGAACGCTGGAGGGAGAAATAATTACTCCTCTTCCCTCTTTGGCTGGGATTCCAGTTCTTCTCCCTCCCACTGGGTCTGAGGAAGGAGAAGCACCACGAAAGCTGGCTGTGTCTCCGTGAGAAAATGCACTCACCCATAGGGGAAAGAAGCAACTGTGCTCTATCATTAGCCTAATCAGACTGGTCAGGAGAGTAGCCTCCTCGTGGTATTGTTTGCCACGATGCATCTGAATCTTGGTGCACCATCTTCATAAGGAGTGGTTTGTTTCATTTTCTGGCCTGATTCCTCATAGCTGGATGTAGGAGTGAGGTCCTAACCGGCGGGGTAGGGGTGGGGTGGGAAAGCTTCCAACAGGGAAGTTCAGCATCCTGGGCACCTATCATAAGCCCAACACTAGGCTGGTGCCATGGAGGAGTAGGTGAGTAACAGGAAAAGTGTGGGCTTTGGGGGTTTCTATACCAAATTGGGGGTATACAGATGGCTTCTCATGTTGTCAAGTGTGTTCCACATAGAGAGGAACAGGGGGCTGGGGAGCCAAGGGTGGTTTGATCCAGCCTAGAGCAGCACTGGAAGCTTCCATCAGAGTCGAGAAGAAAGTTTATGTGTTGGTGAGACAAAGATGGGGAGGAAGTGTGGAAGGGAAACTAGAGGGGCATAGGCACAGGAATGTGCAACAGAATGGGGTGTTCTGTGAACTGCAGGGAGCCTGGTTGGCACAGAAGCCCTGTCTCTTCCACAGTGGGCTCCTCATGTTGCTGACAGAGAGCCAAGGAAATGCCAGGCACAGCATTGTCACTTAGGTTTTGTCTTTTGGTGGCAGTGGGAGAAGCAAGGGCTTGGGGGTGAGCAAGAAGGACATGAGTGACCAGAGGTGAAGCTACAGTCATGATTCAGAGGCTGGAAGTGGGGGCACTTAGTTTTCCAGGCACTTCAGTGTCCCATAGGATGTGACAAGAAGCCCAGCTCCTAAGGGCCACCTTCCATATAGCCCTGAAACCTGCCTTGTAGAGGTAGTGGGTAATTAGAGTCATGGGAGCTGGATATGCTGACATTGGTTAGCTCTTGGCTATACTTCTTCCCTTTTTTTCAGTGGAGTTCAAGTTGGTTGGTCTTTAGACCAAGATATAAGGTCTCTCTGTTTATTCAAATTGTGGCTGATTATGAGCTTATTGGAGATATTCCAGTATTATTATTATTGTTATTATTATTATTTGGGCCACTGTTTGAGCCCAAAGGTAAATGATTCAGTGCCAGAGTGGGGCCTGTATTTTCCACTGGAATATCTTCTAATATTTTCAATCAGTTTTTCTTCTGTGTAGACGCTGATTCTCTCTCTCTCTCTCTCTCTCTCTCTCTCTCTCT
>JAAGEH010000011.1:7210707-7260056 GCA_011751065.1 Lasiurus cinereus | reverse complement strand
TATGAACTTCCCTCTCAAGACTGCTTTCACTGTGTCCCATAAATTTTGTATTGTTGTGTTGTCATTGTCATTTGTTGCCATGTTTTTTATTTCTTCCTTGATCTCTCTGGTTACCCAGTCATTGTTTAATAGCATGCTGTTTAGTCTCCATGTGTTTGATTTCTTTCTATTGTTTTTATTATAGTTGATTTCTAGTTTTATGCCACTGTGGTCTGAGAAAATGCTTGATATGATTTCTATCTTCTTGAATTTTCAGAGACTTTTCTTATGACCCAACATATGATCTATCTTTGAAAATGACCCATGTGCACTGGAGAAGAATGTATATTCTGTGGCTTTGGGGTGAAATGTTCTGAAGATGTCAATGAATTCCATCTGGTCTAGTGAGTCATTTAGGATTGATGTTTCTTTGCTGATTTTTTGTTTAGAGGATTTGTCCAATTGTGACAGTGGGGTATTAAAGTCTCCTACTATGATTGTATTGCTGTCAATCTCTCCCTTAATATCCTCCAAGAGTTTTTTTTATGTATTTAGGTGCTCCTATATTGGGTGTGTATATGTTTACCAGAGTTATTTCTTCTTGTTGGATTGTTCCCTTTAGTATTATGAAGTGGCCTTCTTTATCTCTTATTATGTCCTTCACTTTGAGATCTAATTTGTCAGATGTAAGTATTGCAACCCCAGCTTTTTTTTCATTTCCATTTGCCTGAAATACCATCTTCCATCCCTTCACCCTCAATCTATGTGCATCTCTTTTCCTGAGGTGGGTTTCTTGCAGACAGCAGATATATGGATCATGTTTTCCTATCCAATCGGTTACCCTATGTCTTTTGATTGGAGCATTTAAGACGTTTACATTTAAAGTTATTATTGAAAAGTACTTATCTGTTGCCATTTTTAGTCCTTACCCCCGAGTTCCTTCTTCGCTTCCTCTTTCTTTTTATTACAGCAGACCCTTTAACATTTCTTGCATTGCTGGTTTGGTGGTAATATATTCCCTTAGTCCTTTTTTGTCTGTGAAGCTTCTGATTTCACCTTCAATTTTGATTGAAAACCTTGCAGGGTACAGTATTCTTGGATTCAGACCCTTCCTTTGCATGACTTTGTATATTTAATTCCATTCCCTTCTGGCCTGATGAGTTGCTGTTGAAAAATAGGTAGCTAGTCTTATGTGGGTTCCTTTGTAGATAACTTTCTGTTTCTCTCTGGCTGCTTTTAAGATTCTTACTTTGTCGTCGGTGTTTGCCAATTTAATTATAATGTGTCTCGGTGTCAGTTTGTTGGGGTTCATTTTGCTTGGGACTCTGTGAGCTTCTTGGATTTGTGTGGGTTTTTTCTTTCCTATATCAGGGAAGTTTTCTGTCATTATTTCTTCAAACATGTTCTCTAATCCTTGTTCAGTTTCCACTCTTTCTGGAACCCCAATTATGTGGATGTTGTTTTGTTTCATGTTATCCTAAAGTTCCCTTAGGCTCTCCTCTTGCTTTTTAACTTTTTTTTCTAGAAGCTGCTGTACTTGGGTATTTTTTCCTACCGTGTCTTCTATCTCACTGATGCGGTCCTCTGCTTCTTCTAGTCTACTTTTGATGCTTTCTATTAAGTTCTTTATAGCAGTGATGTCATTTTTCATTACTTATTGTTTATTCTGCACCTCCTCTAGGTTCTTCTGCATTTCTTCTTGCTGCTTCTTTATCTCCTCTTGGGTCTTCTTCATTTCCTCTTGTCTCTTACTCAGATTGTCGATTTTGTCTTCCATTCTTTTCATCCACCTTATGATCATTTCTCTGAACTCTTTCTCTTGCAGGCTTATTTCTGCTTCTATTTCGTTTACTTCCTTTTCTGGTGATACCTGCCTTCCTGTCTTATGTGGGCTGTTTCTTTTTTCTGCCCATGGTCTTTCTTCTCTGGGTGTCTGGTTATGTAGTTCTCTCTCCTACATTGATTGAAAGGTACAAACTACAACATGACCAGGTACAGCACACAAGGCACTGAGTAGAAATGTATTCAAGGTGTTAATAATTACAAATAAGGTGACCACCAATGAAAGACAAATTAGAGGTAAATAGAGAAAAAGAAGAGGAAAATGAGGAAAAAAGGAAAGAAAGAAATGCCAAAATCAAATTGGGAGAGCGAGAAAAAAAATGAACAAAAAAATAAAATAAAATAAGAAAATAAAAAGGAGTAGAAGGAGTAGAAAAGAGGAAGATAAAAAAGTCAGAGAGAAAAGAAAGCATATAAGAGAGAAAAGGAGAACAAAATATAGATGTCAAGAGACAACTCCAATAGAGCAGTCACTAATCCCAACAAAGGCCAGCAACCAGTACCTAGAGATTAATAGAAACTGCAAATAGCAACTGGCATCAAGGGAGGTGAGGGAAAAGAGAGGTAGAAAACAAAGCAAGCAAAAAGCAAAATAAAAAAGTAGAATAAATTAAAACAATCTCACAAAAAATTTCAAAAAATCGATATAATCACTTTTCAGGCAAATAGCAACAAAAGGACATAGAGAAAAAACAACTTTTTGGTTAGTGAAGACAAGAAGAGAAAGGTTTGTGTGGACTTGTAGTAGGGGATTTGAAATTAGATATATAAATGGGGTGAAATTTTAACCAGGTAAAGAGAAAGAATAGGGAGAATCTAAAGTTGAAAAAGGGAAAGAGAAACAAGACAACAAAATGGGGAAAGTTAGGAGGAAAGTGTTGGCATAAAGGTAGAGTTGAGTTGGAGTAAAATTATGCTAAAGGAAAGATGAAAATAGAATGTAGAACTCTAATCCCGAAATAAAATAAAGAGAAAACAAAATGACACTTGTTTTTTTCCAAAAAGGTAAAGTACTAGTAGTAATTAATGATACTGGTTTAAAACAAAAATGTAATAATTAAAAAGGTAAAATCAATTGATGCCGAAAAAAAAATAGTCTTTTAATTAAAATATGTAAAAATGAAAAATAAAAAAAATATTAAAGAAAAAAGGAAAAAGAAAAAAGAAATAGAATGGTCCTTCACTTCCACTATTATTCTGCTTGGCACTCCTGTTTCCCAGTAGGGAAGGTATTGCAGTTCCCTGTGTTCCCCTCTTGGTGTTTTAATCTCTTTATTCTTTTGTGGTTATGCGAGAGTCAATTTGTGGGTCATCCACTGGGTGGCAGTGTTTCGGAATTGATCTCTGAGACAAAGCACAGGACCTCTCTAGGCTGTGCTCAGATCCTGCTACTCTGCGGTTCTCAAAGCCAGTTTGTGGGGATTTTGCAGCCTGGACACTATAATAACTCCCAGGCTGTCCCTCTGCCCCAGAAAGAGTCATTTTCCAGAGCTCCGCTCTGTCAACAGCTCAGAGGGTTTGCCTTCACACTCAGGGATCACGCCCTGACCACCTCTGCGGACCTCTCCAGAGGCAGCTTTCCCGCAGCCCAGTTCCCACAGTGTGTGCATCTTAGTTGTGCGGGGGTAGGAGACCTCACCCTGTCCCAGGCAAGATCTGACCCTTCCTCGTGCCGTGTGGATCTCCAAATCCACCGCCCGCGCATCCGCACCGCCTGGAAAGCCGGCTGCTCCGTGGGTGCCTCTGCCAGCCACAGCTTTCAGACCTCCGTAGACATCCACCTCCCTCTTATCCCAGGCGAAATCTGACCTTTCCGTGTGCTCTGTGGTTCTCTGATTCCGCCGTGTGTCTGCGCCGATTGGAGAGTGGAGTTCTTGGTCCCCGGGTCCCCGGCTGCTTGATGGGTGCCCCAGCCGCCGGCTTCAGACTGCCGCAGACATCCACCTCCCACTGCAAGATGGCGTGGTCTCCGCATTCACGCTGGTGGCTCCGGAAGACAAAAACCCTGTGACAGTGGGGCTGCCTGGCCAGGAGAGCCCCGTCCAGCAGTCCCCCACCTTCTCCTGGAGGATAACTGACTCTTAACTTGCCAACAAACACTCCCAGTGTGACTCTCAGCCGCTCTCTCTCCCTCAGCCCAGCGACAAAGCTCCAGACGCATCTGTCTACTCCGCCACCATTTTCTCTCTCCCCTGTATTTATTTTCATAGATATTTTTTCCACAGCTTTAACATTTTCCTCTCAAAAATAAAAGAATCCCAAAGGATCACTTGGCTCTTTCTCTTCTTATCTCCTCCCAGTTCAAAATGTTTGCATCTCTTGATGGCCAGCATCCTCTCTGATCTGTAGTTAGGCTCTACACATTCAAGCCTCAGCACAGTCTTTTTTGTGGTTTTAGCTTTCTTTCAGAAAATTGGCTTTGTCTGCCCACCGTAGCCACTCTGTTTCCTATTGTAGTGCCTCTTCCCCTGGGCATTCAGGGAACACTTGCCCTTCTTATACTGAGTCACTTTGTGAGGCCATTGCTTTCCACACTTCTTACAGAAAGTCCTTCAGGTTTTAGGCACATTGACCATCTTGGCAGTAGAGCAGTCTGTATGATGGAAATGGAAAACTCAGCATCCACACTCCCCGCTTCGCTCAGCTGGCACCTAACCTAGATGCTGATTTTTTTTAAATATATTTTTTATTGATTTTCCACAGAGAGAAAGGGAGAGGGACAGAGAGCTAGAAACATGGATGAGAGAGAGACATCCATCAGCCACCTCCTGCACGCCCCCTACTGGGGATGTGCCTGCAACCAAGATACATGCCCTTGACCCGAATCAAACCTGGGACCTCTCAGTCCACAGGCCAAGGCTCTATCAACTGAGCCAAACTGGTTTCGGCTAGATGCAGATTCTTTTTCTTTTTTTAAAAATATGTTTTATTGATTTTCGACAGAGAGGAAGAGAGAGGGATAGAGAGCTAGAAACATGGATGAGAGAGAAACATCGATCAGCTGCCTCCTGCACAACCCCTACTGGGGATGTGCCTGCAACCAAGGTACATGCCCTTGACCGGAATCGAACCTGTGAGTCCGCAGGCCGATACTCTATCCACTGAGCCAAACTGGTTTCGGCTAGATGCTGATTCTTGATGGTGATTATGAAATATCTTAGTGGTAAGTAGTTTTTATTTTGGTGGTAATTAAACCTTTTATGAGAGAACCAATTTCCTTCCCTCCGTTCATTTATTATGAATGACATCAAAATGTATAACCAAGAGCTTCACCCATAAAGGAGCTGTGAGTCAGCAAAGGAAACAGAGTGGACACTTATGGCACAGGGAAAACAAAGAAGGTGGCAAAGTGGGAAGGAAGGCACTAGCCTCCAAGTTCCATCTAGCCAGGTGATGAAGGAGCATAATCTCTCTTGTGTGTGTTTAAGTGTGTTGTGGGTGGCAGGGTCTTCAAGCCCTGGAGTGAGACAGATTGCTTGGGTTTAAATCCCAATGCAGGCACTTACTTAGCTGTGTGATCTTTTGTAAATTACTGGAACTCTCTGTGCCTCAGTGATCTTGTGTAAGTTTACTCTTCTATAAAAAGGGGATAATAGCCGAAACCAGTTTGGCTCAGTGGATGGAGCATCGGCCTGCGAACTGAAGGGTCCCAGGTTCGATTCAGGTCAAGGGGATGTATCCTGGTTGTGGACACATCCCCAGTAGGGACCGTGCAGGAGGCGGCTAGTCGATATCTTTCTCTCATTTATGTTTCTGGCTCTCTGTTCCTCTCCCTTCCTCTCTGTAAAAAAATCAATAAAATATATATATTTTTTTAAAAGGGGATAATAGCATCTTATCTCTTAGGGTCTTTGTGAAGATGAAATGAGATACTACAGAGTAAGCATTCAAAAATATTATATCATAATTATTAGTATAGCTACTATTTTCTCAGACAATCAACCATGAACATGAATGTAAGCCAGACATATATTAAATAGACACTAATTTTCTCTCATATTCACAAAAAATAAAGCAAGTAAAAAATAAAGCAAAGTTCTTCCAGAATCCAGACATTAGAAAGAAACTCTGAACAAGGGGGGATATTCAAATGGCCTTTAAATTTATAAGAAGATATTAAAAATCAATTATCTTCAGAGAAACACAAATGAAAACCACTACACTCTCATCACTATCTGGCTGATACAATAAGGAAGACAATTAATACCCAGTGTTGTTGAGATGGAAATAAAAGTTATAGAACCACTTTGAAAAATCCATTGGCAGTACCCTAAAGCAAAATATATGCATATACTATAACACAGCAATCCCAATCTTGGGCACATATTAACAGATACTTTTGTCTCATTCATCAAGGATGAGCAAGATGGTGCATAGATACGCCATTTGTGATAGCCCTAAAGTGAAACTATCCAAGAACCCATCAACAGTAGAATGGCTACCAAACACCTGTCAGAATTGCAGTCACCAATAAATCAGCAGACAACAAGAGTTGGCAAGGATGTGGAGAAAAAGGAACCCTTGTGAACTGCTAGTGGGATTGTAAATTGGTGCAGCCACTATGGAAAACAGTATGGAAGGTTCTCAAAAATTAAAAAATAGAACTCCCATATTACCCAGCAATCCCACTTCTGGATATTTATCAGAAGAAATACAAAATACTAATTCAAAAAGATAGATGCACTCCATGTTCATTGTAGCATTTTTTACAATAGCTAAGATATAGAAGCAATCTTGGTGTTCATTGACAGGTGAATGGCTAAAGAAGATGTGGTACATATATACAATAGAATATTACTCAGCCATAAGGAAGAATGAAATCTTGCCATTTGCAATGAAATGGATGGACCTAGAGGGTATCATGCTAAGTGAAATAAACCAGACAGAGAAAGACAAATACCATATAATTTCACTTACATGTGGAATCTAAAAAACAAAATAAATAAACAAGCAAAACAAATACAAACTTATAAATACAGAGGACAAATTGATGGTTGACAAATGGGGGTTGGGTCAAGGGAATGGGTGAAAAAGGGCAAGGGATTAGGGTATACAAATTGGCAATTATAAAACAGTCATGGAGATGTAAAGTACAGAAGAGTTATTATAATATTATGTCAATAATGTAATAACTATGTATAGTACCAGATGGATACTAGACTTATGGAGGGGATCATTTTGTAAGTTATATGAATGTCTAATTACTATGTGTACACCTGAAACTAATATATTATTGAATGTCAACAGTAATTTAAAACAACAACAAACCAGTAGAATGGCTACCTCAGTCCTGGTACACTAGAACCAAAGGAATACTCCATGGCAATGTGAGTGGAGGAATGAAATACAACTATCTGCAAAACTATGAAGGGATCTCATTAAATCACGTGGAGCAAAAGAAGTCAAGGGCAGAAGTGGATAAATTGTGGTCCATGTATACAAAGTTTCATATTGTTCAGAGATAGAGTGTAGGGGAAGCAAAAGTGGCTGAAACAATGACTTCTGTGGGTGTTGGTCATGTTCTTACCTTGATGTCCACAAATGTGGGCATTCATCAAGCTTATGAGTTGTGTCCTTCTCTGTGTGTTCTTGCATAAAACATTTAGGCCATATTTGCCCACTTGTTCCTACAACTGGAATGTTCCTCTTATTCTAGAATACAGCTTGATCCCAAGCCAAGGGCAAAATGCCACTCCCTTTCCTGCGTGCAGGATCTTAGGCCAAGGCCAGAGAATGTGGCCTCTGGAAACATTGTTTTTTTGGGAGCAATTGGAGTGTCTATTCTTAAAATCCAGTTGAAAGTTGGGCACATGGTGATGTTCCATGAATTCTGTAAAAGGAAGGGAGGAAAGAAATCAAGGAGGGAGGATGGGGGTTGAGTAGTAAAGAGGATCGAAGTACAGATTGCAAACAACATTTGGGTTTAGTGCAGCCCAGGCAGAGGTGTTTGGTCATTTAGAATGATATACTTCAGTCAGTGAGGGTTACTGCACAGAGAGGTCTGTCCTAAGGGCAAACTTGCAGTGTTTTTAGTTGTCTGTATGAGACCTAAAAAGTCGTTCATGTACTCACTCAAAACACTTCAGAGGAATCTGGACTCTGTTCCACAAAGGCCTGCAGGAGGGTGCAAGAGTAGGAATGCTTCACTGCCTGCAGGAGGGAGCAGGGGTGGGGGTGGGGGAGCTCCACTGCCTGCAGGAGGGAGCAGGAGTGGAGGAGCTCACCAAAGCACATTCCTGCCTACGTGACCAGCTGCCAGCACAGGCTAGAATGGAAGCTGTGCTTGATGAGGAAAGGTCACTTTGAAGTACAGGTGGGTGTGGTAAAGGGACTGGGTAAATGAAAGGGAGCACAGATTGAGGAAAGTCCAGGGTCCTTCCCAAGGAGGATACTTGAAAGCACACGCAGGATTTGATTAGAGAGAAAATAAGGGTAAAAAGCCACCTCTGCTTGTGGTACTGATGTAGAAAGCAGGTGATTGAAGTGGGCAAACCAGCTTTTCCTTTGTCATTATTGCTTTTAGCTGCTACAACAGCACCCTATCTACCCAAAGCTTTTCTCTGGTTCATTTTTTTCTTATATATGCCTGCTTGCACCTTCTTAAAAGTATGTAAACATTCTTGTGCCCTAGGGAGAATCTGTACAGTAACGTCAAATATCAAGGCATCATGTGTGAGTGTGGAAGAAATAGTGATGAGGGCTACTCACTCGATGTGGAAAAATCCAGCTAACCTGGAGAAAGATCAGGCTGATGCCTGAAATACCACCATTCCAAACCTACTCCCTTGTGTTAGGAACTCTTCCCTTCCTCCTGTTTCTATATCAGTGACCCCCAGGAAGAGACGATGGCGGAGGTGAAAGCGACGGAACTATTTGAAGGCAGGACCTGGACAGTGAGAACAATCTGCAGGTGCCTGGACAAGAGAAAGGCTAGAGTGTTGGGGTGAGAAGAGCAGAGGCTGAAACCCAGTTTTGCTGAGGGACAACTCTGAACAACCATCACTCAATAGCCCAGACCGGTGTCACAGGCTGCCACGTGGTTCTCAAAGTGGGTATCTGGGCCAGCTAATCAGCTGGGAGCTTATTGGAAATGCACATTGTTGGGATCCAGTCCACATCTGATAAGACCATGAGCGGGGCCCAGTGATCTGTGCTCAACAGTTTGTCCAGGTGATTTGATATGTGCTTAAGTTTGAGAACCTCTAAGGCAGCGGTTCTCAACCTGGGGGTCGCGACCCCTTTGCAGGTTGAACGACCCTTTCACAGGGGTCGCCTAAGACCATCGGAAAATGCAGATATTTACATCACAATGCATAACAGTATCAAAATTTCATGGTTGGGGGTCACCACCACATGAGGAACTGTATGCAAGGGTTGCAGCCTTAGGAAGGTTGAGAACCACTGCTCTAAGGGAAGGGCCTTTTCTTAACCAGCTCCTCTTTGCCCCTCCACATTCTCTCCCTTTGCAAAAGAGATCAAAACAAAGTGGTGTTGATTTAAGTTCACACATTTGGGATGTTTTCTGAGAAACTTCACCCAAGTCCAATGAAGGCCTTGTCCTCCTATCACTGTAAGCATCTAGGGTTTGAAAACACACTGAATTGGATTTATTATCTTGACCCTGATGCTCACCAGCTGTGGGAATTCAGCAATTACTTCACCTCTCTGACTTTCACTTTTCCCATTGGTAAAATGAGGCTTACAATAGGTCTTAAAGAAATCATTCCATAGATTGTCATGGTGGGCAGGGGTGGGTGGGCAGGTGTTTTCAGGCTCTGAGACAGGAGTTGCTACTATACTGTGACCCTGCACAGTGTGGAAAGAACAGAGTAATATGAAAACGTCCTATAAATAAGGCAATAATCAAGCTTCTAAGTCTGGTGAGTTGGCTCTTCCCTGTTTGCCAGGATGCAGGACCCAGCAGAACGAACTGTGGGCTGTAGCGGCCACAGCAGTCTGGACTGATCAAAGCCTGCAGCCTTGCACATGGAATGAAGGAGATACAAGGCTAGCAAGTTTCCAGACAGAACCACGCCTTGTCCCCCAGGATTACATACCCAGAGCATGATTTATGGTCATTCCATTTTCACTTATAAAACTGACAATATTCCAGCTGATAAATATTGATAGATATGAAATTCAGCAGTGCAGGATAAAAGCCACTGGCCCTGTGGCGACATTTGGCCGCCTTGCAAAGACGTCATTCACGCCCTTCACCCTGTGGAGTGCTGACTACTGTTAGATGTAATAAAGAGTGTTTAAGGTCCACGGGAATATGACAATAGAATTAAACTCAATCAGTAGATTCCACACCTGGGGTAGATCCCAAATTAAAACATTTGGAGTCAATCTCATGAAGAAATACTCTGCAATGTGATCCTCATACAGCCACATGGTTTTGCAACATGGCCTGGGGATGGTAACTGGGATAATCAATGACTGTATGATAATTGTGCAGAAGCTTTTTAATTTGATGTAGTCTCACTGGCCTTTTTACTTATAGGTGGTCTGCAAATGCAGTGACCCTGATTTTTTCACAATAGAAATTCCCCTGTGACAACAGTTACGTGAGGGGACCAGCATTGCCTTTTTATCTGTAGATTTCAAAGTTCTTGACATGAGTCAGTCTTTCCCAATACCTTGTAGAAGGTAATAGTGCTCGTTTTTCCAGACAGGGAGCCTGAAGCACACACTGTGCAATGCACCTTGGGTCACGGAATGACTAAGTGCTCACTTGTCCCTGGATATGTGCCCTGACTGTCCTGTTCTCAGGGGCCCAACCAGCATGGGGCAGGGAGTACCAGGAAAGAAAACCAGGGTCTGGAACAAAAAAAGGACAGAGTTCTTAGCACCTTGGTTCCCAAACTTGATGCTGTAATCTGATTCACCCCTTACGTATGGTAAAAATTGAAATCTTTGGTCAACTGGTCTGAATCTTAAAAAAATTTAAGGTTGGGAGTGGAATTCTGTATGTTAACAAATTCCACAGGTGTTATGATGCACAACCAAATTTAGCTATTGAGGATTAATAAAAACGGGACCCTTTAACCAATGTCACCCCAACACATTTAACTTAAAAATGTTTAAAAGGGTTTCCAGAAGGAAACTTGGGACAGAGGAGGCCGGGGGCCCGCAGCAGAAAGAGACACTTGTGGGATTTCTGTCTTCACAGCTGCCACACTATCCCGGGGACTCCATTTCCTCTCCACTTGGGCTGAGGATGCTCATGATTGGACCCCACCTCTCTTCCCACAGTGTCTTAACCTTTTGGTTTCTTGTGCTCCTTAGAGAAGTTGGTTTTTAAAAACCTCCCTGGAAAACATTCACATGCCTGCACAATACAGGCTGAGATCCCCAGCAGTCAGATTTAGCACTGGGGGAGGCAGACAACAATATTCAAGAATTTAACAAAAATGAATAGAATTTCAAAAGAAATTAAAAGCACAACATTGGTCTCTCTTAATTTTACTACAAATAGTGCTCCTCAGGGCTGCATGGCCATTTTCAAATTTTGAGGTTCCTAGTATATTCAAGAATTGAGAAATGCTTATGTTGGATGCTTCATTGGCACTTGTTATCAAGTTCCATCACCGTCTAGTGTTGCCTTTCTGACCACAGAGCATGGAAACCCTATTCTCCATACTCCATTGTAGCTGAATATGAATCAGGTTACATTGCACACATGCTTGCAGATGGCATTGAAGGCAGAAGTGAGGCGGAGAATCTCTTTGACTACTCTTGGGTAACTTTCTGTGGTGGTTGAGGCTGCTGCTGTGGAGGATTTTCAGTGCCCAACTGCCAGCTTCTCAGGTGCTGGGACTAACTAGTGGAAGGTTTCTTTTTTCTCCTCTTCTCTGATATCAGTGTAGGGCTGCAAAAACAGAGATTTAAGTAAGATCTAGAGTCACATACCATAATATTCCACATCTCCAGGATACAACAAAAATCACCCATCATACTAAGTGCAGAAGCTTTTTAGTTTGATGTAGTTTCACTCATTTATATTTACTTTGTTTTCCAGGAAACTATTATCAAAATGAACATTCAGAACATTTCCATCACCTCCCCAAGTTTTATCATACTTCTTCCCACTCTATCCCTCCTTCTACTCTGGCCACTTATCTAGAATTTTGTATAATTGGAAACAATTATCTAAATAGTGTACTCTTTTTTACCTGGCTTCTTTCACTTGGCACACTGATTTTGACATTCATCCATGCTGCCATGTGTGGCAATAGTTTGTTTCTTTTTATTGATGAATAGCATTTCGTTTCTGCTCTAACCTTTAATATTTCCTTGCTTCTAGTTTCTTTGGGTTTACTTTGTTCTTCTCTTTTTGTAGCTCCTTATGATGGAACTTCAGGTTTCTATTTTTAAAATGTTATACTTGCCAATAATAAGTAGTTAAAACTATAGCATTCTCTCTAAGCATGATTTGTTTACATTACACAAATTTTGACTTGTAAAATCATCATGTATTTAAAAGTATTTATTTTTATTTTTATTTTTAGTACCATTTTATTTTTATTTTTTTATTTAATAAATCTTCATTATTCAGATAATTACAATTGTTCCTCTCCCCCCCCCCACCACCATATCTCCCCTTCACCCGACTCCAACCACCCGCTCTGCGCTTACCTCCTCCCACCGTTTTCTTCATCCATAGGTGTATAATTTTAGTCCAGGCTCTCCCCGGACCTACCCACCCCTCTCCCCCTGAGAATTGTCAGTCCACTCCCTTTATATGCCGCTGATTCTATTATATTCACCAGTTTATTCTGTTCATCAAATTTTTAATTCACTTGATTTTTTAATTCACTTGTTGATAGATATGTATTTGTTATTCATAATTTTTTTAATTTTTTAATTTTATTAATTTTTTATACATATCTCCCCATTGCCCACCCTCCCAGGCATACCCCAACGCCCCAGTGTCTATGTTCATTGGTTATGCTTATATGCATGCATACAAGTCCTTTGATTGATCTCATATCTACCTCACCTAACCTTAATCTTCCTGCTGTAATTTCACAGTCTGTTTGATGCTTTACTGCCTCTGCATCTATCTTTTTGTTCATCAATTTATAATGTTCTTTATTATCCACAAATGAGTGAGATCGTGTGATGCTTCTCCTTCATTGACGGGCTTATTTCACTAAGCATAAGGCTCTCCAGTTCCAACCAGGTTGCTGCAAATGGTAAGAATTCCTTCTTTTTAATGGCAGCATAGAATTCCATGGTGTAGATGTACCACAGTTTTCTGATCCACTCATCTACTGACGGACACCTAGGCTGTTTCCAAATTGCAGCTATTGTAAATTGTGCTGCTATGAACATAGGGGTGCATAAATCCTTTCTGATTGGTGTTTGTGATTTCTTAGGATAAATTCCTAAGAGTGGGATTACAGGGTCAAATGAGAGATCCATTTTTAGTTTTTTCAGGAAACTCCACTGTGGATGCACCAGTCTGCATTTCCACCAACAGTGCACGAGGGTTCCTTTTTCTCCACATCCTCGCCAACACTTGTCATTTGTTGATTTGTTGATTTGTTGATGATAGCCATTCTGACCGGTGTAAGATGGTATCGCATTGTCGTTTTGATTTGCATCTCTCCGATGATTAATGACTTTGAACATGTTTTCATCTGTCTCTTGGCCTTCCTTCTGTCATCTTTCAAAAAGGTTCTATTTAGGTCTGTTGCCCATTTTTTTATTGGATCGTTTATCTTCCTTTTATTAAGTTGTATAAGTTGGCTGTAGATTTTGGAGATTAAACCTTTATCAGTGATAACATTTGCAAATATGTTCTCCCATACAGTGGTCTTTCTTGTTGTTTTGGTGATGGTTTCTTTTGCTGTGCAAAGCTTTTTATTTTGATGTAGTCCCATTTGTTTATTTTTTCTTTAGCTTCCATTGCCTTTGGAGCAGTATCAGTGAAGAAGTTCTTTCAGCATATATCTGAGATTGTGCTGCCTGTGGATTCCTCTAGTATTTTTGTGGTTACCCTTCTAATGTTTAAGTCTTGTATCCATTTTGAGTTTATTATTGTATTTGGTGTAAGTTGGTGGTCCAGTTTCATTTTTTTGCATGTATCCGTCCAATTTTCCCAACACCATTTATTGAAGAGGCTATCTTGGTTCCATTGTATGTTCATGCCTCCTTCGTCAAATATTAGTTGAGCATAGTGGTTTGGGTGGATATCTGGGTTCTCTATTCTATTCCATCGGTCTATATGTCTGTTCTTGTGCCAGTACCAGGCTGTTTTGAGAACAGTTGCTTTGTAATATAGCTTTAAATCTGGTATTGAGATCCCACCTACTTTATTCTTCTTTCTCAGAATTGCTGTGGCTATTCATGGTCTTTTTATGTTCCAGATGAATCTATGAAGAATTCTTTCTAGGTCTGTAAAATATGTCATTGGTATTTTAATGGGTAGTGCATTGAATCTATAGATTGCTTTGGGTAGTATGGACATTTTAATAATGTTGATTCTCCCAATCCATGAGCATAGTATGCTCTTCCATCTGTTAACATCTTCCTCTGTCTCTTTTTTCAGTGTCCTGTAGATTTCTACACATAGGGCTTTTACCACTATAGTTAGGTTTATTCCTAGGTATCGTAATATTTTTGGTGCAATGCTAAATGGGATTGCTTTTTTAGTCTCTCTTTCTGTAATTTCACTATTAGTGTAAAATGCCACAGATTTCTTAGCATTAATTTTGTATCCTGCTACATTGCCGAATTAATTAATTAAGTCAATTCGTGTTGGAATGGACTCCTTTGGGTTTTTTATGTACAGTATCATGTCATCTGCAAATAAGGACAGCTTTAGTTCTTCTTTTCCAATTTGGATGCCTTTTATTTCTTCTTCTTGTCTAATTGAAATGGCTAATACTTCCAGTACTATGTCGAACAGGAGTGGTGAGAGTGGGCATCCCTGTCTTGTTCCTGTTCTTAGGGGAAATGGTTTTAGTTTTTGCCCATTGAGTATGATGTTAGCTGTCGGTTTATCATATATGGCTTTTATGATGTTGAGGTATGCTCCTTCTATTCCCACTTTGCTGAGAGTTTTTATCAAGAAAGGGTGTTGGATTTTGTCAAATGCCTTTTCTGCATCAATTGATATGACTATGTGATTTTTATCTTTCAATTTGTTTATGTGATGTATCACGTTTATTGATTTGCAGCTATTGTACCATCCCTGTATTCCTGGGATGAATCCTACTTGGTCATGGTGTATGATCTTTCTGATGTACTGCTGGATCCGATTTGCTAGAATTTTGTTGAGGATTTTGGCATCTATGTTCATGAGAAATATTGGAGTATAATTCTCTTTCATTGTATTGTCTTTATCTGGTTTTGGTATGAGGGTGATGCTGACTTCATAGAAGGTGTTTGGAAGTGATCCTTCTTCTTGAATGTTTTTGAATAGTCTGAGGAGGATAGGTTTTAATTCTTCCTTGAATGTTTGATAAAACTCTCCTGTGTAGCCATCTGGTCCCGGGCTTTTATTTGCTGGAAGCTTTTTGATTACTGCTTCAATTTCTTCCATAGTTATTGGACTATTGAGATGTTTAGATTCCTTCTCGTTGAGTTTTGGGAGGTTATATTTTTCTAGGAAAATGTCCATTTCTTGCAGGTTGTCCAATTTGTTGGAATAGAGTTGTTCATAGTATTTTTTAACTATACTTTGTATTTCTGCAGAGTCTGTTGTTATTTCTCCTCTTTCATTTCTGATTTTGTTTATTTGGGTCGTCTCTCTTTGCTTCTTGGTGAGCCTGGCTAGAGGTCCATCAATCTTGTTTATCCTTTCAAAGAACCAGCTCTTGGTTTTGTTGATCTTTTGAATTGTTTCTTTGGTCTCCAAGTTGTTTATCTCCGCACTGATCTTCACTATTTCCTTCCTTCTGAGTACACTGGGCTTTTCTTGTTGCTCTTGTTCTAGCTCTTTGAGTTGTAGGGTTAGGTAATTTATTACCATTGTTTCCTGTTTTTTGCAGTAGGCTTGTAGGGCTATGAACTTCCCTCTCAAGACTGCTTTCACTGTGTCCCATAAATTTTATATTGTTGTATTGTCATTATCATTTGTTGTCATGATATTTTTTATTTCTTCCTTGATCTCTCTGATTACCCAATTGTTGTTTAATAGCATGCTGTTTAGTCTCCATGTGTTTGATTTCTTCCTGTTGTTTTTATTGTAGTTGATTTCCAGTTTTATGCCACTGTGGTCTGATAAAATGCTTGATATGATTTATCTTCTTGAATTATGACCCAACATATGATCTATCTTTGAAAATGACCCATGTGCACTGGAGAAGAATGTATATTCTGTGGCTTTGGGGTGAATTGTTCTGAAGATGACAATTAATTCCATCTGGTCTAGTGAGTCATTTAGGATTGATGTTTCTTTACGGATTTTTTGTTTAGACGATTTGTCCAGTGGTAACAGTGGGGTATTAAAGTCTCCTACTATGATTGTATTGCTGTCAATCTCTCCCTTAATACCCTCCAGGAGTTTTTTTTATGTATTTAGGTGCTCCTATATTGGGTGTGTATATGTTTACCAGAGTTATTTCTTCTTGTTGGATTGTTCCCTTTAGTATTATGAAGTGGCCTTCTTTATCTCCTGTTATGTCCTTCACTTTGAGATCTAATTTGTCAGATGTAAGTATTGCAACCCCAGCTTTTTTTTTCATTTCCATTTGCCTGAAATACCATCTTCCATCCCTTCACCCTCAATCTGTGTGCATCTCTTTTCCTGAGGTGGGTTTCTTGCAGACAGCAGATATGTGGATCATGTTTTCTTATCCAATCGATTACCCTATGTCTCTTGATTGGAGCATTTAATCCGTTTACATTTGAAGTTATTATTGATAGGTATTTATCTGTCACCATTTTTAGTCTTTAGCCCAGAGTTCTTTCTTCGCTTCCTCTTTCTTTTTATTACAGCAGACCCTTTAACATTTCTTGCATTGCTGGTTTGGTGGTAATATATTCCCTTAGTCTTTCTTTGTCTGTGAAGCTTCTGATTTCACCTTCAATTTTGATTGAAAGCCTTGCAGGGTACAGTATTCTTGGATTCAGACCCTTCCTTTGCATGACTTTGTATATTTAATTCCATTTTCTTCTGGCCTGATGAGTTTCTTTTGAAAAATCAGTAGCTAGTTTTATGGGGGTTCCTTTGTAGGTAACTTTCTGTTTCTCTCTGGCTGCTTTTAAGATTCTTACTTTGTCATTGGTGTTTGCCAATTTAATTATAATGTGCCTTGGTGTCAGTTTGTTGGGGTTCATTTTGCTTGGGACTCTGTGAGCTTCTTGGATTTGTGTGGGTTTTTTTCTTTCCTATATCAGGGAAGTTTTCTGTCATTATTTCTTCAAACAGGTTCTCTAATCCTTGTTCAGTTTCCACTCTTTCTGGAACCTGAATTATACAGATGTTGTTTTTTTTCGTGTTATCCCTAAGTTCCCTTAGGCTCTCCTCTTGCTTTTTAAATTTTTTTTTCTAGAAGCTGCTGCACTTGGGTATTTCTTCCTATTGTGTCTTCTAGCTCACTGATGCGGTCCTCTGCTTCTTCTAGTCTACTTTTGATGCTTTCTATTGAGTTCTTTAAAGCAGTGATGTCATTTTTTATTTCTTTGTGCATTTCTTCTTGGGTCTTCTTCATTTCCTCTTGGCTCTTACTCATATTGTCGAATTTGTCTTCCATTCTTTTCATCCACCTTATGATCATTTCTCTGAACTCTTTCTCTGGCAGGCTTATTTCTGCTTCTATTTCATTTACATCCTTTTCTGGTGATACCTGCCTATCTGTCATATGCGGGCTGTTTCTTCTTCTGCCTATGGTCATTCTTCTCTGGGTGTCTGGTTATGTAGTTCTCTCTCCTACGTTGATTCAAAGGCACAAACTACAACACGACCCATTACAGCACAGAAGGCACTGAACAGAAATGTATTCATGATGTTAATAATCACCAATAAGGTGACCACCAATGAAAGACAAATTAGGTGTAAGTAGAGGAAGAAGAAGATGAAAATGAGGGAAAAAGAAAGGAAAGAAGTACCAAAATCAAATAGGGAGAGAGAAAAATAAATAAATAAATAAATGAACAAAAAATAAAATAAAATGAAAAAAGGAGAAGAAGTAAAAGACAAGAGAAAGAGAAACAAAGTCAGAGAAAAAAGAAAGTGGATAAGAGAGAAAAGGGAACAAAATATAGATGTCAGGAGAAAACTGCAATAGAAGAGTCACTAATCCCAATAAAGGCCAGCAACCAGTACCTAGAGTTTAATACAAAGTACAAATAATAACTGGTATCGAGGGAGGCAAGAGAAAAGAGAGGCAAAAAACAAAGCAAGCAAAAAGCAAAATAAAATAAGTAGAATAAGCTAAAACAATCTCACGAAAAAGTACAAAAAATCGATATAATCACTGTTCAGGCAAATAGCAACAAAAGGACATAGAGAAAAAACAACTTTTTGGCTAGTGAAGACAAGAAGAGAGAGGTTTGTATGGACTTGTAGTAGGGGATTTGAAATTAGATATATAAGTGGGGTGAAATTTTAACCAGGTAAAGAGAAAGAATAAGGAGAATGTAAAGTTGAAAAACGGAAAGAGAAACAAGACAACAAAATGGGGAAAGTTAGGAGGAAAGTGCTGACATAAAGGTAGAGTTGAGATGGAGTAAAATTATGCTAAAGGAAAGATGAAAATAGAATGTAGAACTCTAATCCCGAAGTAAAATAACAAGAAAACAAAATGACACTTGTTTTTTTCCAAAAAGGTAAAATACTAGTAGTCATAATACTAGTTGAAAACAAAAATGTAATAATTAAAAAGGTAAAATCAATTTAGGCAGAAAGAAAAAAATAGTTTTTTAATTAAAATATGTAAAATGAAAAATAAAAAAAAAATTTTAAAGAAAAAAAAATAGAATGGTCCTTCACTTCCACTATTATTCTGCTTGGCACTCCTCTTTCCCAGTAGGAAAGATATTGCAGTTCCCTGTGTTCTACTGTTGATGCTTTAATCTCTTTATTCTTTTGTGGTTATGCGAGAGTCAATTTGTGCATCATCCACTGGGTGGCAGTGTTTCGGAATTGATCTCTGAGACAAAGCACAAGACCTCTCTAGGCTGTGCTCAGATCCTGCTACTCTGTGGTTCGCAAAACCAGTTTGTGGGGATTTTGCAGCCAGGACACTGTAATAACTCCCAGGCTGTCTCAGATAAAAACGAGTCACTTTCCAGAGCTCCTCTCTGTCAACAGCTCCGGAGTTTGCTTTCACATTTAGGGATCACGCCCTGCCCCTTCTCCGCGGACCTCTCCAGAGGCAGCTTTCCCGCAGCCCGGTTCCCACAGTGTGTGAGTCTCTGTTTTGTGGGCAGGAGACCTCACCTTATCCCAGGCGAAATCTGACCTTTTCATGTGCCATGTGGATCTCTGAATCCCCCGCGTGTCTGCACTGATTGGAGAGCGGTGTTCTGGGTCCCTGGCTTCAGCTGCAGCTTTCAGACCGCCACAGACATCCACCTCCCTCTGCAAGATGGTGCAGTCTCCGCATTCGCGCTGGTGGCTCTGGCAGACAAAATCCCTGTGGCAGTGGGGCTGCCTGGCCAGGAGAGCCCCCTGCCTTCTCCTGGAGGATAACTGACTCTTAACTTGCCAACAAACACTCCCAGTGTGACTCTCAGCTACTCTCTCTCCCTCTGCCCAGAGACAAAGCTCTGGATGCGTCTGTCTATTCTGCCACCATTTTTTTCCCCCTCTGTTGTTCATAATTTTTATCTTTACCTTTTTCTAATTCTTCCTCTATTTAAAGAGTACTTTTCAGCATTTCATATAATACTGGTTTGGTGATGATGAACTCCTTTAGCTTTTTCTTATCTGTGAAGCTCTTTATCTGCTCTTCAATTCTGAATGATAGCCTTGCAGGGTAGAGTAATCTTGATTGTAGGTTCTTGATATTCATCATTAAATATTTCTTGCCACTCCCATCTGGCCTACATAGTTTCTGTTGAGAAATTAGCTGACAGTCATATGGGTGCTCCCTTGTAGGTAATTAACTGTTTTTCTCTTGCTGCTTTTAAGATTCTCTCTTTGTCTTTTGCTCTTGGCATTTTAATGATGATGTGTCTTGGTGTGGTCCTCTTTGGATTCCTTTTGTTTGAGGTTTTGTGCGCTTCCTGGACTTGTAAGTCTATTTCAAGTTTTCAGTCATTATTTCTTCAAATAGGTTTTCAGTATCTTGCTCTCTCTCTTCTTCTGGCACCCCCATAATTCTGATGTTGGTATGCTTGAAGTTGTCCCAGAGGCTCCTTACAATTTTTGGATTCCTTTTTCTTTTTGCTTTTCCAGTTGAGTATTTTCTGCTTCTTTGTATTTCAAATCTTTGACTTGATTCTTGTGTTCCTCTAGTCTGCTGTTAGGTCTCTGTATATTTTTTATTTCAGTCAGTGTATGTTTAATTTCTAGTTGGCCCTTTTTCATCTTCTCTTGAGTCTCACTAAATTTATCCATCTTTTCTAGGAAACTCTTGAAAAATCTTATAACCGTGATTTTGAACTCTATATCTAGTCATTTGCTTTCCTCCATTTCTTTCCTTTGTGATCTGTTCCTTTGTTTTCACATTTTCCCTGCTTCCCTGAGTTGGTAGAGTAACTTTGTGTGCTAGGTGTCCTATATGGCCCAGTAACTCTGCCTTCTCAGTTACCTGAGGTGGACTCTCTTGGTGTACCTCTTTGTGGACTGTGTGTACAGCCTTGTTGTAGTTAAGTCTTGCTGGTTGTTAATATCACTGGGGGGAATTGACCTCCAAATCAATTGGTTGTGAGGATCATCTGTGTCTGTGCTAGAACTTCTGTGCTGGAGTCAGCCTTGGGATACAAGATTTGCAAAACTGCAAAATCTCAGGGTTGAGCAGACAACCTTGGATTCCCATCAGCCCTGCCCTCTGCGGCCCCTGGGTCTCAGTGTCCCTCAGTAATCACTGTAGCGCTCTCTGTGAGCACTCATGCTCACACGCCTTCAGACTTCTGCCTTTCTGGCTCCCCTGAATTTCTGTCACTCCAGGAATCCATATAAGTCTGAGTCCCCAGGGTCTTACCCGAAACTGGGGTTCAGTGCAGTCGCAAGTGGATTTCAGTGCAGTTGGGAGGTTCTGTCTTCCTCCAGCTAGAAAAAGCCAGCGGCACAATCAGTCAGCCCTCTGTGTATGCACTTGCACTCATTTTTCTCCAGACCTCTGCCTTTCATGGCTTCCCTAAGTTTTCATGCACTCCTCCCTTTTCACAAAAAGTACTGTATTTTTTTAAATATTTAACTTGAAAGTATTACATATGTCCCTTTTTTTCCCCCCTTGACATCTTCTAGCCAGCCCCCCCCACCACCCCAAGGCCTCTACTACCCTATTTTCTGTGTCCATAGGTTATGCATTTATGCATACAAGTTCTTTGGTTGATCTCTTCCCACCCTTCCACCCTCCTCCACCTTCTCTCTGAGATTCTGCAGTCTGTTCCATGCCTCTATGTCTCTAGATCTATTTTGTTCAAAAGTTTATTTTGTTCATTAGATTCACATATAAGCCTTTTATTAAGGCTTTGGGACACACCCCTAGCCTGTATGTAGGAAATAACAAAAACAGAAATTAACATGAAACAAACAGATAGAGGTTGCTTCAACCAACAATGTTTCAACTAAACAGTGAGTAATTAGCTCTGACCTTTCAGAGCAGTTAAGGTTGAGCAGCCTTCTGGCCTCCTGTTTACATCCATTTAGTGAGAACAATATTTGGTTTCCGACAAAAGACCTGTACCCAGAAAACATCAGGACATTGAAAAAAGAGACAGAAAAAGGTATAAACAAGTGGAAGAATATATTGTGTTCATGGATTGGTAGAATCAACATTTTAATTTTAACTTTTTTATTTTTATTGATTTCAGAGAAGAAGGGAGTGGGAGGGAGAGAGATATATATAAAATCATCAATGATGAGAGAGAATCATCAATTGGCTGCCTCCCTCCTGCACATCTCACACCTGGGCATGGACCCTTGATCAGAATCAAACCCAGGACCCTTCAGTCTGCAGGCTGATGCTTTATCCACTGAGCCAAACTGGATAGGGCAAGAATCAACATTTTTAAACTGTCCATACTACCCAAGGCAATCTATAGATCAAGTGCAATCCCTATTAAAATACCAATAGCATATTTCACAGATCTAGAATAAATACTCCAAAAATTTATATGGAACTAAAAAAATAACCTGAATAGCTGCAGCAATCTTGAGAAAGAAAAACTAAGTTGGAGGGATCACAGTACCAGATATCAATTTATACTACAAAGCCACTATAATTAAAACAGCCTGGTATTGGCACAAGAACAGGCATATAGATCAATGGAACAAAATAGAGTCCCCCAAAATCCACCCAAGCCATTACACTCAATTAATATTTGACAAAGGAGGCAGGAACATACAATGGAGTTAGGATAGTCTCTTCAATAAGTGGTGCTGGGAAAATTGGACAGATACATGCAAAAAAAAATGAACCTAGAACACCAACTTACATCATACGTAAGAATAAACTTAAAATGCATAAAAAGACTTAAATATAAGACATGGAACCCAGCTGGTCTGGCTCAATGGTTGAGCATTGACTTAGGAACCAGGAGTTCATGGTTGGATTTCTAGTCAGGACACATGCCTGGATTCCAGGCTGGATCCCCAGTGTGGGGCAAGGCAGATGATCAGTGATTTTTTGTGATGTTTCTATCTCCCTCTCCCTCTCTATTTCTCTCTAAAATCAATAAAAATATTAAAAAATAATAAAGTATTCAAGCAGGCAGTTCATATAAAAGAAATGCAACTAGTAAGATGTGGAACCATAAATATGCATAGGTAGCAAAATCTCTGACATCTCTCATAGCCATATGTTTGCTTTTACATCTCCTAGGGATAAGGAAACTAATAAGAAAATAAACAAATGAGTCTACATCAAAATAAAAAGCTTCTGCACAGTGAAAGAAACCATCAACAAAATGAAAAGAGAGCCCACTGCATGGGAGAGCATATTTGGCAATGACACTAGTACATATGATAAAGAGTTAATATCCAAAATACACAAGGAAATCATACTTTACAAAACAATCAAATTAAAAAATGGGCAAAGGACCTAAATAGACACTTCTCCAAAGTGGGCATACAGATGGCCAAGAGACACATGAAATAATGCTCAAAGTCACTGATCATCAGAGAGATGCAAATTAGAATGACAATGAGGCATTATTCACACCTTTCAAAATGGCTACCATCAAAAAATTAACAAATGACAAGTGCTAGTGAGGATGTGGAGGATAAGGAACCCTAGTTCACTGCTGGTGGGAATGCAGACTGGTGCAGCCATTCTGGAAAACAGTATGGAGTTTCCTCAAAAAATTAAATATGGAACTTCCATTTTATCCAGTGATCCCATTTCCAGGAATATAACCTAAGAAACTTGAAACACCAATCAGAAAGAATATACACATCCCTCTGTTCATAGCAGCATAATTTACAATAGCTAAGATCTGGAAGCAACCGAAGTGCCCATCAGTAGATGAGTGGATAAGAAGGCTGTGGTACATTTACACCATGGAATACTATGCAGCATAAAAAAAAACAACAACAATCTCTTACCCTTTGAGACAGAATAGAGGGACCTGGAGAGTATCATGCTGAGTGAAATAAGTCAGTCAGAGAAAGTCAAGTATCACTCATATGTGGAATTAATAAAATAAACTGATGTACAGAGAGGATCCAGACACATGGAAGCATGGAACAGTGTGTGGAATCTTAGAGAGAGGTGGAGAGGATGGGTAAGTAGGAGGTAATCAACCAAAGACTTTGTATGCATATATGCATAAACTGTGGGCATGGGCAATTAGGTGGTGAAAGCTTAGGATGGCGAGTGAGGAGGAGCGTGGACTGAAGGGGATTAATGAGGGAAAAAGCAGACATATGTAATACTTTCAATAATAAAGATTTTTAAAAGAATAAAATGGAAATAAATAAATATCTATCAATAACAGCTTTAAATGTAAATGGCTTAAATGGCCCAATCAAAAGACACAGGTTAGCTGAATATATAAGAAAACAATCTATAAGAGACCAACCTCAGAACAAAAGATTCATGCAGACTGGAAGTGAAGGGATAAAAAGACGTATTGCATGCAAATTGAAACTTCCAAAAGTACTGGGGTAGCAATAGTCATATCAGATAAAATAGACTTCAGAAGTAACAAACAAAGAAGTACACTACATATCATAAAGGAGCAATCCAACAAGAGGATATAACCCTTGTAAACATTTATGTACCTAACATAGGTGCACCTAATTATACAAAGCAAATCTTGATGGACATAAAAGGATATATCTACAATAATACAATCATGGGGTTTTAACACCTCATTGACATCAATGGATAGATCTTCCAGACAGAAAGTCAACAAGGAAACAGTGGCTTTATATGATACACTAGATCAGATTTACTTAATTGATATCTTCAGAGCATTTCACTCCAAAGTAGAAGAATGTAATTCTTTTCAAGTGTACATGGAACGTTTTCTAGGATAGACCATATGTTAAGACACAAAACAGTAAATTTAAAAAGATTGAAATAATATCAAGCATCTTTTCTGACCATAATTCTATGAAACTAGAAATCAATCACAAGAAAAAAAACTGAGAAACACTCAAACACATGGAGGCTAAATAATATGTTATAAAATAATGAATGGGTTAACAACAAGATAAGGAAGAAATCAAAAGCTATCTGGAAACAAATGAAAATGAACACATAACACCATAATTCTATGGGACACAGTGAAAGCAGTCCTGAGAGGAAAGTTCACAGCATGATAGGCCTACCTCAAGAAGCAAGAAAAATGTCAAATAATCTAACTCTATACCCAATAGAACTAGTTAAAGGACAATGAACAAAGCCCAGAGTAAGTAGAAGGAAGGGAAAAATAAAGATTAGAGCAGAAATAAATGACATAGAAACTAAAGTAAACAAAGAAGTAAAAATATCAATGAGATCAAGAGCTGGTTCTTTGAAAAGATAGACCAGATTGACAAACTGTTAACTAGATTCATCAAGAAAAAATAAGAAAGGACCCAAATAAATAAAATCAGAAATGAAAGAGGAGATGTAATAACTGACACCACAGAAATACAAAGGATCATAAGAAAATGGTACCATATGCCAACAAATTGGATAACCTGAGTGAAATGGATAAATTCCTGTAAACATATAACCTTCCAAAACTTAATCAGTCAGAACCAAAAACCTGAATTGACCAATTACAACTAATAAAATTGAAGTAATAATCAATAAACTCAGCAAACAAAAGTTCTGGAATAGATGGCTTCACAGATTAATTTTATCAAACATTCAAAGAATGTCCATACTACCCAAAGCAATCTATAGACTCAACACAATTCCTATTAAAATACTTATGGCATATTTCACACATCTAGAATAATCTGAAATTTTATATGGATCCACAAATGACCCTGAATAGCCTCAGCAATTTTGAGAAAGAAGAACAAAGTTGAAGGTATTACACTACTGATATCATTGTAATAAAAAGAACCTGGAACTGGCATAGGAAAGACATATAGATCAAAGGAAGAGAGCAGGAAGCCCAGAACTAAAGCCACACCTTTATGGTCAATTAATATTTGACAAAGAGTCAAGAACATGTAATGGAGTAAAGACAGTTTCTTCAATAAATGGTGTTGAAAAATGATATATGCAAAAAAAAAAATGAAACTAGACCACCAACTTACACCATACACAAGAATAAACTCAAAATGGATAGAATACTTAAATATAAGTCACAAAACCATAAAAATCTAAGAAGAAAACTGGTAAAGTCTCAGACATTTCTCATAGCCATATTTTTGCCAATATATTTCATCGGTTAAAGAAAACAAAAGAAAAAATAAACAAATGGTATTACATCAAACTAAAAAGCTTTTGCACAGCAAAAAAAAGCATCAACAAAATGAAAAGAGAATCTATTGAATGGGAGAACATATTCACCAATGATATATCTGATAAAAGGTTCATTTCCAAAATATATAAAGAACTTATACAACTCAATACCAAGAAGACAAAGAACCCAATTTAAAAATGCATAAAGCATCTGAATAGACACTTCTTCAAAGAGGACATTCAGATGGCCAGTAGACATATAAAATGATGCTCAATGTCACTAATAATCAAAGAGATGCGAATTAAAATTACAATGAGATATCACCTCACACCCATCAGAATGGCTGTCATCACTAAATGAACAAACAAGTGCTGATGAAGATGTGAAGAAAAGGAAACCCTCATGCACTGTTGGTGGAAATGCAGGCTGGTGCAGTCACTATGGAAAACAGTATGGAATTTCCTAAAGAAATTAATAATCGAACTGTCTTTTAACCCAGCGATCTCATTTCTGGGAATATATCTGAAGAAATCTGAAACACTATTTTGAAAGAATATATGCATTCCTCTGTTTATTGCAGGATTATTTACAATAGCCTGGATCTGGAAACAGACTAAGTTCCCAACAGTAGATGAGTGGATAAAAAAGCTCTGATACATTTACACAGTAGATTAATATGTGGCCATAAAAAAGAGAGAAATCTTACCTTTTGCAACAGCATGGATGAACCTAAAGATTATCATGCTAAGTGAAATAAGCCAGTCAGACAAAGACAAATACTATATGATCTCATTTATATGTGAAGTCTAATCAATAAAATAATTAAACAAACAAAGAAGAAACAGAAACTTTGGGGTGAGCCTGATGTCACTATAGATATTTAGGACCAAGAGATGGGAAGAAAAGCTGGATATGAAGTTAGAGATAGCAAGATAAACTGGACTGCAAGGATTAATTTGAAAAGATGCTGGTGCCTGCTGGCATGGAGCTGCATACACACCTGGTCCATAATAGTAGACCTTCTAGGAGGAGTCCTGGGGGAGATGGAACAACCAGGCTCCAGTGCTGCCCCACACCAGCAAGGCCTGCAGGCCCACAGTGCCAGTGTGTGTAAGCAGCAGTGGCGGCTGATCCTACACCAGCCTTCAGAGCATATTTGCTTTACTTTCACCTCTCTAATCCTGCACATGTTTTTCCCGTATCCAACTCTAACACAACAATATCAAAAGTACAACTAAAAGACAAAATGAACACCATCCAGAGCCACAGGAAAGCTGGCTGAGTGGAAATTCTACAACTAGAAGGAAAGAGGAAAGCACATTGAAAATCAGAGGAGCTGCAAAAGGCTGAGGTACGGAGATGTGCAAGCACATGGAGAGGATGGGCAGCTGAGTGCAAGGGCAGCTAAGTGCGCCACTGGCTTTCTAAAGTGGGAGGGAGATGGAAGCTCCCCACTGTGCTGAACTCCAGTTCCAGGCGAGTTTCTGGGAACCCAGATTCATTTGGGGAGAAACTGGACTGTCAGGAAGAGAAAGCACACTGAAACTCAGGGGAGCTGCAGAGGCAGAGGTCTGGAGGTGCGCACACGCAGAGAGGACTGACTACTGAGTGCACAGGCGGCTGAGTGCATGGCCGGCTTTCTAAAGTGGGAGGAAGACTGAAGCTCCCAACTGCACTGAAATCCAATTCCAGGTGAGATACTGGGAACCCAGACTCATTTGGGGAGAAACTAGACTGTCTGGCAGTGGGTGAAGCTCAAGGGTGGCTCACTTACAGTGACTATCAAGGGACACTGAGACCCAGGGGCCTCATAGGGCAGGGCTGACAGTAAGCCAAGGCTGTCTGCTCTGCCCTGAGACTCTGCCCCATCCAAGTTGAGCACAGAGGCTTTTGCAATTTTGCAAATATTGTCCCATAAGGGTGTCTCCAGCACAGTTCTCTCAGCATAGACACAGCTAAGCCTCACAGCCAATTAGCCTGGAAGTCAATTCCTCCCCCCCACCCCCCGGGGTTACCAACAACAATCAAGACTTAACTGCAACAAGGCTGTACACACAGTCCACAAAGGGGTGCACCAAGAGAGTCCACCTCAGGTAACTGGGGAGGCTGAGCCACTAGGTCATAGTAGCTAGCACACAAAGCTACTCTACTAGCTCAGGGAAGCAGTGAAAATGAGGAGACAAAGGAACAAATCACAAATGAAAGAAATGGAGGAAAGAAAATGACTAGACATAGAGTTCAAAACCATGGTTATAAGATTTTTTCAAGAATTTCCTAGAAAATATGGACATATTTGGCAAGACCCTCAAGGATATAAAAAAAAGGACCAAGTAGAAATTAAACATACACTGACTGAAATAAAAAATATTATACAGAGACCTAACAGCAGACTAGAGGAACACAAGAATCAAAGCAAAGATTTGAAATACAAAGAAGCAGAAAACACTCAACTGGAAAAGCAAAAAGAAAAAGGAATCCAAAAATTGTAAGAAGTCTCTGGGACAACTTTAAGCATACCAACATCAGAATTATGGGGGTGCCAGAAGAAGAGAGAGCAAGATACTGAAAACCTATTTGAAGAAATAATGACTGAAAACTTGAAATAGACTTACAAGTCCAGGAAGAGCACAGAATCTCAAACAAAAGGAATCCAAAGAGGACCACACCAAGACACATCATCATTAAAATGCCAAGAGCAAAAGACAAAGAGAGAAAAACAGTTAATTACCTACAAGGGAGCACCCATTCAACTGTCAGCTAATTTCTCAACAGAAATTATGCAGGCCAGATGGGAGTGGCAAGAAATGTTTAAAATGATGAATATCAAGAACCTACAATCAAGATTACTCTACCCAACAAAGCTATCATTCAGAATTGAAGGGCAGATAAAGAGCTTCACGGATAAGAAAAAGCTAAAGGAGTTCATCACCACCAAACCAGTATTATATGAAATGCTGAAAGGTATTCTTCAAAAAGAGGAAGAAGAAGAAAAAGGTAAAGATAAAAATTATGAACAACAGATACATATATATCAACAAGTGACTCTAAAAATCAAGTGAATTAAAAATCTAATGAACAGAATAAACTGATGAATAGAATCAAGGGCATAGAAAGGGATTGGACTGACAATTTTGAGGGAAAGGGGTAAGGGGGTGCAGGAAGAGACTGGACAAAAATTGTACCCCTATAGATGAGGAAAGTGGTGGGGAGGTAAGGGCAGAGGGTGGGGTGAGAACTGGGTGAAGGGGAGTTATGAGGGGAAAACAGAGGAAAAATTGTAATAATCTAAACAATAAAGATTCATTAAGTTGACAAGTCACTACAACACTCTGAGACATTATAGTCCAACTAGAGTACCAGTGCATGAAATTTATGCACCCAGGGGTCCCTCAGCTCAGCCAGCGCTCTCTCACAGTCTGGGAGCCCTTGGGGGATGTCTGACTGCTGTGGAGGCGGGAGAGGCTCCCACCACTGCCACAGTGCTTGCCAGCAGTGAGCCTGGCTTCTGGCTGAGCAGCGCTTCCCCTGTGGGAATGCACTGACCATCAGGGGGCGGCTCCTGCATTGAGCATATGCCCCCTGGTGGTCAGTGCACATCAGAACAATTGGTCATTCCACCATTTGGTCAATTTGCATATTAGCCATTTTTATATAGGACTAGAGGCCCGTTGCACGAAGATTTGTGCGATAGCCTTTCCTTCCCCTGGCTACTGGCACTGGTTTTCCTCCAGCACCCAGGACCAAGGCCTTTGCTCGGGCTGCCGCCTTACATCTTCGCTCAGGTGGAGCCTTCATTCTTTGCACCAGCCAAAGTGCTGCTCCTATAGCTCCCTCTGCCCTCCACCTTCCCCCCTCAGAGCAGGCATTCTGCCCCACCTGACCACTCCATGCCTGCATGCATGTTGCCCAGAGGCCCAGAGCAGCTGGGGGGCGGGGCTGCCACTATATTTGTTGGATTAATTTGCACAATCACTCCTGATTGGCTGGAGGGTGTCACAAAGCAATGGCTAATTTGCATATTAGTCACTGGTCATCACTGAAAGAAATGGTGGCACACTATGGAAAAGATACATGAGGTCATTCTGTGCATCCCTTATAGATGAGGAACTACCCAGTGTTCGGTGTTCAGATTCAGTCAGAGCTCCACCATATCAGTCCTTGGGATATCCTGTCTCTGGTGTCCATGGAGCAGAAGAGGGGCTGCCAGAAGCATGGAGAAACTGGTATTCACAGCTCTGAAAAGTTCTGGTCACTTTGAACTTTGGTCACTGACTTCTGACTTCTAAAATGAATTCTCCATGACTGGACTGTTCCAGTCAGCTTTTCAAAGAGGATGGAAAGTCCCTATTTTTTGATACCTTTTGGAGAAATGTTGGTGACACAAAACTGGGTTACTCTTAGATAGGAATGGGCATTAGTCTCCAAAGCTTCTGATGGTAATATGAACCTGAAATCTGTCCAGTGTGACCTGTGGATATCTGTCTAGATTAAAAACAGAGTTTTGGAGAAAATGGCTTCTGCTTCTGTCTGTGTTTCAGCTATAAGAACTGTGAAATAGTGGAGCCCATGAACATAAGAAAAGAAAAAAAGCAGAGATTAGTTTGAAGGCACTAGGGAACCAGAGGCTCTGCTTTGATCATTTTTACAAATGTCTCGGTCCATTCAAGGTTACTCCAGAGTCTTGGAGGAAAAAAAAAAATGGTGGTGGAATAGAGGGACATGTCCTGAGCCTTGTCCCTGAGCAGACAGAGAGAACAGCTGAGGGTCACACTGGGAGTGTTTGTTGGTGAGTTAAGGGACAGTTATCCTCCAGGAGAAGGTGGGAGACTGCTGGATGGGGCTCCCCTGACCAGGCAGCCCCACTGCCGTGGGGTTTTTTCTCCCCGAGCCACCAGCTCAGTTGCAGAGACCACACCATTTTGCAGGGGAAAGTGGATGTTTATGGAAGCCTGAAAAGCTACTGCTGCAGAACCCACTGAAGAGCTACGAGTCTCAGAACACCTCTCGGCCCAAACACTCAGATTCAGAGGAGCTCTACATGTCACACACAGAAAGGTCAGATTTTACCTGGGATAGGTGAGGTCTCTGGCCCCACAGAACAGAAAAATGCCTGCACTGTGGGAGCTGGAGGACTGTGGGAAATCTGCACCTTGAGAAATACATGGTTGTTGGGGCTGGCGTGATACGTGAATGTGGAAGGGGATCTTCAGAGCTGCTAACAGAGGGGATCTCTAGAAAGCAACCCATTTTGATCTGACACAGGAGGACAGCCTGGGAGTTATTAAAGTGTGCTGGCTGCTTGGACAGGAGCTGGGAAGAAGAACTGCGCAGACTTGGGCTCTTTCCTCTTCAGATCCTTGCTTCTGATTGCTAAGCCCAATACATAGGAGCATCCAGTTGGGGACACCCTAGGAGATTGCAGAAGAAAGTTGTTTTTCTGGAACCAGGGGATCAGAGCAGGGAGTGAGTGACCTTTGGAGAACCAGCTCTGGGGCAGCCCACTCCCACAAACCGGTACTGACTGCCACAGGGGAAGCAGGATCTAAGCACAGGCTAGAGATGACCTATAGTCTCAGAGATCAATCCCGAAAAACTACCACACAGGGACTGACTCACAAATTGACTCTTCTGTAATCACAAAAGAATAAAGAGATTAAGACACACCACCTGCTTAAAAACCAGGACTGGCTTGCAACACTGAGCACCAGTGGAACACAGGGAACTGCAATATTGTCCCAACTGGGAAAGAGGCATTCCGAATAGAATAATAGAGGAGGTGAATGACCTTCATTACTGCACATTCTATTTTTTAAATTTATTTTTATTTTTTTATTAATGTGTACATATCTTCCCATTGCCCCCCCATTCCTATGCTTGTCCTAACCCCCCACCCCAGTGTCTTGTGTCCATTGGTTATTCTTATATGCATGCATACAAGACCTTCGTTGATCTCTTATCTACCCCACCTCTTCCTAACCTTCCCACTGTAGTTTGACAGAATGTTTGATGCTTTACTGCCTCTGTATCTATCTTTTTGTTTATAAGTTTAAAATATTCTTTATTATCCATAAATGAGTGAGATCATGTGATATTTTTCTTTCATTGACTGGCTTATTTCACTAAGCATAATTCATCCAGGTTGCTGCAAATGGTAAGAATTCCTTCTTTTTTTATGGCAGGATAGTATTCCATTGTGTAGATGTACCATAGTTTTCTGATTCACTCATCTGCTGATGGGCACCTAGGCTGTTTCCAAATTGTAGCTATTGTAAATTGTGCTGCTATGAACTGCATAAATCCGTTCTGATTGGTGTTTCTAATTTCTTAGGATGTATTCCCAGGAGTGAGATTACTGGGTCAAATGGGAGTTCCAATTTTAGTTTTTTGAGAAACTCTATACTGCTCTCCACAGTGGCTGCACTAGTCTGCATTCCCACCAGCAGTGCACGAGGGTTTCTTTTTCTCTGCATCCTCGCCAACAATTGTCATTTGTTGATTTGTTGATGATTGCCATTCTGACAGGTGTAAGATGGTATCACATTGTTTTGATTTTCATCTCTTGAATAATTAATGACTTTGAGCATGTTTTCATGTGTCTCTTGGCCTTCCTTCTGTCTTCTTTAGAAAAGATTCTGTTTATGTCCATTGCTCACTTTTTTATTGGATAATGTATCTTCCTTTTATTAAGTTGTATAAGTTGCCTATAGATATTGGAGATTAAACCTTTATCAGTGATGACATTTGCAAATATGTTTTCCATAGAGTGGGCTTTCTTGTTGTTTTGTTGATGGTTCTTTTGCTGTGCAAAAGCTTTTTATTTTGATGTAGTCCCATTTGTTTAATTTCTCTTTAGCTTCCATTGCCCTAGAAGCAGTATCAGTGAAGAAGTTCCTTCAGCATGTGTCTGAGATCGTGCTGCTCTAGTATTTTTATTGTTTCCCATCTTATGTTTAAGTCTTGTATCCATTTGGAGTTTATTTTTGTATATGGTATAAGTTGGTGGTCTAGTTTCATTTTTTTGCATGTATCTGCCTAATTTTCCCAAAATCATTTATTGAAGAGACTGTCTTGACTCCATTGTATGTTCATGGATCCTTTGTCAAATATTAATTGAGCATAGTGGTTTGGGTTGATATCTGGATTCTCTATTCTATTCCATTGGTCTATATGTCTGTTCTTGTGCCAGTATCAGGCTGTTTTGAGAACAGTGGCTTTGTAAAACAGTTTGAAATCTGGTATTGAGATCCCAACTACTTTATTCCTCTTTCTCAGGATTGCTGTAGCTATTCGGAGTCTTTTTTTGTTCCATATGAATCTTTGGAGAGTTCTTTCTACATCTGTGAAAAATGACATTGGCATTTTAATGGGAAGTGCATTGAATCCATAGATTGCTTTGGGTACTATGGACATTTTAATAATGTTGATTCTCCCAATCCATGAGCATGGTATGCTCTTCCATCAGTTTACGTCTTCTTCTATCTCTTTTTTCAGTGTCCTGCAGTTTTCTGTGTATAGGTCTTTTGCCTTCTTAGTTAAGTTTATTCCTAGGTATATTAATTTTTTTGGTGTGATGGTAAATGGGATTACTTTTTTAGTCTCTTTTTCTGTAAGTTCACTATTAGTGTATAGAAATGCCATAGATTACTGGGCATTAATTGTGTATCCTACTACATTGACAAATTCATTTATTAAGTCTATTAGTTTTTGGATGGAGTCCTTCGGGTTTTTTATGTACAGTATCATGTCATCTGCAGATAAGGACAGCTTTACTTCTTTTCCAATTTAGATGCCTTTTATTTCTTCTTCTTGTCTAATTGGAATGGCTAATACTTCCAGTACTATGTTGAACAGGAAAGGTGAGAGTGGGCATCCCTGTCTTGTTCCTATTCTTAGGGGAAATGGTTTTAGGTTCTGCGCATTGAGTATGTTAGTTAGCTGTGGGTTCATCATATATGGCTTTTATGATGTTGAGAAATCTTTCTTCTATTCCCACGTTCCTGAGAGTTTTTCTCAAAAAAGGGTGTTGGATTTTGTCAAATGCTTTTTCTGAATCAATTGATATGACTATGTGATTTTTATCTCTCAATTTGTTTATGTGATGTATCATGTTTATTGATTTGCAGATATTGTACCATCCTTGCATTCCTGGGATGAATCCTACTTGGTCATGGTGTATGATCTTTCTGTTGTACTGCTGGATCCGATTTGCTAGAATTTTGTTGAGGATTTTGGCATCTATGTTCATGAAAGATATTGGCCTATAATTCTCTTTCATTGTGTTGTTTTTATCTGTCTTTGGTATAAGGGTGACACTGGCTTCATAAAAGGTGTTTGGAAGTATTCCTTCTTCTTGAATTTTTTGGAATAGTCTGAAAAAGATAGATTTTAATTCTTCCTTGAATGTTTGATAAAACTCCCCTGTGTAGCCATCTGGCCCCAGGGTTTGTTTCTTGGAAGCTTTTTAATGACTGCTTCAATTTCTTCCATAGTTATTGGTCTATGGAGATGTTTAGATTCTTCTTGATTGAGTTTTGGAAGGTTATATTTTTCTAGGAATATGTTCATTTCCTCCAGGTTGTCCAGTTTGTTGGAATAGAGTTGTTAATGGTATATTTTTTTTTTAACAATCCTTTGTATTTTGGTGGAGTCTCTTGTTATTTCTCCTTTTTCATTTTTGATTTTGTTTATCTGAATTTTCTCTCTTTGCTTCTTGGTAAGCCTAGCTAGAGGTTCATCAATCTTGTTTATCCTTTCAAAGAACCAGCTCTTGGTTTTGTTGATATTTTTGTATTGTTTCTTTGGTCTCTATATTGTTTATCTCTGCTCTGATCTTTATCCTTCCTTCTGCTTACACTGGGATTTTCTTGTTGCTCTCTATGTAGCTCCTTGAGTTGTAGGGTTAGGTAATTTATTACCATTGTTTCTTGTTTTTTTACAGTTGGCTTGTAGAGCTATGAATTTCCCTCTTAAGACTGCTTTCACTGTGTTCCATAGATTTTGGATTCTTATATTTTCATTTTCATTTGTTGCCATGATGTTTTTTATTTCTTTTTTTATCTCTCTGGTATCCCATTCATTGTTTAATAGCATGCTGTTTAGTCTCCATATTTTTATTTCTTTGGATTGTTTTTATTGTATGACTTCTAGTTTTATGCCACTGTGATCTGAGAAGATGGTTGATATGATTTCTATCTACTTGAATTTGAGGGGACTTTCCCTATGACTCAACATATGGTCTATGTTTGAACATGACCCATGTGCACTTGAGAAGAATGTATATTCTGTGGCTTTGGGGTGAAATGTTCTGAAGATGACAATTAATTCCATCTGGTCTAGTGAGTAATTTAGGATTGATGTTTCTTTGCTGATTTTTGGTTAGAGGATTTGTCCATTGGTGACAATGGGGTATTAAAGTCTCCTACTATGATTGTATTGCTGTCAATTTCTCCCTTGATATCCTCCAGGGTTTGTTTGTTGTTGTTTTTTAATGTATTTGGGTGCTCCCGTATTGGGCGTATATATGTTTACCAGAGTTAATTCTTCTTGTTGGATTGCTCCCTATAGTATTATGAAGTGACCTTCCTTATCTCTTGTTATGTCCTTCACTATGAGATCAACTTTGTCAGATGTAAGTATTGCTACCTCAGCTTTTTTTTAAAATTTTCCATTTGCCCAAAAAACTGTTTTCCATCCCTTCACCCTCAGATTGTGAGCATCTTTTTTTCTGAGGTGAGTGTCTTTTAGACAGCAGATATATGGGTCATGATTTTTACCCAATCCATTACCCTATGTCTTTTGATTGGAGCATTTCATCTATTTACATTTAAAGTTATCATTGATAGGTACTTATTTCATTCATTCCCTTCAGGCCTGATGAGTTTCTGTTGAGAAATCAGTCACTTGTCTGATTGGGGTTCCTTTTTAGGTACCCTGTCTCTCTCTGGCCGCTTTTAAGTCATTGGTGTTTGCCAGTTTAATTATAATGTGCCTTGGTGTCAGTCTTTTGGGGTTCATTTTGATTGGAACTCTGTGAGCTTCTTGGATTTGTGTGTGTGTTTTCTTCCCTATATCAGGGAAGTTTTCTATTATTATTTCTTCAAACAGGTTTTCTATTCCTTGATCAGTTTCCACTCTTTCTGGAACCCCTATTATGTGGATGCTGTTTTGTTTCATGTTATCCCAAAATTCCAAGAGGCTCTCCTCTTTTTTTAAAATATATTTTTTATTGATTTTTCACAGAGAGGAAGGAAAAGAGATAGAGAGTTAGAAACATCGATGAGAGAGAGACATTGATCAGCTGCCTCCTGCACACCCCTTACTGGGGATGTGCCCACAACCAAGGTACATGCCCTTGACCAGAATTGAACCTGGGACCTTTTAGTCCATAGGCCAATGCTCTATCCACTGAGCCAAACCTGTTTTGGCTAGGCTCTCCTCTTGTTTTTTAATTATTTTTCTAGAAGCTGCTGTACTTGGGTATTTTTTTTCCTACCTTGTCTTCTAGCTCACTGATGCGGTCCTCTGTTTCTTCTAGTCTACTTTTGATGCTTTCTATTGAAATCTTTACAGCAGTGATGTCATTTTTCATTTCTTCTTGGTTCTTCTTCATTTCCTCTTGGTTCTTACTCATACTGTCAAATTTGTCTTCCATTCTTTTCAGCCACCTTATGACCATTTCTCTGAATTATTTCTCTGGCAGGTTGCTTGCTTCATTTTATTTACTTTTTTTTCTGGTGATGCCAGTTTTTCTTTCATATATGGGCTGTTTCTTTGTCTGCCCATGGTCTCTCTTCTCTGGGTGTCTGGTTATGTAGTTCTCTCTCTCCTGCGTTGACTTAAAGGCACAAAAACAACACAACCAAGTACAACACACAAGGCACTGAACAGAAATGTATTCACAATATTAATCGCCACAAATAAAGGTGACCACCAGAGAGAGACAAATTAGGGTATAGGAGAGAAAAGAAGAAAAAGAGAAGAAAAGAAAACAAAGAAGTACCAAAATAAAATTGGGAGAAGGGAGAAAAGAGAAAAAAAAAGGAAAAAAAATAAGAGAGAAAAGAAAGAGAGTAAGAAAGAGAAGGGGAACAAATTCTATATATGGGGAGAAAACTACACTAGAACAGCACTAATCCCAGCAAATGCCAGCGACAAGTACCTGAAGATTAATGCAAACTATAAATAACAACTAATATCAAGGGAGTCTATGGAAAATGAAAGTAAAAAACAAACAAAATCAAAGCAAACAAAAACCTAAACAAAATAAGAAGAATAAGCAAAACAATCTCACAAAAATGTATAAAAAATCGATATATTCAACAATCAAGCAAACAACAAGAAAAGGACAGAGAGAAAAACAATTTTTTGGATAGTGAAGACAGAGAAGAGAGAGATGTCTATGGACTTGGAGCAGGGGATTGCAAATTAGATGTATAAGTGGGGTGAAATGTTAACAGGGGGTAAAAAGAAAGAATAGGAAAAATCTACAGTAGGAAAAGGGTAAGAGAAGCAGGACAACAATAGGGGAAAAGTTAGGAATAAAGTGAAAACATAAAGCTAGAGTTGAGATAAAGTAAAATGATGCTAAAGGAAAGATGATATTAGAATGTAGAACTCTAATCCCAAAGTAAATAAATAGAAAATAAAATGACACTTTTTTTCCCAAAAAGGTAAAATAATAGTAATAATATTGATTGAAAATAAAAAATGTAATCATTAAAAAGGTAAAATCAAGTGAGGAAAAAAGAAAAAATAGTTTCTTAAGTAACAGATGAAAAAATAAGTAATTAAAACATAAAGAAAAAAATAGAGTTTGAAGTAGTGAAAGTTATTCACTTCCTCTAGTGATCTGTTTGGCATGCTTGTTTCCCAGTTGGGACAATATTGCAGTTCCCTGTGTTCCACTAGTTTTTAAGCCAGCAGTGTGTCTTAATTTCTTTATTCTTTTGTGATTACACAAGAGTCAATTTGTGAGTCAGTCCCTGGGTGGCAGGGTTTCGGAATTCACCTCCAACACTATAAGTCCTCTCTAGCCTGTGCTTAGATCCTGCTTTCCCTTAGGCACTCAATACCGGTTTGTGGGAGTGGGCTGCCCCAGAGCTGGTTCTCCGACAGTCACTCTCTGCTCTGATCCCCAGGCTCCAGAAAAACACTTTTCCCCTGCAGTCTCCCAGGGTGTCCCCAACTCAGTGATCTTTTGTATTGGGCTTAGCAATCAGAAGCAAGGATCTGAAAGGGAAAGCGAGCAAGTCTGTGCAGTCCTCCTTCCCAGCTCCTGTCCAAGCAGCCAACACACTTTAATAACTCCTAGGCTGTCCTCCTGTGTCAGATCAAAATGGGTTGCTTTCTAGAGATCCACTCTGTTAAAAGCTCTGAGGGCCCCCTTCCACATTCAGGGATCACTCCCTGCCCAATAGCCACGAATTTCTCCATGTGGAGATTTCTTCTGGTCCTCCAGCTCCCAGTGGGCACCTTTCTATTCTGCAGGACCAGAGACCTCACCTTATCCCTGGCGAAAACAGATCTTTCCGTGTGGCATGTGGAGCTCCTCTGAATCCCAGTGTTTGCGCAGATTGGAAAACAGTGTTCTGGGGCTCGGAGCTGTTAGGGGGGAGGGTGCTACAGCTGTAGCTTTTCAGGCTTCCATAAACATCCACTTTCCCCTTCAAGATGGTGTGGTCTCCGCATCTGAGCTGGCAGCTCAGGCAGGGAACCTGGCAGCAGTGGGGGCTGCCTGGTCAGAGGAGTCCCACCCAGCAGTCCCCCACCTTCTCCTGGAGTATAGTTTCCCTTAAATACCAACAAACACTTCCTGTGCGACCCTCAACTGTTCTTTCTGTCTGCTCAGGGAGAAGGCTTGGGACATGTCCGTCTATTCGGCCACCATTTTTTTTCATTATTCTTTTATTTTTTAATTTTTTCATCTTTTAATTAAAAAACTATTTTTTAAATTTTTTCCTCAATTGATTTTACCTTTTTAATTATTACATTTGTATTTCAATCAGTATTATTACTACTATTTTACCTTTTCAGAAAAAAAATGTCATTTTATTTTCTCTTTTTTTACTTTAAGATTAGAGTTCTACATTCTATTTTCATCTTTCCTTTAGCATCATTTACTCTAACTCAACTCTACCTTTATGCCATCACTCTCTTCCTAACTTTTCCCATTTTGTTGTCCTCTTTCTCTTACCCTTTTCCTACTTTAGATTTTCTCTATTCTTTCTTTTTACCCTGTTAAAATTTCACCCCACTTATATATCTAATTTCCAATCCCCTACTCCAAGTCCATACGCACCTCTCTCTTCTCTGTCTTCACTATCCAAAAAATTGTTTTTCTCTCTGTTCTTTTATAGATGTTTGCTTGAACTTGATTATATCGATTTTTTATATTTTTTTGTGAAATTTTTTTGCTTATTTTTTTTTGTTTTATTGTGCTTTTTTTTTTGGTTTGTTTTTTTATCTCTGGTTTCCCTTGCCTCCCTTGATATTAGTTGTTATTTGTAGTTTGTATTAATCTACAGGTATTTGTTGCTGGCATTTGTTGGGATTAGTGGCTGTTCTATTGGAGTTTTCTCCTCATATATATTTGTTTCCCTTTTCTTCTTATTCTCTTTCTTTTCTTTCTTACTTTGTTTTTCTTATTTTTTCTTTCTTTTTCTCCCTTCTCCCAATTTCATTATGGCACTCCTTTCTTTCTTTTTCTTCTCTTTTCTCTCTTCTTTCTCTCCTTTCCCCTAATTTGTCTGTCTCTTGTGGTCACCATTACATGTGGCTATTAATATAATGAATACATTTCTGTTCAGTGCCTTGTGTGTTGCACCTGGTTGTGTTGTATTTTGTGCCTTTAAATCAATGCAGGAGAGAGAATTACATAACCAGAGACCCGGAAAAGACAATGAAAGAGCCCACATATGAAAGAAAAGCAGGCATCACCAGAAAAGGAAATAAACAAAATGGAGGCAAATAACCTGCCAGAGAAAGAATTCAGAGAAATGTTCATAAGGTGACTGAAAAGAATGGAAGACAAATTTGACAATATGAGTAAGAACCAAGAGAAAATGAAGAAGAACCAAGAAGAAATGAAGAAGAATAAAAAAGAAATGAAAAATGACATCGCTGCTGTAAAGATTTCAATAGAAAGCATCAAAAGTAGAGGACCACATCATGAGCTAGAAGACAAGGTAGGAAAAAATACCCAAGTACAGCAGCTTCTAGAAAAAAAGTTGAAAAGCAGGAGGAGAACCTAGGAGAACTTTGGGATAACATGAAACAAAACAACATCCACATAATAGGGGTATTAGAAGGAGAGGAAACTGATCAAGGAATAAAAAACCTGTTTGAAGAAATAATGACAGAAAACTTCCCTGATAAAGCGATGAAAAAACCCACAAAAATCCAAGAAGCTCACAGAGTCCCAATCAAAATGAACCCCAAAAGACTGACACGAAGGCACATTATAATTAAATTGGCAAATACCAACAACAAAGTAAAATTTTAAAAGCGGCCAGAAAGAAACACAAAGTTTCCTAGAAAGGAAACCCCATCAGACTAGCAACTGATTTCTCAACAGAAACTCATCAGGCCCGAAGGGAATGGAATGAAATATGCAAAGGCATGCAAACGAAAGGTCTGAATACAAGAATACTTTACCCAGCAAGGCTTTCAATCAAAATTGAAGGTGAAATCAGAAGCTTCACAGACAAAAAAAGACTAAAGGAATTTATTGCCACCATACCAGTAATGCAAGAAATGTTAAAGAGTCTGCTGTAAAAAAACGAAATAGGAAGCGAAAAAGGAACACAAGGGTAAAGAATAAAAATGGCGACAAATAAGTACCTATCAATAATAACTTTAAATGTAAATAGATGAAATGCTCCAATCAAAAGACATAGAGTAATGGATTGAATAAAAAACATGACCCATATATCTGCTGTCTACAAGAAACCCATCTCAGAAAAAAAAAATGCACACAGACTGAGGTTGAAGAGATGGAAGATGGTTTTTTAGGCAAATGGGAATGAAAAAAAAGCTGGGGTAGCAATACTTATATCTGACAAATTAGATCTCAAAGTGAAGGACATAACAAAAGATAAGGAAGGCCACTTCATAATACTAAAGGGAGCAATCCAACAAGAAGAAATAACTCTGGTAAACATATATGCACCCAATACAGGAGCACCGAAATACATTAAAAAAACTCCTGGAGGATATCAAGGAAGAAATTGACAGCAATACAATCATAGTAGGAGACTTTAATACCCCACTATCACCAATGGACAAATCCTCTAAACAAAAATCAGCAAAGAAACATCAATCCTAAATGACTCACTAGACCAGATGGAATTAATTGTCATCTTCAGAATAATTCACCCCAAAGCCACAGAATATACATTCTTCTCAAGTGCACATGGGTCATTTTCAAAGATAGACCATATGTTGAGTCATAGGAAAAGTCTCTTCAAATTCAAGAAGATAGAAATCATATCAAGCATTTTCTCAAATCACAATGGCATAAAACTGGAAATCAATTAACATAAAAACATTCCAAAAAAAATCAAACACATGGAGACTAAACAGCATGCTTTAAAGAATGACTGGGTAACCAGAGAGATCAAGGAAGAAATAAAAAACATCATAGTAACAAATGACAATGAAAACACAACAATTCAAAATGTATGGGACACAGTGAAAGCAGTCTTGAGAGGGAAGTTCATAGCTCTACAAGCCTACTGAAAAAAAAAAACCAAAAAAAAAAATCAAGGAACAATGGTAATAAATTACCTAACCTTACAACTCAAGGAGCTAGAAAGAGAGCATCAAGAAAAGCCCAGTGTAAGCAGAAGGAAGAAAATAGTAAAGATCAGAAAGGAAGATAAATAATAAAGCAAAAAAAATTTTTTTCAAAAGATCAACAAAACTAAGAGTTGGTTCTTTGAAAGAATAAACAAGATTACTGAACCTCTAGCCAGGCTCACCAAAAAGCAAAGAGAGAGTACTCAAAGAAACAAAATTAGAAATGAAATAGGAGAAATAACAACAGACTCCTCCAAAATACAAAGGATTGTTAAAAAATACTATGAACAACTCTATTCCAACAAACTGGACAACCTGCAAGAAATGGACATATTCCTAGAAAAGTATAACCTTCCAAAACTCAATAAGGAAGAATCTAAACATCTCTATAGGCCAATAACTATAGAAAAAATTGAAGCAGTCATCAAAACTTCCAGCAAACAAAAGCTCGGACGAGATGGCTACACAGGAGAGTTTTACCAAAACATTCAAGGAAGAATTAAAACCTATCTTCCTCAGAATATTCCAAAAAACTCAAGAAGAAGGAACACTTCCAAGCACCTTCTATGAAGCCAGCATCACCCTAATACCAAAATCAGATAAAGAGAATACAATGAAAGAGAATTATAGGCCAATATCTTTCATGAACATAGATGCCAAAATCCTCAACAAAATTCTAGCAAATCGGGTCCAGCAGTACAACAGAAAGATCATACACCATGACCAAATAGGATTCATCCCAGGAATGCAAGGATGGTACAATATCTGCAAATCAATAAACGTGATACATCACATAAACAAATTGAGAGATAAAAATCACATAGTCATATCAATTGATGCAGAAAAAGCATTTGACAAAATCCAACACCATTTCTTATAAAGACTCTCAGCAAAGTGGGAATAGAGGATCATACCTCAACATAATTAAAGCCATATATGATAAACCGACAGCTAACATCATACTCAATGGGCAAAAACTAAAACCATTTCCCCTAAGAATAGGAACAAGACAAGGATGCCCACTCTCACCACTCCTGTTCAACATAGTACTGGAAGTATTAGCTATTGCAATTAGACAAGAAGAAATAAAAGGCATCCAAATCAGAAAAGAAGAAGTAAAGCTGCCCTTATTTGCAGATGACATGATACTGTACATAAAAAACTCGAAATACTCCATCCAAAAATTAATAGACTTAATAAATGAATTTGGCAATGTAGCAGGATACACAATTAATGCCCAGGAATCTATGGCATTTCTATACACTAGTAGTGAACTTACAGAAAAAGAGATTAAAAAAGCAATCCCATTTACCATCACACCAAAAAAATTAATATACCTAGGAACAAACTTAACTAAGGAGGTAAAAGACGTATACACAGAAAACTATAGGACATTGAAAAAAAGAGATAGAGGAAGACGTAAACTGATGGAAGAGCATACCATGCTCATGGATTGGGAGAATCAACATCATTAAAATGTCCATACTACCCAAAGCAATCTATAGATTCAATGCATTCCCCATTAAAATACCAATGGCATATTTCACCGACCTACAAAGAACTCTCCAAAGATTTATCCGGAATAATAATAATAATAATAATAATAATAATAATAGACTCTGAATAGCTACAGCAATCCTGAGAAAGAAGAATAAAGTAGTTGGGATCTCAATACCAGATTTCAAGTTGTATTACAAAGCCACTGTTCTCAAAACAGCCTGATACTTGCACAAGAACAGACAAATAGACCAATGGAATAGAATAGAGAACCCAGATATCGACCCAAACCACTATGCTCAATTAATATATGACAAAGGAGGCATGAACATACAATGGAGTCAAGACAGTCTCTTCAATAAATGGTGTTGAGAAAATTGGACAGATACATGCAAAAAAAATGAAACTAGACCGCCAACTTACACCATACACACAAATAAACTCCAAATGGATACAGTATTTAAACATAAGACGGGAAACAATAAAAATACTAGAGCAATCCACAAGCAGCACAATCTCAGACATGCTGAAGGAACTTCTTCACTGATACTGCTTCTAGGGCAATGGAAGCTAAAGAGAAATTAAACAAACGGGACTACATCAAAATAAAAAGCTTTTGCACAGCAAAAGAACCATCAACAAAACAACAAGAAAGCCCACTCTATGGGAAACATATTTGCAAATGTTATCACTGATAAAGGTTTAATCTCCAACATCTACAGGCAAGTTATACAATTCAATAAAAGGAAGATAAATGATCCAATAAAAAATGGGCAACAGACTTAAATAGAATCTTTTCTAAAGAAGACAGATTGAAGGCCAAGAGACACATGAAAACATGCTCAAAGTCATTAATTATCCAAGAGATGCAAATCAAAACAGTCATGGGATACCATCTTACACTTGTCAGAATGGCAATCATCAACAAATCGACAAGCGACAAGTGTTGGCGAAGATGCAGAGAAAAAGGAACCTTCTTGCACTGCTGGTGAGAGTGCAGACTAGTACAGCCACTGTGGAGAACAGTATGGAGTTTCCTAAAAAAACTAAAAATGAAACTCCCATTTGACCCAGTAATCCTACTCCTAGGAATATATCTTTCTGAATACCGGTCAGACAGGATTTATGCACCTCTATGTCATAGCAGCACAATTTACAATAGCTAAGATTTGGAAACAGCCTAGGTGCCTGTGAGCAAATGACTGGATCAGAAAACTATAGTACATCTACACAATGGAATACTATGCTGTCATAAAAAAAGAAGTAATTCTTACCATTTGCAGCAACCTAGATGGAACTGGAGAACATTCTGCTAAGTGAAATAAGCTAGTCCATGAAAGAGAAATACCACATGATCTCACTCATATATGGATAAGAAAGAATATTATAAGCTGTTGAACAAAAAGATAGATACAGAGGCAGTAAAGCATCAAACAGACTGTCAAATTACATTGGAAAAGTTAGGGAGAGGTGGGGTAGATAAGAGATCAACGGAAGGACTTGTATGCATGCATATAAGCATAACCAATGGGCACAAGACACTGGGGGGTTAGGTATGCATGGGAGTTGTGTAGGGGGGCAATGGGAAGATATGTACACATGTAACATTAATAAAAAAGTGTTTTAAAAGGTTACTCCAGATTCTTCAATGAGGATGTAGAATCAGATACTTATTTTTTCCTGACACTAAGTATTATGACCAGAAGTTAGTAAATAGTTCAATGCAAAAGGAAGTATCTTCTAACTACTAAAGTGTAGCACCTAAAACTTCTTTATGAAACTGGTTATTCTGGTTCAAAGAAAATGCAAGTTATTTTGAAGACCCAATTTTCTTAAAGGATTTGTGGTAATAATTATATTGTAGTAGTTAATATTTATTTAGGGCTTGCTATGTCCTCGGCACTAATGAGTCTTTCCTTTTATACCCTCATTTATCCTCCCAACACCCCTGGAAGATCAATACTATGATCTTTTCATTTGGAGATGGAGAACTTGGGGTCTAGAAAAGTCATGACTTTGTGTGGAGACAGTAAGTTCTGGAGCCAGAGTTCAAACCCATCCTACACCAGTGCACTGCATTCCTACAAAATGCCAAACTGACTGGAAGGTACACACCACTTACGCAAAAGATGTATGAACAGGAAGGTTTAGTACAGTCGTTTATAAGAGTTTAACATTTAAAAAGTGCTTATATCTGTCTATAAGGATTTGATTAAAATAATGAAGACACAGCCACTCAATAGAACAGTTACATATTTGTTAAGAATTATGCTGTAGGTGGATACTAATTGACATGGAAAAGTGTTCTCATTATATTGGTACACACACAAAGGTTACAAAGCAGCATGGTTAGTGTGCTCCAGTTTTAGCAAAATGTAAGTTTTGATGTAAGTATTAACGTAACTTTGAAAGTCTGGAAAATTATTACAGCAAAAATTCAAACAATGATCATCTCAAAGTGGCAGGATTCCAGGCAATTAAGACAATTTTGTGTTCCCTCTTTTCTTACAATGATCATGTGATAAAGGGTGGAATGAATGCCTAGCACCCACCTTGTCCTTTCACTGCACTCCCAACAGGAAACTGCCCCCATCACTCCTGTTACCTTGGATGAATCTCTTCTACAGTCCCATCTCTCTAACAATGAGAAGGTGCTAACTTCAATATTTTCTTCCAGCTCTCACATTCTTTGACTTAGTAAACCTCATTCCAACAGAGGGATGTGGGGATTTACTAGTAAGTTGATAAACGGTGTATTTGCACCTTCTCTATTTTCTTTGATATATGAAATTGTTCTTTCCATCATCCTTTTCTCTTCAGTCCTTGTCAGTTCTTAGAAAAGGGGTATTTAAATCATTTCACAGAGATATGTCAGCTCACTTTGAGGGGGGGGGGGGGAAAGCACCTTTCCCCAGAAAGACATATTAACCTAGACACTAAAAACACACCGACCAACCAACCAACAAAACCACTATCCACTGAAACATCACAGCCAAGCAAACAAAACAAAACAAAAACCAACTATCCAAACACATTTCCCTCTCTGACCCTTATCCCAGACTCTGGGCTTCTTTCTTGATATTACCTGTCACCTATACACCTGTTGTTAGTAGTAATAATAATCCTATATAATAAAAACCTAATATGCAAATTGACATATGACAAAATGACTGTGGAACGACTGGTTGCTATGATGCACAATGACCACCAGAAGACAAACACTCAACACAGGAGCTGCACTCAGCCCACAGGCCCTAGGCCAGCCAAGGTGGGTGCCAGCGAGGGCCCCTCTGATCACCCCACCAGTTGCCCTGCAGATCACTGGTCAGGCCTAAGTACACTATACATGCAATAATTTCGTGCATTGGGCTTCTAGTAATAATAACTAATAACACAACCCTAGCCAGTTTTGCTCAGTGGTTAGAGCATCGGCCTGTGGACTGAAGGGTCACAGTTTGATTCCAATCAAGGGCACATGCCTCGGTTGGGGGCTCTGTCCCCAGTAGGGAGCATGCAGAAGGCAGCTGATCAATAATTCTCTCTCATCACTGATGTTTCTCTCTCTCTCCTTCTCCCTTCCTCTCTGAAATCAATTTAAAAATATAAAAAAATAACAATAACAGCTAGCATTTGTTTTACATATATCCATTGGGCCTTTTAGCATTTTCCCACACAGAAGTATAGCAAAATTACAGCCTGGTAGAGGCAGGAAGAAGAAGCAGCTCTTGTTTTAGACCAGCAGGGACTGGCTCCCCGCTTTCCGTGGACTCAACCCACCGCTTACTCCCCCCCACCTCCCCCTACTTTGGACTAGGTACATGACCTGGCTCTCTGGCACCCTCTGCTGGCATGTGGGACTCTTCTCAGGTCAAGTGCAGTCTTGCTGGCTGGCTTGTAAGTCACTGAGACCCAAATTCCAGTGCCCACTGCTTTGCTCAGGGGAGCCACAGAAAGACCGCTGATAGCCTTCTAAGACCTCTTCCTTAAGTCAACCTAAAAATCTATGCTCAGAGAAGTCCTGTGTTATTTGTTATCCTTCCCAGATCGGGAAGGGGGTGAGAGGAGTGTCTGGTAGAGAGAGCCTTACTTACAACACTCTGAATTATGAAAATAAAATTTTTTTTCAAGAAATGTAAACATTTAATATGCTTCACACATTCCCACACCAGAGGAATTCTCGCTGAGAGTTAATGTTCTAGAATCTTCTCTCCTGCCTACCCCACATGTCCCCACTTCTCATTGTCCCCACAGTCTTTAGGCAGGTGATAGGTTCACCTAGGAACTGCACATCCTCCTGCTAGATGTGTGGCAGCAGGCAAATCACTAACCCTCTCTGAGCTCATAACTTAAACCCCTGAAATCATTTATTCACTTGTTCAACTGAGTACCTACTCCAGCTGGCCCTGAATCTAGCACTGGGGATACATCAATGACCAAGACAGATGCTTTCCTCACCCTCACCAAACTTACCACCCAATGAGAGAGTCTGATGGTATACTGGTGAATGCGCAATTGGTTGTAGTGTGTTGATATAAGGAACCTGACACAAAGAGAAAGAATTGAGATTGTGAGTTCACACGGGGCATTAAAGCTGAAAGCTAAATAAAGCAGGTCGAAAATGTCTGCTAAAGACTCTGGCTTGCGAAGCTGTAAACCCCTGGAAAGACTGTGTGCCCAGGTCAGCAAGTGTGAGGAGGGTGGAACCCTGAAGGAGGCTGGAGAATTAGGCAGAGTGCAGACAGCAAAGCCTTGAAGGGAGAGCTAAGCATTTGAGTCCAATTCTAGAGTACAGTGGAGAGCCATGGAGTTTAGTTGTAATTGTTACCATGATGATGTGGGTTTTGAAAGGATCCCCCTGACTGCTGTGAGGATAATAGAAGGGAGGAGGCAGAAGGGGGCACTGGTTTCAGGTGGTAACAGTGGAGTGGCAAAGAGTTAGATACAGAGCATATTTTGAAGGCAGGACCGAAAGATATGCAGAAAGGGATGGGAGCTAAGGAAGAAAGGGTGTCATGGATCACATCCAGATCTCTGGCTGAGATGGGGAAGACTCGGGGGGAAGAGCACTGGAGAGTGGGCTACCAGGTGCATGGTGAGTGGCCTGTTGATAAGTTCCTGCAGGGTCGCTGCTCTCTAGGAAGGCACATGTGGTGCCAAGCTTGTGTATGGACCGTGCTTGGTGACAGCATTTAGTGAGAATTCTTGTTTTGATGTTTAGGATACAAAGAAAGAAAATTAGAAAAATGTGTTCTAGAGTGATGAGTTCAAAATTTAATTTAATTTTTAATTGCAAAGATAGGGAAAATGTGCATTTAACTCTGCCAAGAGGACTGAAGTGAAAACCAGGCCTAGGAATGAAATGAGTGTGGGAGCTGGGGGGGGGGAAGGAATGGTCCAAGTCAAGCCAGAACTTGGAGTAGATTTTTGGCAGTCTTTTGAAATTATAATTGACTGACACTCTGTCATACTTTGGCATCAGTGCAATGCTTTTGTTATTGTTTTCTTTAGGGCTACTACGCATATAAGCTATGACATCTGCTCTTCGAGTAGTAGCTGAGATGATCATAATATGAGATGGTCATAAGTAATAAAATTGACATGTTCATAATAATAATAATGGTGATGTCACCACTTTACATTCAGTCAACTAAGACTGCCTCCAAATAAGCAGAGGCTGGGGCATGGTTGGGGGTCAGGCAGAACACTGGGGAGGCCCTGCTATGTCCTTTGCTAGTTTCTGGGTCTTCTTTGAGTAGATGGGGAGGAGAAGAAAGGAAAGACAGCTGGAAGTTCACCTTGCAGAAGACTTCCAGAGTCCCTCAAGGAACAAAGGTGCTTCTTGATGCCTGGGGGAGAAGCTCAGGCTCCGTTCTGGAAAGCTTCCTGGCTATTGCGGCCACGCGCTGGCAGGGGGCGCTGCGACTTCACAGTTTCCAAGGAGGCCTCCTTTCCCAGCCAATGGTGCCCACTCTGCCTTGGTGAGTTTCTTTAGCTCTTCGAGGATATGCGGGGGAACCTGCAAACGGACGGCAAAGCTGACCAGGCCTGCAGGGCTGGCCCAGATCAGAGGGCCTCGTAGAGCCCAGTGCTCACCCTCTGCCTGTCCTAAAGCTTCTCTTCAAGAAAACATACGGATTTATATTTGATTTTATGCCTTGGCTCCTAGTTCACATGCTGCAAACTAAGCAAGTGGGCCCATAACAGTCCTTTTTAAAGAGTGAGTGAGGAGGCTTTGAGGTGCAATATAGGTTTGAGCAACTATT
>JAAGEH010000011.1:7173207-7205707 GCA_011751065.1 Lasiurus cinereus | reverse complement strand
TACAGGAGGCAGGGTCCTGGTGCTTTGAAATCGCAGTAGTTGCCTTCCTGGCACTCCAGGCTCCTTCGCTTCTCCTAGCCACACCCATCCTCAGTCTGGAGAGTTTAGCCACCTCTGGGTTCCCTCTTCTCCAAGCTTCCCTGATGGCCCTGCTCTCCAGACTTCCTAGGGCAAAGTGGTGCGCATAGGTGCAGGATGCAGACCCCGCCCCAGCCACCCAGTGCCCCACCACGCAGAGAAGATCCTGGGAACAATCTCTGGGATGTTAAGAAGCCACCTGGCTTTTCGAATTTGACTGAAAACAAAAGGCCCAAGAGACGACTTGGTTTTTATTCTGAGGTGTGTTTTTTTTTTTCTCAGCCAATTCCCTTGTAGGGAGAAAGGGGCACTCAGCTAGTCTTTTTATTGGTACCTCTTTCCTTAAAGGTACACACCCTACAAATGCACGTGCCTTCGACCCACTCTGGAGATGGTGTTTCATTCCCAAGTGAACTCCCCTGTGGTCTTCTTGCAAGTCCAGAAAATTGGGTGACTAAAGGTAAGCTCCTGGGTTGGAAGAGGTGACAAGCTTTGTTGAGCACATGGTTTTAGAGGCAGATACAAGTGATCCCAGTAAAACAGGAACCAAAAGTGACCAGCTCTGGTAGTCCTTGGCTCTCCAGGCTTACTGGGCACCAAGGGGACAGTTAATTAGCTAGAATGCGTTCTGGGAGGGTGCCAAGTACTCCCCTGCTCATCTGCCCACAGAGAGCTTATTCATCAAACCTTCCACTGTTCGTCAAAGCTTGGAACTCCCCTCCTGTGGGAATGGACACCCTACTGTGGCAGGGGCCATCTCTGGCCCAACTAGTTGGAATCTTTGCTCCAGTTCCAGTGGTTGCCCTGTGGTCAGGGGAGAGGTGGGAAGAGTACTTTTTGGCTATGAACAAGAGTTGCCTTTAAGAAGAAAAAGTTTGGCATAGGAATTGCCAATGAAGAAATTAGGTTTTAGACATACTTTTCCATGCACTGGGTGGGAGATCTTGGCCAAACCATTTTACCCTCTGGGATTCTGCCTCCCACCGTGGAAAACGGCTAGGGCCTTGGAGCCTGAAAGTAGAACTAGGTGAGGTGTTTTCTCAACAAGAGTTCTCTGCCCCCTTCACTGAAGAAGGGGTGAGTTTAACATACTTGGAGTGCAGGAAGAAAACAGGAGGTGGGTGGGAGGGGCTGAATCATGTAGGAATACCCCCTGGCAGGCCCAGACTGGTCCCACCATCATACTGATTGAAAGGTTAAAGTTAGTAGCATGGACAGGCTGACTAGCACTCTCAGAGTGAATAAAAAAAATTGAATTTATTTCAAGAAAAGGGAATTGGGGGATGGGGATATCTAAAGGAAGGGCTATACAGCATCAAGCCAGAGTATTGGATTAATGATGGTAGCAAAAACATACTTAGGACAGAGAGATAAGGAAGATGCATAGAAGAAGCAACAGGAGAACCATGGCTGCACTGTTTTGGCTCCCTGAGAAGTTAGAGGAAAGGGAGCCTTGGAGACAGGTTCAGAGGGTTAGCCTGGAATGAGCTGCTGCTGCCCATTGCTCCCCTGGTTGCATGTCTCCTGGGGTCCCTTAAAGGAGAGAAGGGGAGGGGAGTGGTGCTGGCACACTCCCCTGAGGGAGACAATGTACTAGGTCCTTCATCGTGAGTGTAGTTATCTCTCTCTTCCAGGTGGAAATCCTAGGGGAGTTCTCAGGGGAGGGTCTCAATAGAGTATTCATCAGTTTTCCAGGTGTGCTCTTTCAGGGTCATGGTCTCCACTAATTGGTCTGTGCCAGGGCAGGGGGTCATTAGTCAAAACAGCTGGTCCTGAGGCTGCCATAGTGTCACTTGTCCGGTTTTGCTGCTTTTCTGGGCCTGGAGTTAAAATACAACTGAGGCCTAGATGTTATCTTTAGGGAGGAAAAGATCAGTGGGTCTAAACTGCATGACCAGCAATATGCTAGGGGATGATAGGTTATTTTGGGGGCAAAGTTTTTATTTTCCCAGTTTTGCCCTTTGCTAGGCATCCAGGGTTTTCTGCCCTGGTGAGTTTCTGTTTTTGGCCCATCATCCTTGCTCTGCTCATGTCTAACTGCCCATAATACTGGTAAGTTCTCAGAGTTGTTCTTGAGGCATGTCCAAGCATACACCAAACAGATCTCAAAGTCCATCTACTTCCCATCTCCACAGCACAGATGACTGCAACCGCTTCCTGATTCCTTCACTGACATTTACATTAATGCACGGGGCCATTAATCTGTCACTGTCCCAGCACTGCATGTACATGTACATGAGATAACCTTTCTACCTTCATTAAGCTGTGGTTGAGTGGAAGTGGAGGGCACAAATAGACATCTAACTAACAGTGTGAAAACGACAAGAAAGAACAGTATGTAATACCAAAGAACAAGGGGAGAAAGAGCAACTTTAAGTAGGGCTGTTAGCATGGCCTCTGAAAGAAGGTGACGTTTCAGCCGAGATTCCCAGAAAGTGACGAGGAGAAGAGCTGGGAAGGGTTTTATAGGCAGAGGGGACCACATGTGCAGGGCCATGAGATGGAAAGAGTCCTGCAGGTCTGAACCTGAGGAAGGAGATGGGGTGTGAGCCAACTGACAAAGCGGGGAGCCTGGAAATGATGGAGATAGCCTTGGTCAAAGTGGTGGAGAAGGCAGACCTTGGAGGCCCTGGGAAGGAGTGTAGAGTTTAACAACCATAAAATTCTGGAAGAGTATTGATAGAGGCATCATCTGAACATGTGTAGTCTCAATGGCACCACTTCTGAGTGTGGGATGGAAACTGGGACAATGATGAAGACAGTGAATGATCCCAGACAGAGGCTGCCAACAGAGAAGAGAAAAGGAAAACTGGATTCAGTATATTTTTAGGAGGAAATGGCGGGTGTGGTGATGGATGATACTAACATGGAAGGCTGACTGACACTTTCCAGCTTGAGTAGTTGGAGAACAGGTGGTAGTGCTGTTTCTTGAGGTAGGAAGCCTGGTTGTGGGTCCTGGGAATTCAGAAGAGAGGTGAGGCTCCCTGAGCCATCTGTCCTCCTTCTAGCCTCCCCATTCTGACTCTTCTCTCTAGCCCAGTGGCTCCCTCAGTTCCTTCCAACATGCCAGAGATGCACATGGCTCACTCCCTCATTTTTCTCAGACTTTGCTCAGATCCCACCTCCACAGGGCTTGCCCTAAACAACTTGTTCAGAACTGTGTCCCCACCCCCAACACCACTTCTTCTCTCCCTTGACAGTCTATGATTTTCCCCTATAGGTGTCCATCACCATCTACAACAAATAAATAACAAATAACTAATTTTTATATTTGTCTCCACCCACTAGAACAGAGCTCCAGGTGGGCGGGAGTTTAGTCAGTTTGGTCACTCTATGGCCTCAGTGCCCAGAGCAACACCTGCCAAATGATTGTCCTCAGAGATTTATCAAATGAATGACTCACTTTGGAACCTGGTGGCATGTAAAGGAAGAGTGTAAAAGAAGGAGAGAAGTTCAGGACTTGAAGAAGGGGGAAGTAAGTAGAGGAGGGCCACCTGAAGTCTTAAGGAGGGACAGCTCACCAAAGAGGGGACAATAGGATCAGCTAGAGTGATCTTTCCATGTTCTCTCTGCTCCTGCCACTTGTCTTCCCGACTCCCATTGTGGCTTCTTTCTCATTGGCCTCAGGTAATTCCCAGCTCCTTAATATGGCATCACATTTATCTCATTACCCTACCCCTCAACCTCTACCTACCACTCTGAGTTACGAGTTATTCTTTGGCTTTCCCGCGTGCTAAACTATTTGTCATTTACTGAAAGTGCTAAATCTGGGTCTCTTGACCTTCTGGACAGTTTCACACTTACCTCATCCTGGGAAATCCCAATACTTTTCCCCTGGCTGACTCCTAAACCCCTTCAGGCAAGGCTCTGAGCTTTAAGACTGGACTAGGGACTCCTTCCAGTGTGTGAGTGAGTGTGTATGCATGCATGCATGTGCATGTATGTATATGTGAGCACACTCCCTGTTCATCCCCACCTTCGTGCTTGCTCCTCCCCTATGGCCATCTCCTTCTCCTCATTCAGGTCTTAGCTCAAATATCTTCTCCTCAGACTCCTGAGTTAAGTCTGCAGCCCAGCAAACCCCTGCATTGCTCTGTCACACCTCTTCTCTACAGATATTTTCTGTGTGTGCCTATTCACATGTTCAGTGGCTGCCTGCTCTTCCTGAGCATAAACTGCTTGAGGGCAGGGCTATGCCTCTCCTGTTTTCTGCAGAATACTCAGCACCTTATGCAGTTCATAAATGTTTTTAAAAATGCATTTGAACTGGAGATTGTGGCAAGAGGAAGTTGGTTCTTGTGAGCAACCAAGGTCATCCCTTCTCTTTCAGCTTCCTTTCATCTGTGATTTTCCCTCACCTTTTGTTTTTGTGTCCTTTCATGTCTATTGATAAAACTATGCATGAATATGTCAACTGCCTATCAACATTTGCATATGGATGTCCCATGACAATTTTCAACATGACATGACCAAGATGGAACTCCTGAATGATCCTCCATGAATAGATCTCCCCCAGTCTTCTTCTACAGATGGTTATAGAGTGCAACAAATCACAGGAGCATTAATTCAGTTGCTCTGGCTAAAAACCTATTGGTCACATAGGATTCTGCTTCTGTCCTCACATTCAGTCCATTAGCAAGTATTGGCTTTACCTAAGTATTAGCTTATCTTCATCACTACACTTCACAACCTTCACAGCTACCATCTTAGTCCTATCACCATGCACTCTGCCTGTGACTGCTTCATGGCCCCTAACTGGCATCCTTGTTTCAAATCAAGTTACCCTAGATCTTTTTTCCTCAGAGCAGTCTTTAAAAAACAGAAATCTTATGATTTCTCTCCCCAATGAATAGTTATTGCTCTAATAGTTTTACTCTTAGAATAAAATCTAAACCCCTTCTCCTTCCATTAAGACTCCTTATAATATTAACTTTACCTATTTCTCCACCCCAGTTGGAGACCTCTTCAACCCTTGCATCCAAATTGGCCTTCTTTCTTTACCTTGATTTTTAAAACTTTCACTGTCCTGGAGCCTTTGCACCTGTTGAATGTGCTATATGGAATTCCCTTCTTCCAGCTCTTACAACCTCCATCATATTCAAGTTTCCACTTGGACATTCCTTCTCAGAGAAGCTTCTCTGATCACGCTACCAAAATGGCTTTTCCACAACTCCCAGATTCTTTATAACATACCCATTTCCTGTTGCACTCTATAACCATCTTGTTTATTTATGTATTTTGGGGACACCCCACTCCCCCCCCACACACACACACAAACTGGTTTGGTGCATCAAAAGAATGCAATAAATCATGCTTGGTAAATGAATATGATATAAGAGATTTTAGGGCTGAGGTACGGCTCCTGACAGCAGTGTTGGCCTTTTAATTAGGATACTTAAAGAACTTTTTTCATGAAAGAGACTGAAGCTATTATAACTTTTCTGAAGACCCAAAGCTTTACTATTTATAAAGCACCTGCAATGCTTTCCAATGTGATGACAACTCATCCATTTAATAAATATTCATTGTGCTCCTCAGAATTTGCTGATGGGATGGTTTGTGATATGGGTCCTCAGCTCATCACAGAATGCAGGTCACTACTTGTATTCTTCAGAGCAGACTCCCGAGGCCTGATACTTAGCCAAGTTGGTGCTAAATGAATATTTGTTGAATGAGCAAATGGACAGGGAGGAGAGCGACAGAATCATATGGGAAGTTCAGGAGAGGCATTGAGGCTCAGTAGCTGCCCTGACTGTCCAGCTCATCTCTGCCTGTGCACCCATGGAAATGCCAGGGTCCAGCATAGCCACAGCCCCAGGGAGGCAGCTCTTGGTGTCCTTTTAGGCTGAGGCAGCCCTATTAGAATTCCCACATTGACAGAGGAGCTGATTCCATGCCCATGAGCTTTCTCTGCATGAAGAGAAGATCTGAACACACATGGATGTAGTAGTCTGCTGGGCCCACCATAGCAGAATTACGACAGGCTGGGGCTGAAACAACAGAGATCACAGTTCTCACAGTTCTGGAGGCTGGAAGTCCAAGTTTAGTGTGGTTTGGTTTCTTCTGAGCCCTCCTTCTTTGTCTTGCCAATGGACACCTTCTTGCTACATTTTTATATGGTCTTTTTCTAAGGGGTGTACATGTTTGCCTCCAAACTTCCTCTTCTTCTTCCTTTTTTTTTGGTTTTTGGTACTCTTCACCAGAGTACCAGGATATTTTCCCCTTGAGTTTTAGAAAGAACGAAAGGTAGGGGGAAAGAGATGTGAGAGAGACACATTGATTAGTCACCTCCTGCATGTGCCCTTGCCAGGGCCAGGGATAAAGCCTGCAACTGAGGTATCTATCCTTAACCAGCATTGAACCTGGGACCCTTCAGTTATGGGAGGAGGGGGGGGGCGGGATGCTATATCCACTGAGCCAAACTCCTCTTCTATAAGGACACCAGTAAGATTGCATTAGGGACCATCATAATGGCCTCATTTTAAATTACTCATCTCTTTACAGGTCTCATTTCAAAATACAGTCACATTCTGAGGTTCTGAAGGTTAGGCCTTCAACATATAAATGTTTGGGGTCACAATTCAGCACATAACAATGAGTCATAGAAGTACCCCATGATCTGATCCCAAACTATAACAGGAGAGTGCTGCAGTCTTTTTGCTGCAAGGGTTCAGGAATCTGAAGAAGGGCTGTGCATAAATGAATAGAGACTAGACAAGAAATATAAATTTGGAAGGCATTTGAGGGAACCAGATGGAAGCTTCACCCTCTAGTGGCTCCCTGAATCCTCGGACCATTGCACAAAATTAGTGCACAGGGGGTGTGTCCCTCAGCCCGACCTGCACCCTCTCCAATCCTGGATCCTCGGGGGATGTCCAATTGCTGGTTTAGACCCGATCCTTGTGGACATCCCTCTTGCAATCCAGGGCCACTGCCTCCTAATCATTCACCTGCCTGCCTGATTGCCCCTAACCACTCTGCCTGCCGCCCTGTTCATCCCCAACTGCTCCCCCCACCAGCCTTCTCACCCCAACTGCCCCCCCCCCTGCTTGGCCTGCTCATCGACTGATCTCAACTGCCCCTCCCCCTGCCAGCCTGATCACCCCTAACCACCTCTACTTCAGCCCCACCATCATGGCTTTGTCCAGAAAGATGTCCAGAAGGTCTCCCGGTCTAATTAGCATATTACTCTTTTATTAGTATAGGTAGATTATATAGGATAGGATTGCTTAAATGGGGGATGGCGGGAGAAGCCTTTTTCAGCCAGAGGCGATGCTCTGGGCAGAGAAAAACACATAATCCTTGTATCTGGACTGATAGTCAGCCATATGAATTATACTGCCAACACAGTCATTAAAAAATTGAACTGCTTTCTTACACCTTACACCAAACAGCTGTTGCCCTTAAAACCCCTCCTCAGCCCCCACTTTAGGTTCTGCCTTCGTGTAGTTCACTAAGATTAGGTTCAGACGTATTCCTTAAACTGTGCTAAATTTTATCTCTACCTCCCTTTGTCTCCTAGGACACCCTTGGCCATGTGTCTCTCCACCCCTACATCCTGTTTGCTTTGGGGAAATTCGTAAATGGTAATTTTTAAACAAAACATCACAAAGTTCCCCTGTGAGAGTGTTAACAGCTCCACCTCCTCTAGCTGCCCAGCCTTACCATACTAGAGGCAGAGGATCTGGCTGCTTTTTAGTAATTACAGACTTTTGATCCCAAATACAAATTAGGCATTTTGCAATTTGAACAAGAACCCACATAGTTAAATATGGCAATGGCGCTCTTTTTCGTTGAGCCTGATTTAAGAAAGTACCTTTTGACATTTTAATTTCTTTATAATTTTGCCTTTTAACGGAATTCTTCCCCATTATGGCCTGGCTTGAAAAAAAATGTTACTACTGAAACCGGTTTGGCTCAGTGGACAGAGCGTCGGCCTTGGGACTGAAAGGTCCCAGGTTCGATTCCGGTCAAGGGCATGTAACCTGGTTGCGGGCACATCCCCAGTAGGGGGCGTGCAGGAGGCGGCTGATCGATTGTCTCTCTCTCATCAATGTTTCTAACTCTCTATCCCTCTCCCTTCCTCTCTGTAAAAAAATCAATAAAATATATTTAAAAAAAATGTTCCTGTCCGCTTCAAATCATGAATTCCAAAGCTTGGCACGGGCTTTTTGCGCAGTGAATCTACCCACCAAATTTACTGGTGGACCTCTTCCTTTGCTCAGGCAAATAAACTTCTCCAGATGTCCCTCATTGAGGCTCCATAAATATCACAGTCTTTTTGATGCAAGGATTCAGGAATCTGGAGAAAGGCTGGGCATAAATGAATAGGAACAAGACAAGAAATATAAATTTGGAAGGCATTTGGGAGAACCAAGCAGAGGCTTCACCCTCTAGTGGGGTGTCTACCCGAATCTCTGAACCCACAGCTTTTTATTTACTGAAAAACACATTGGCCCTTTAGGAATGCAAACAGTATATCAAAGGTAAAGTTTGGCAAACTGGAAAAGATTATCAGGTAAGGGGAAATGCGTACAGGTATTCAACAGCAGGTAATAATCTGCAGATTTTCATATGTTGAAAATGTCCATCAGCCTTCTGATGAACTGCTTGCATTTATTATACTAACTACTGTTCTTAGGCTCCATCAGGAGAGGGATAGAATAGAGGACAGACCCAGACACGAACCTGAATTATATTTATTTATTTATTTATCCTCACCTGAGGATATTTTTCCATTGCTTTTAGATAGAGTGAAAGGAAAGGAGAAACATTAATATGAGAGAGACATCAATTGCTTGCCTCCCACTGGTATCCCAACAGGGCATCAAAACTGCAACCCAGGTATATGCCCTTGACTGTGAATTGAACCTGTGATCCTTTGGTGCAAGGGTGGGTCTAAACACTGAGCAACCCCAGTCAGGTGGCCTGAATTATTTTTGAGTAATACTATGTACAGCATTTTCAGATTCATGACTAAACTTCTAACAACAACAACAAAAAGTACAGTGGTACTTCGAGATATGAGTTTAATTCGTTCCGTAACCTTGAGGTACCGGAAACTATGAGACGCTCAAGTCACGGTAAACTGGTGGGTCGTGTGCAGCCGGCCGATCCGCGCGATTACTCCTATCTCAAATGTTGCTCGTATTTCAAAGCAAAAATCGCTCGCTCGACTGCTCGTATCTCAAAAATCTCATATGTTAGGGCACTTGTATCTCGAGGTACCACTGTATAACAATATGACCAGAAAGCCTGTTATCTATTTCATTTCTCATCCCTGCTTTTTCCTCAGTTCAGGTCACATTTCCACAGTCAGTAATTCACTAGGAAGCCTGTTCTCTATCTTTCCACATTCCTGACTCTCTTGGGTAAGAGCTGGGCAGTCAGGTAGACCACGGCTCCTTTTCAGTCTATTCATTCAGCTCATACTGAGCCTCAACAAGGTACTGTTGGAAATGGATCTCCTTTTCTGGGGATGACTTCTCTGATAGTGGGCACTCTTCAGAGAAGAGGATTTTAAGGCAGGAGTTGATAAAGGCCTCAGCAGGAGTTTGGAAGACAAGAAGGTGGGTGGTGAAGCTGTGAGGAAATGCTGGAGGAGGAAGACCCTGGTGGCAGTGGTGAGCATGGATGAAATGGAGTCAGCCAGCAGGATGAGTAGGGGAGAGGAAACATGGGTAAAAAGACAATTTTAGGATTCAGTACTTTCATTGAATTCATTCTTTTTCAGACAAGAAAACTGAATCTATGTACACATGTGATTCTTACTAAGTGCCAGGCTTTAGGGGCACAGAAAAGAAGAAGAGCCAGTCTCTTGCTTTGAGAAGCACTACATTATTGGGAAGACATGTGAGTGAATACAGAGTGTGATTTTATGTGGTCAGAGCCCAGCCAAGCACCTGGAATGGACAACATGCTTGATTCATTTAGTGAATCAGTGAGGTACTGTTGTGAAAGGGGAAAACAGAGGGGTGGATTCCCTGAGATGAACAAGGCTGATCCCAACTGTGTTGGTGCTGAAGGCTGCAAAGTACTTTGCTAGATTGGACATGGGAGAGACAGACATCTAAGTGAAAGAGAGCATTTGCCAAGGCAGGAAACAACATTTGCCAAGGCTGGAGTCCACATGCACATCCAGTTAGAACACAGCATTTGTACACAAGTCTGCACACTTGGGCGGCTTTCTAATTGTGGTCCACATCTTTCTCCAGCCTCCTATTGGTATTTCAGGCCTCATGCATTCCAAACCTAATTGGGCATGCCTGCTTGCATGCCCTTTATGGTGTGCACAACCTTGTCAAGCTCCCAAAGACTTGATTATGAATTTGCTGTTAAGCAGTATTATTGAGTTCACAAATTCAACTTTCAGAAACCTAACCAAACAAGGGATTTGCAAAAAAGTTTCAAACAGAGCCGATTGACTACATTTCCCATGACAATCAGCTTGTTTACCACTCCAAGGTACACTCTAACTGCTGTTGACATGCTCATTTGCATGCCAATACCCAGAATGCTTTTCCAGCCTTCCTGAGCTGAAAGGTTTATTTACACATACAATACATGACAACTTCATTTTCTGAAACATCTTTCTTACAAACTGTATCCCCAAAATGCCTTAAGTCAATGAAAGAATTTCAAAATCCTTCTGGGCTGAAGGGGAGTTGACCTAGCTTATGCATGCTCAAATTAACGTTTTAATTAAAATATATTTGAGGGAAATGAGATTTTGCTTATTAAGGAACGTGTCATATTGTGTTTGGTATATTGGACCAAGGTTATAAAAAGAAATTGTGTGGCCACATGTAGGTTAGTGGTTGTCCCTGTGCACCTCAGGCTGAACTAGGATCACTGAAAGGCTTTTCATTGGATGACTTTCTTACAGCTGGAATTGCTTTGCATTGTGGCCCATGAGGTTCCCCCTTAATATAGGGGAATCAGGCATAATGGCACCATAATAGAAGCACAAGCAGCTACGTGCAATTTTCCAATTTTAAGAGTGTAATAGAAAACATTGATGTGACTTGATAATCCTGTGACCTCTCAAGACAAGGTGGGCTGATCGAAAATTGTTCTATGTTGAAAAGGGAGACTTTCCTGCCTTTTTGTCCCCAGAGGAAGGTAATGTAAAAAATCCTTTAGGAAAGCCAAGTTTGAGGGTATCATGTAGGAAATAGCCAGATTTTGTGTCAAATGCAACTTTTCAATTGGTTTGATATTTTTATTTTCTCAATCACTTATGCATTCACTAGGTTCAGATATTAGGGTGGGTAGGAGAAGAAAGCCATGAAGTGAGACATCTTGGTTATTTGAAACTAGAGGCCCAGTGCACAGGTGGGGTCCTGCCAGCCTAGCACCAATGGGGTGGATCAGGGCTGGGCCTGTCAGGAGGAGGAGATGGCGGGAGATTGGCTGGCCAGCCCACCCTGATCAGGACCGATCAGGGCATGGCTGGCTGGGGGTAGGGGCTGAGGGTGATTGGCCAGAGGGCCTCACCACCGATTGGGGTGAGGAGGCTGATCAGGGGTCAGTGGAGGGGGGAGGGGCTATGGAAAGTTGGCTGGCCAGCCCCACCTCTGGTGGGGTGGGGGTTCATCTGGGGTGGGGCCGGATGTGGGGAAGGACTGCAGGAGGTTGACCTTCCTTATTGGGGTAAGTGAGCAATCAGGGGCAGGGCTGGCTGGGGAGAGGGGCTCTGGGCTGATTGTGGTGGTGGGGGCCCACAGGGGGAGGGGCTGCAGGAGGTTGGCCAGCTGGCCCTGTTCCCTATTGGGAGGGGGCAATCAGGAGTGGGGCAGGCCAGGAGTAGGGGCTGTGGTTGATCAGGGTGTTAGAAGCCCATTGAGGGTGGGGACTGCTTGGGGGAGGGGCTGTAGGAGGTTGGCTGGCCAGCTCTGCCCATTTGGGTTGGGGAGTTGATCAGGTGAGGGGCTGACCAGGGGGAGAGGCTGCAGGCCTATCAGCGTGGGCAAGGCCTATCAGGGACAGGACAGCTGTGGGGAGGGTTTTTGGGAGGTTGGGTGACCAGCCCCACCTCCAGATCAGGCCTGTTCACTGGCTGCCATGGGCATCATAAAGACCAGTCCTTCTGGTTGTTACAACATTGGTCGCTGGCTTTTAATATATGTAGATGGCTATCGGTAGCCAGGCTGTTACTTTGGATGGACAACAAATTAACAGCCTCCAAAGCTAGTTCATAGAGAAGAGAAGGCATTTTGAAGAGGTTAAGAAGATGGATCTTAGCTCTGAATGTTTGCAGCTAGCAGTATGACCCTGGGAAGTCATTTAATCTCTCTGTGACTCAGTTTTTGTTGTTGTTTTTTTAATATTTTATTGATTTTTTACAGAGAGGAAGGGAGAGGGATAGAGAGTTTGAAACATAGATGAGAGAGACACATTGATCAGCTGCCTCCTGCACACTCCCCATTGGGGATGTGCCCACAATCCAGGTACATGCCCTTGACCGGAATCAAACCCGGGACCCTTCAGTCTGCAAGCTGACGCTCTATCCACTGAGCCAAACCAGTTTCAGCTGTGACTCAGTTTTTTGTCGGTGGAATGAGGATTATAATAATTGCTACCTCCAGGGTTGTTAAGAGGATTAATAGGACCGATACATGTCAGGTAGTTAGTAAGCATGTAGTAAATGCTGAATTATTCAGTAAATGCTTGCTGCTATTATTTTTAATATATTACAATAGCCCTTCGCAAACATTTTGGTCCCTTACATTCTTTAAAAGTATGCAGGACTTCAAAGAGCTTTTGTGTACATGGGCTATTTCTATTAAGATTTACTGTATTAGAAATTAAAACAGACAACTTAAAAATGTTAATTAATTAAATTTAAAACACAATAAGAAACTTATTCCTAAATGTTTATAATAAAACCCTTCCTAAAATGTTTTATATAACATTTATGTAAAAATAACTATACTTTTTTTGAAACAAAAATATAGTAAGAAGGGTGACATTATTTTCTATTTTTGCAAGTCTTTTTAATGTCTGGTTTCATAGAAGACCGATGAATTCTTATATCATTTCCTGCAATCAATTTTTGTAGTATATTGTTTTGCTTGACCTGTATCAAGAAAATCAGCCTTATAAATCTATATAGTTAAAAAGTGTAGGGCTATTTTAATAGCATTTTCATATGATTACATATAGTTCTCTGGATACTACACTGAAATTTGAGAAGTGGTTGCTTCTTGAATGTTAGTTATAATGTGGAATCTGCAATCATATCAATAAAGTTTTTTCTCAATTATGCTGAAATCTGCTGGTCCACTTTTCAGTTTGAATGGATCTTTTACCCATGCCTGATTTTTCAGGCACCACACATTGGTCATTGGAAAATATTGGTTCACTGAGTCATGCATATGCTGGCGCATTTTGTAATATATTTTGAAATGTGTTTGTTAATGTCATCATCTCACCAGAAAAATCCAAGTATTGAGAAGATGTCAAGTTCACAGTGATGGAGACATGTATCCCAACATTTCAATTTTTGCTTGAAACCTCAAATTTTATAATAGGGAACAAATGTATCAGTTGTTTCTCTTCAAGTAACTGGCTCACTTTGTTTTCAAAATAGGTCTGTCAAATAACCAAGTCTGAATGACTGGTTTGTTCATCAATCCTTCTTTCGAGTAAAATGGTTTTCCATGAAAAATGCAGAGCGTTCGGCTAGCCACTCAGCCAATCACCGAGTGTTTCTTCTGGAGACGACTACTATTTGGCATGCCTTCAAAGTTGAGTTTTAATTAAATTATAATTTTAACTTTGTACCAAGAATAGTATTAGATGCCACTAGAATGTTTTTGTTGTTGTTGTTGTTTTTATCTTGGTTGTGTGGGGGTCAAGAATACAGTGACCGGTACCTTAGTTTCTCTCAAGCACTGGCAGTTTTACTCACCACTGCTTCTGCATTCCCAGTGCAAATGTCACACAGAAGAAAGGAAGATCATGACTTAGTATTATTATGAAAATAGCTTTGACCTCTTGGACCCCTTTGAGGGAATAAAGTATGCCCAGGGACCCATGGTGCACACTTTGTGAATTACTGCTCTATAATATGAGGCAGTAACTGGTGTTCAGGGTGGAGATCTGTAGTTTTGTTTGCTCAATAGCCTTTCTTTCATAGACTCCAGCCCCCACTTCCTGTGTTCTACTGAGCCCTCCAATCACAGTATCCATCCAAGCACCATACCTGTCCACAGCTACAGGATTGTTATATGACTTAGGCAGAGCCAGTCTGTGCTTAGATTCAGACTTCTAGGGGAAATGTTGGGCCCAGGTCCATTCCTATGTTTGATTTGCTGAGGAAAGGGTATAGCAGTAAATAGACCTCATTGGATCTTGCAGTGAAAAGTGGGACTCTGGCAGTGGAGAAACCCCAAAGTATGCAAATATTTACCTCAGTTGATGCTTGCTTTTTTCCAGAACTTAACTTACATTTGACAAAACAAAATTTATATACTCATTAGGAAGAGGGGAAATGGATGTAGTAGTGCACACAGAGGGATGACCATGTGAGGACATAGGGAGAAGGTGCCATCTGAAAGCCAAGGAGAGAGGTCTCACAAAAAAACAAAACACCTACTAAGGTCAGTTATAGTTCCTGATTTTAGAAAAGGGAAGGCTGAGATCCAGGAAGATCATGCTTTTTTCAAAGTTATAGAATTTGTTAGTGGTATAAGCAGGTTCTTGATTCCCTGCTCATAGCTCTTTTCTCTACAATCTTATATTCTTACATTACCATGTGGGGTTGGGTGGGTGGGTGGGAGGGGGATCTAGAGAACTCTCAACAGATCAGAATTTGAATTAGTCTTCTGGGTTTCCATACAAAATACCAAATATTGGAGGACTTAAACAACAGAAGTTTGTTTTTTCTTAATTATGGTACCCACAGTGAATATCTATAATTTTGTTTGCTCAATAGCCCTATAGGTCCCATATTAAGGTGTTGGCAGAATTCGTTTCTTCTGAGACCTCTTGCATTGGCTTGCAGATGGCATCCTCTCCCTGTGTCCTCATGTGGTCATCCCTCTGTATATACTAATGTCTGGTGTCTCTTCTCCTGTTATAAGGACCAATCAGATTGGATTAGGGTCCACCCATATGACCTCACTGAAACTTAATTACTTCTTTAAAGACCCTGTTTCCAAATACAATTATATTCTGAGATCCTGGGGGTTAGGGCTTCAACATATAAATTTAAAGGGCATACAATTCAACCTGTATCAGAGCAACTCCAGGATTCATAACATCATGAAATCAAGGAGACAGACATCACTTCTCTGTGGCAGCTCTCTGTGAACAGTGAACCAATGGAGTTGGCACCTGCCCTCAAGGATCAATCTGCCTAAAAAAGCCTAAAGCTCAATCTGCCCAGTGGGAAAGTTCCTCACTACAGGCTCAGATCCAGTCTGATCAGTTGCCCCCTGATTGTGGTGGCATAAGGCAAGACCCCTGAGTTCCTTCCTTATCTGCTTCTACCTGAACTGGATGCCGAGTCACATGCCTCCTCACTGTACCACCTTCGGAACCTTCCTCCCTGGAGCTGGAAATACCAACCACTGACTAGATGCCTGTATGCAGGGCTAGGAAGTATCAAGTTGAAGGTATTAGATTTCTTTGGTGGCTTCAAAGAAGCCTTCTAGAAATAGGACTTGGATTCATAGTGACAGATCATCTAAAGCAGAGCAGTTAATTTCAAGATAACCTAGTTTTCTCCTAGACTCACCAACCTTCTTTCCTTTCCTTTTGTTACACACACTTCTGTCAGTATGTTAGTATTGGAAGCTCCTCTGTTTATCATCATATACAAGATTAGGAAAATCCTGGGTTCATGGGGTTATTTCCTCCTGTGGTCAGCTTATTCCTGACTTAGGGGATGAGTCTCATTCTGTAGTGCACTCTAATAAGTCTGCAGTAATCTAGTGAGCATATTCAGTCACCCATAGTTCAGGATCCAGCAGATGGCCCAAGGCAACACTGATTCATCCCAGTGAGACTTTGAGGATTCTTCCTCTCCCCCTGCTCCATTTCTTGCCATCTATCTCTTCCACATTCCTAAGTCCTCAGGGAACTTCTACTCCCTTGTCCTTCCAAGTCTTCTCTCAGAAAATGTGAATAATGTGCTCAATGGTTACTACTCTCAGGGATACCTATGTTTGAACCAAACACAAGAGGCCTTAGGCAAAAATAATTGATTTCTAGTTTCAGACTTTCAGGCATTGATAAAAACCCATAAGGATGTGTTTAGTAATGTGTGTGTGTGTGTGTGTGTGTGTGTGTGAGAGAGAGAGAGAGAGAGAGAGAGGCTGGGTGGCGGGGCTAGTGGGGAATGACAGCTCTACAGGTCACAGGACAAATACTAGTATGCTTGGAAAGGCCCTAGTGTGAACTTTGCTCACCCAGCAAGCCTCCAACTGATCACTTTTTCAACCCAAATGCCCAAGGCTGTAAAGACTAACCAGCATGTTGGCACTACTCAGGCATCTTTGCTATTCCTAGTGTTCCTACTTTCTTATTCTCCTTTCTTTTCTCACACCACACCTCGGTGCATAGTCTAGTACCCTGGATGTAGAAGGCACAAGTACTCAGTGAAGAATAACTGAAGGAAAGGTAAAAAAGTTATGTAAGAGCGAGGCTACCAAATCCTGGCCACTGTGGACTAGTAAACTTCAGCAGAAAATATATGGGTCTAAATCAGTAGCTCTCAACCTAAAATGATTTCCCCCACTTAGGGGACCTTAATGTCTGGAGACATTTTTAGTTGTCACAACTGCGGGGATGGGTGCTATACTTACATCTAGTGGGAAGCTGCTGAACACCCTGCAACGCACAGGTCAGTCCCCCATGAGGAAGAACTTTTTGGCCCCAAATGGCCATAGTGTGGAGATTGAGGAACTGGTCTAAGTGAAGATGGAAAGGGGACCCATGTTTGGACTTCAGTGGTTCCCAGCACCTGAGCAGTACTTAGCAAAGGAGCCATTTCTTACCTGATGAGTGACTAACTCCAAGAGGTCCTTGTGTGTATTATCTATTCTCTCTGTGGTAGATGCTACTCTAAGCCTATATGTGAGTAATCACTTTTCAGCATTCAGTACATAATATTCAGCACCAACTATGCCCAGGCACAGCTATAGGCATGACATGTAACAAGAGCAACAACTACATTGGTTAACATTTATTGAAACTTGGTAGGCATTGTGCTTAGCATTTTATGTGAAATCCACCCTATAATATTGCACAACCACCCTGCAAAGCAACCATTAACACAACCATTTGCAGACGAGGAAACGAAGGCCAGTGGCTTGCCCAAGGTTCCCAAGCTTGTAAGGTACAGGTGGAAATAGACTGAAACTAGGGTCCAAACTTGGCCCCTGTGCTGCATGGAGAAAAGAAAGAGCTGTCCTGGAATAAACTCTACAGGTGGATTCATCATGCTTAACGATAATTTCCAGGGAATTTCATCCTGATAATCCAGTTTGATTTTAATTTCACAATTTTCCTTGCAAGCCTCAAATTCCAGCTCAAGAGAGTAGGGGCTTAAAGACTGCATCTCCGTACATGAGAAGCTCCATTTTCCCTAGCTTATCAATGCAGGCGCAGGCTCGCCTGGGCCTTCCTACCGACCCAGGCATTGGAGGAGCACTGTGGGATGGCCCAAGACCCAAAGAGAGAGAGGGCAGGGGGAGGAATGTTTGAACCAAAGCGTGTTGAGACCCAAAAGCCTGTCGCAGCTCCTCAAGGCTAAGGCTGGATGTCCAGAACCGGCCAACCAGCAGCCCGCTCCACTCCCACTGCCACACTCTGGTCACCACCTTGTTAACTGCTGGAAGCTGCCTTTTCTCCCACTTTGCCGGGTAGCCCACCAGGAGCGAAAAGCTGGTCTGGGAACGAGGTGGGGAAATGAAAACTTGGGTAGAAAAAGCTGAGAGGAAGAGAGACACGCTCCTGGGAGAACTGGACCCTCGTGGACCGGCGCGCAGCAGTGGCTGTGCGACTTCTTCTGCATAGGGTGGCAAATCTGAAGAACTGGGAGGGTGGGTACGCTTTCAGCTTTTTCACATCACTCCAAGTTCCGTTTTCATCTCTCCATCCTCAACACACCCTTACCCCAGCTTCCTGGCAGGCCCACCTTCCAACTGCCTTTCTGGTCTGTCCCCCACACTGGCAGCAGGCAGCAGGAGAGGCCCAGGGGCACGTGGCCACCCCTCTCCCTAATCCAGGGAAGGAGCAGGCTCAGAACGAGCCCTCGGGTCCCTGGGAGCCTTGCTGCCCGCCCGCCAAAGACAGATTAGTGGGTCACACTGGAACTAAAGGATGCAAGACTTGGCTTACCCACTCACCGAAGGGCTGGCTGGTAGAGCAACGTGCCAGCGACACAAAATTGAGGACGGGTCAGAATCACTGACACAAAATTAGTTGGGTTTCTATGCCTTCAAGCACCTGGGCTTCCCTTGGGTTGGTATAATGCCCCTTCCTGGGAGAGTGGAGGAGAACTGGTCCCCGGTGAGACTGGGGTTCAGACTGCTGGAGATGCCGAGAGGGATCATCATCTGTTTTGGGCACAGCCCAGATGCCTTGCTCTAGGAAGAACCTGGAGTGACCTCTCAGTGGGGAGCAGGATGGTTCCTACCTTTATTCCTGGGAACTGGGAAGAGCACCCTGCACTTAGCTTGATGTGAAGGAGACCGAAGGTTTTAGAAATGAACCCAACTTGTGTTGAGCAAATCCAAATTAGAGCTCCTTTCTTCTGAGAAAGGCGTGGAATTTGAGCTCCCCAGAGTGAGTGAGTGGGATTTCTGGTAGGAAAAGAAGTGCCCCTAGTCTCCAGGACTCAGAATGGTAGTCCTGGGGACTGGTGAGAACACAAATGCACTGCTTCCCACATCCAATGACCTGATCAGCAAAAACACCTTCCTCGGGTGGCCAGGCATTTCCTATCTCTGAGAAGCACCCCCAGCTCCGCAGCTCCTATTTCTACTAGCCCCGGTGATGACCCTCCCCGTATCCCTCCGTGTAAGGAAGGCCAGGGGATGGATTCTAAGTTGCAGGGGACTGTAAGATGGTAACATGAATCCGTGAGAACAGAAGGTTCACAGGGCCCTTCTGGGGATTTCAGGCGCAGAATCGCTGTGAGTTCTCAGAATCCGGCCCGCTAGGTCTGCTAAAGGAATTTGTCTCAAAGCAAAGTGAGAGGCCTTCCCGAGAGAAGGCCGCGCCATCCCGAAGGGAATCTGCGAGGGATAGAGTTCTTGAGCCTCTGAGAGGTGATCTCTGCCCTTAGGATGGAGGTCCGGACAGCCAAACCAAGAAGGCTGGGGGTGAGGATGGGTGGTAGGCGGAGGAGGAGTTACAGGTATTAAGTTCTGAGGCACAACTCGAGGAGGGACCCTTCCTTCCCTGGGAGTTCAGCTTTCTGCCTTTGGGGTGCCTGGAAGCCAGGCCCGATGGAGCTGGATGGAGACCAGGGAGCGCGCGCCAGCTGGAGCCTCTGAGGGGCAGAGCGGCAAATATGCAGAGCAGAGCGCACATCTGCCGCCCTCTCCCTGCCTCGCGGTAGAGGGAAACCCTAACCCCAGGCCAGAGCCCATCCAGTACACTGTGGAGGCCTCGGATCCAGAGCCTCGTGGATTTCTAAGAAAAAAAAAAGTTTATTTTAAATTTTTTTACAGAAATAAATAAATAAATATCTTCTGATATTACAGAGATGGTACAGTTACACAGTTAGGCCTGGGAGGGGCAGGGTCTGGGGTCTAGGTTAAGAGAGGGGTCTTCACAGGAGGAGAGCCAGAGCCTCAGGGGGGGAGGCAGAGCCCCTCCAAAACAAAATTAATTGGGTGATCCTTGACCTGAATATTGAGGGCGAAATTTCTCTTCTGGAAGAGGAGCTGGGGGAACAGCAAGGACTGGTTGAAGGAAAAGTGGGCTGGCTAAACTTGGAGGAGGCTCCGAGGCCCCTCGAGGAGGGGGACAGAAAGGAAAAGGAAAAAGCAGGGATTCATAAATGTGTGTGGGGTTGGATAGACCACAGGAAGGAGGTAGGGAGGGATAGAAAGAAAGAAGAGAAAGAAAAAAAGGAAGGAAGAAAGGAAAGAAGGAAGGAAGGAAGGAAGGAAGGAAGGAAGGAAGGAAAGAAGGAAGAAAAGGAACAGACATCCTAGGGGTGAAAGGCTGAGCTTGAGCCAGGGTGGGGGAGGGTAGGGGAAGCGAGGAGCCCTGAACCAATTTAGAGAGGGCAGGGGAGGAGGTGCTGAGAGCCAGCAAGGCTCTGGGCCGGACTGGGTGCCTGCGGAGGCCACTATGCCGCCTGGTTGAGAAGGACTCGAGCTCTTGCAGTGTTCACAGCTTGGAGTCCATTCTGAAGGGCTACAGGCCCTGGGATGAGGATACCCGAGTCAGATCTCTGCCAAACTCTCAGGGCCAGGGGGGCTCCCTCCGCAAAGTGTTGCCAAATTTGTGCGCGGTCGCCATTTGGCCGTGGAGTCCCAGAATCAGTCTTTGAGGCTTATGAAGGAAGGGCCTGGGGTGGGGGACCTGGGGAGTCATATGTCTAGGGAGTGACAGTGAGATCCCGGTCGTCTTTCCCCGAAGAAGATGGAGACATGGGCAATTCTTCATCATCCTCCGAGCACTTGGCTGAGGACAGTGACGCGCACTTGCAGCCTTGCGGTGCGCCCCCGCCGGCACCCGCGTTCCCGCCACTGCCACGGTGGTTGCTGCCTTTGCCCTCCTTCTTGTGCTTCACCCTACGATTCTGAAACCAGATCTTCACCTGCTTCTCAGACAGATTCAGGTAGGTAGCGATCTCAATGCGGCGCAGGCGGGACAGGTACATGTTAGAGGCGAATTCTCGCTCCAGCTCCAGCAGCTGCGTGCTGGTAAAGGCGGTGCGCATCCTCTTGCTGCTGGGCAGCTGGTTTGAGCTGCTGTCTGGGGGAGTGGGGTGAGAGAGGGAAGTGATCAGACCCTACGGTGTGAGCCGATCTTGTTAAGCAGTCTTTAGGATCTCAGGACTTTGGTCTTTCACCCACCTCTTTGCCCCTAACACAAGGCACAGCAGCATGACTGCGGGTCTCTCCTTGTCAAGTCATGGGACCCTGATCCTCCCGGAGTCTCTCGGTCCTGGTACTCCTTTATGGAGTGCGCTGAACCGCAATCCTCACTCTTTCCTTGCCTCCCCCTCCAAGACCCGGGCCTTCTGCTTTCAACCTCCCACCAGCTTCCTGTTCTAGTCCTCCATCCCAACACCACCCTGAGTGTCCCCCCTCAGGGCCCCGACGCAACTCTCATGTCCCCATGATGCCCAGGTTTCATCATTCCCCATCTGACTTATCAACTTTCATGGGGCCACCTATGCTCTGTGCCCCGCGCGGCTTACCCACGGAGATGCAGTGGAACTGCCTGGGGTCGGGCAGCGGATAGGAGGTCTGGTAGAGCGCGGCGGCGGCGGCGGCAGCGGCGGCGGCCGAGCCGTGAGCAACCCCGGGCGACACGGCTGAGTGCTGGCGGCCCAGGGGTGCATGACAGTACTGCGAGCCGAAAGGCTGGAAGGACGCCTTGAGCAGAGGCAGCGTGGGCGGCCCGGGCGGCCCGTGCAGCTGGGAGGCGGTGACGCAGAGCGGGCACACACACAGCAGCCCGGCCTTGCGCGCGTGGCAGGCGCCAGACGAGAAGCCGTGCAGTGCGTGAGGTGGAGGCACCGCATAGGGAAAGAGCGGAGGCGGGCTGCCCTCGGGCGCCTTCTTCTCAGCCGCCTCACGCAGTACTAGCGAGTCCACCAGAAAGGAGCGCGGCATGGCCCTAGTGCGCTCTATCCCCGCCACCAGCTCGCTTTCTGCGCCCTGCTCACCTTGGGGCTCTCCTCGTGCTTCCAAGAGCGACGGCAGCGTGCACTTGCCTCTTCCCCAGAGGCTGAAGGCGCCTCTGAAGCCGAGGCTGAAGCCGCCTCCTCTGCAGCAGTGGGCGCTGCCCAAAGAGCGCGGGGTGCTGGCCAGAGCTAGTGGTGCTGAAAGGCGCCGGCGGCGTTGCTTAAATAGGTCTATTGCCATGTGATGGGCTACGCCAGGAGCGGCCCCGGGCCTCTCAATAGGGTTTTTGTGCCTTTTCTCTTGGCATTCACTCTGCACGCTTCCTCATTATTTCACTTGTTAACTAAATGAACTGCATAATGTACTCTATTCTTGTCAACCCCACCCACGCCGCAACAGGCGCCCTCGCCCCCTCCTCTTCCTTTTGCAGGTTTATTTTCTCATTCTCCTGCGATTTAATATTCTTTTTTTTCCTCTTTATTTCTTACTCCCCTTTGGCTTTGTATTGGCGACCGGCCCGTTTATCTTATTGGTTTTGCATGCCTCCCCCCAGCTGCCTTGCTTCCACAGATCTCCATGGGCACTCATCCCTATCTTCTGTGCGCACTTGGTCTCCATTATCTTCCTTCTCACATCTCACCCGGACCCCAAAATCATGCTGCCTCCATTCGGTGCGCTCAATTCAGCGCTGTGAACCCTGAAGGATCCCTACAGCTGGCCTCCGATTTCCACCTGTGGAATCTTTTTCACTCTCTCTGAGTCTGGAAGCAGGAGGACCCCGGTCCTTGCAGGGGCCGCTGGGCAAAGGAGAAGGGCTCGGTATTTCTTCCCTAGCACTAGCCCCATCACTGTCCCACTTTTCTCTAATTTTGATCCTGTCTTTAACGCCCAGTATTTGTTCAGTAGATGCTTGTCCACCAGCACTTTCGTCAGGGCCAGGGCCGTGGATGTAAAGAGGAAATCAATGGCTGAGAGTCAGTGGCTAGAGACAAGAGATGGGAAATAAGAGCCTAGACTGGGAATGGAGATCTTGCAACCCCCCACCCCCACCCCACCATGTGGCCAGTGTAGACTTTCGGCTGGTGCCCTCTCCACTCCTGCACACCCCATAGACTCCTGGGTGCGCTGGCAGGAGCAGCGCAAGGGGCAGTTGTAGTTCCAGCTTCTGTTGCCCTGGCTCACTCTCACAGAGCTCCCTCTCCCCCAGATTTTCTCCTGCAGTGCCACTCTTATTTCTGGTCACACAATGGTTAAACAACTTCAAACGCTTAGCGCTGTGTACACAGCTTCAGCTTTTTAAATCATCAGCGGGCTCAAAGCTTTGAGCAGGAACCTTTTCCATACAATGGGAAATTAGCATAAATATTTCGAATTTACAGCCAAGGCTTTCCACGGAAGACGTTTACTTTCGGTTTTATTGGAACCAAGTCGCTGCAGTCACCTGCTCCCTGAATAGAATTGTGAGAAATGGAGGGGGGATCTGCGCAAGGAAAGGAGACAGCCTGGAACCAAGGCGTGCGCATGGAATCTCATCACCGATGAAATCTTTCAATAATCACAACAACAAATTATAACTGATTAAAAAGCAGAGGGTTTGCCAGAAAATAACCGATTCTAGAAAGGAAGAAGGGCAGTGGGGAAAAATAACCTGTCCCCTAGCAGGATGATAAGGGAGCAAAGCTTCTCTTTGGGCAGGGGGGGGGGCGGGGGGAGGGACGGAGGCCACTGTTACCCCAACGCCATTGTCTGCTCCACGCTTCAGGGTGGTACTTGAAAACCAGACCCAGTGCACCCTGAAGCCTCATGCCGGTTTTAATTGTTCTGGGGGAAATTTGGGCTGGTCTGGGCCTCTGAGACTGAGAGAGCCGAGAGAGTGAACAGGACTGGAGAGGCCTCCTAGCAGAGGCGGATTGAAGAGGCGTGGGGTGCGGGCGGCCTCCGAAGAGTGAAAGAGACCACCGCTGCACCCCGAGTCATGAGCCCGAAGTTCTCCTGGGAGCCGCCGCCGGCCCCTGGGGAAGAAAGGGTTAAGAGCCCCTGAAAGCGAACAAGGCCAAAGAATATGGGGGGGTGGGGGGCGGAATAACCAGTTTTTCCCCCCTCCAGCCTCAGGACCTTATTGAATGTCATTGAAGAAAGTTTTGAATGCCAGATAAAGAGAAGCGAATTAAAGTGTGTGACAGCGGAGGATAAGCGCACACAAAGAGAACTCTGTCACACTTTGGGGTAAAATCCGTGGGCTTTTTACCAAGTTTCTTCGCTATGATTGAATTAAGTAATAGGAAAACATTTTCTTTCAGTTTAGAGCCATTAGACAAAAACTTCAAAGCGAATAACACATTTAAATGTGCGTCCCACAATGGATCGGTTTTGGGCTGAAATGTTTAAATGGTTTGTTCAGCAACTCGGCTCGGGAGAGACCCGGACGCAGCGAATCGGCGCCTGGAGAGGGCTGTGGGGAGTGTGGTCGGAGGCCTAGAAAGGACCCGCCTAATCCGCGGGTTCCAAGCCCGGCTGCGGCTCCAAAGGGGCTCCCGGCTGGCGGGTCCCGGGCTGCAAGGTGCGCCCGGCATTTGGCGATCTCAGAATGTAGTTCTGGGCCCGCCTAGAAGGCCCGCGGGATTGGGCGCCGCCCGGCGAGAGCACAGAGCTCAGCCGTCCGGGTGACCCGCGCCTGGGCTCTGCGGCCCCTCGACCGGTTTTTGGCGCTGCTCTCTGAGTCCCGGCAAGGGGTGGGGGGCGGCCGCCCCGGTACCTTAGGGAGGCTGAACTGGTGTCCGGTACAAAGCCCGTCCCCGGCGGTTTTCGGCGCGGTTTGATTACAGTCGCCAGAGCAAAGCCCCCTAGAGAGGGGTGGGGGTAGGCGGCGGGATTAGTTTGACAGCCCCGGAGAAGGGTCCCGGGAACCCCTCTGTTTGGTGGGCTCAGCTCTGCTCTCAGAGCTGGTTTTCAAGTGTCCATCAGGGAGTGTTCACCATGGAATAATTTCTCTTGTCCCGGTCTTTTCTTCTCTTTTCATACTGTCCCGTTTCCTGTTGGTAGAGAGAACACGCCATTTTTCTTTTGGAAATGTAGCTCAGATCAGACATTTGCAGCAAAATCTGCACAAATGGTGTGTGTGTGTGTGGGGGGAGGGAGTGTCCTTGTTCCCTGACTTCCTGCACATATTTCTCCAAATGTCTTTTCTTCTCAGGGAGGCCAATGACCCTATTTAAAACATTACTCCTTTCCCCTCACACTCTCTAATCTGGCTCCTTGCTTTATCAATACCTTATAATTCTCGTGTCTTTTACTTATTTATTTTTTTGTTCTGACATACACCCCACACACCTCTACACACATTGACATATATGCCCTATTGAGGACCAGCGTATTTATCTATCTTGTGCATTACTGTAACCTGACTCAGAAAAATTCTGGCGCATAATAGTGTTCAGTGTATCTCTGTTGGATAAGATGCCTGACTCAAAAGGTAGCCTGGGTAAGAGAATTTCCTAGTTTGCCTCTTTAATACAAGTAGACACTTAGGAGCATGGCATAGGGTGACTGATCTGCAGGGACTGTTGGTCTCTCTCCCAGCCACTATATCCTTTCCAGTGTGTTGAGCGAATGGCAGATCTGTAGGTATGCAGCCCTCTACAGGGAGTGTTCAACATGGAATAATTCCACTTGTCCCAGTCTTTTCTTCTCTTTTCTTCCCTTTCCTGTTGGTAGAGAGATAGGTTCCCTCATTAGGATAGATGGTCCGATTCAAAGCAGTTCCAGTGTCCCGTTCTTTTTTAAAATTATTATATTTTTGTTGATTTCAGAGAGGAAGGGAGAGGAAGACAGAGAGAGAAACAACAATGATGAGAGAGAATCATTGATCGGCTGCCTCCTGCACACCCCCCAACGGGGACTGAGCCTGAAACTCAGGAATGTCCCCTGACCAGAATTGAACCTGTGACTTTTCAGTCCACAGGCTAATGCTCTACCCACTGAGCCAAACCACCTAGGGTCCAGTGTCCCTTTCTGCAGGAGTTGGATAAACCCATTGACAGCTAAAGGCTAAGGGCTATTATCCAGGTCTTTTCATGGTATACAGCAGAAGATTGATTAGGAAATGAAGAGATGTGACATATGTCCTGGAATTATCAATGACTATTTCTGCTCTTTCTGATTTAAGGTATTGGGGTAGAGATTATGTATACATAATTATATACACATAAATTCCAAATTCTAAATCTCTCTCTTCATCTCTAATTCTCACTTTCAAATCAAACTTCACAAGTCAGGGACATCAGCAGAAGGCTCTAAGATTAAGGGTTAAAAAAAAATACATCCAAATACGACATAATGTCATCCCCCCAAGCAGAAATGAGCCCTCTGTTGATGGTGACCAGGCTAATGGTGACTCAAACAACCCCCTCCCCCACCTCAGGAGAGAGTAGCTGTTTAATTGAGTAGAGAGGTAGGAAGGTCCTGGTTTGCCAGGGGATGAGGAATGCATCTGGAAGCCACTCCTTAAAAAGTGGCTCTTTAAAAAGCATCATATTAAAAAGTGTTATTTGCTTTTAAGTTTTTGTATAATGGTTCTAACTATTACTTAATTCAATAATAGCAAAAAAGACTTGGTAAAAAGCCCATGGACTTTGTCCCAAAGTGTGAAAGAGTTCTCTCTGTTTCTGCTGTCAAGACCTCCCTCCAAAATCTGGGAGTGGAGGGTGCCTGCAATGGGGGGAAAAAGATGCCTAGATGGGAGTGTGAATAGGAAGAGGAGGTCCAGACATGAGGAGCCATGCTAACAGATTCGTACTTGATCCTCTTCAGAAATTTTAAAGAAAGGAAAGGAATAGGTCAGATCCAAACTTTAGAAACATAACTGGAAGCAACAGAAGGTTCTGCTGGAAGGACAGAGAGAGGCCAGAGAAGGGTTCAAAATAGCTTGCAAATGAATGTTTATTCAACTATTGAATGAACAAATGTAGAGACAAGCAAGAAGATTGTATTAGTTCAAGTGATGGATAATGACCATCTGACCTGGGATGGGGCAGGAGGATCAGAAGAAGGAAGTATTTGAGAGAATCTGAAGGGAGGATGAGTATGACCAATTAGGGGTGTGTGTGTGTGTGTGTGTGTGTGTGTGTGTGTGTGAAAGAGAGGGAGTGAAACAATTGGTAATTTGAGAGAATTGGTGGTTGGTGTACTGAAGGGAAAGAATGCACTCAAAAGCAGAGCCCACTTCTGCTTTAAAGGTGTGACATTATGTCAAATTTAGATGTGATTAGAGATGGAGAAAAATTTGGAATCTATGTGTACAAAAATGATAGCTTTAGTCTTAGGATGGATGAACTTGGGTATTCCTAGGAATACCCATATTTAAAGAGGTGAGTGGAAGGCTCCTTACAAGTCTGAGAAGCAATTTTAGCATTTTGTTCTTTTTTTAAAAATATATATTTTATTGATTTTTTTTTACAGAGAGGAAGGGAGAGAGATAAAGAATTAGAAACATCAATGAGAGGGAAACATTGATCAGCTGCCTCTTGCACACTCCCTACTGGGGATGTGCCCACAACCAAGGTACGTGCCCTTGACCGGAATCAAACGTGTGACTTTTCAGTCCGCAGGCTGACACTCTATCCACTGAGCCAAACTGGTTTTGGCAGCATTTTGTTCTTGGATCACTAGAAAGTACTTAAAATAAAAGCTTCATATGGAAAGAGTGGAGCATAAAGAACAAAAGAACCAGGTCCACTTAAATCAAGGAGCTGCCTAGTATTTTATGCAAGTGGAAGAAAAATACTTACCTTTATTATTATTGTTTGGATATTCTATGACATGCAGCTGTATCTTATCACAACTAATATGGTCCCCAGCCTGTGATTCTTCCAGATAATTGGAATCACATCAAATGATGGAATCAATGGTAATCATGTCATAGCTGTTATGATAGCCTATTGTTCTTTCCTAATTAGATTACAACCCTTAACGGCAAGGATTAAGACATACATTTTGGTTTCACCAAGCTTTCTCACAGTGTTTGGCACATGACATATATTTAGTAAACGTTTAATGTTAGTGCTAATAGCTGTAAAGAGCTGTCCTTCGTTCTCATCTAGTCACTGCATCACAGCTGCATCTGGATGAGCATCTCAGGATTTCAAAGGCTTTCTTTATCTTTTCCTTTTAAATAATTTTTTATTTTTAAATTACAGTTAACATACAATATTATATTAGTTTTAGGTCTACACCATAGTGATTAGACATTTATACAATGTATGAAGCTAACACCTTGATAAATCTAGTACCCATCTGACACCATATAGTTATTACAATATTATTGACTATATTTTTTATGCTATCCTTCACGTCCCCATGACTACCAATTTATACTTTTTAATCCCTTTTACCTTTTCACTCATTCCCTCAATGCCCCTTCTATTGGGCAGCTGTCAAATGTTCTCTATATCTATGAGCCTGTTTCTGTTCTGCTTGTTCATTTACTTTGTTTTTTAAATTCCACATATAAGTGAAATCATCTGGCATTTGTATTTATCTGTCTAACTTATTTCACTTGGTACAGTACCCTTTAGGCCCATCCATGTTATTGCAGATGGCAAGATTTCATTATTTTTTATGGCTGGATCATATTCCTACTGTTTCTTTATTCATTTATCTATCAATGGACACAGAGGTACTTCCTTATCTTGGCTATTGTGATTAATGTTGCAATGAGTATATGAATGTATATGTCTTTTCAATTTAGTGTTCGGGTTTCTTTTGTTTTGTTTTTGATAAATACCCAGAAGTGGAATTTCTGGGTCCTTCTTTGACTCTTGTTATAGCTTTTGTTTTAAAATTAATTTTGTCTGTTATAAATATTTCTACACCAGCTTTTTTTTCTTTTGTTTTTATTTTCATGAAATATATTTTCACATCCCTTTACTTTCAGTCTTTGTGTGTCTTTAAGTCTGAAGTGAGTCTCTTGTAGATAGCATATGTAAGAGTCTTTTGTTATCTGTTCAGCCACTGTGTTTCTTTTTTTCACTCTTAATTTTTTTTTTAAATTAAATGTATTGGTTTTTCTCTTGCTGCTTTTAATATTCTATTTAATAATCTATCCAGCAAAGCTATCATTCAGAATTGAAGGGCAGATAAAGAGCTTCACAGATAAGAAAAAGCTAAAGGAGTTCATCAACTCCAAACCAGTATTATCTGAAATGCTGAAAGGTACTCTTTTAGAAGAGGAAGAAGAAAAAGATTAAAGTCAAAAAATTATGAATAACAAATACGTATCTATCAACAAGTGAATCTAAAAATTAAGTGAATTAAAAATTTGATCAACAGAATAAACTGGTGAATATACTAGAATCAGGAGCATTGAAAGGGAGTGGACTGATAATTCTCAGGGGGAAAGGGGTGAGGGGTATACAGGAAGAGACTGGACAAAAATCATACACCTATGGATAAGGTCAACGGGAAGGAGGGAAGGGTGGGAGCTGGGTGGAGGGGTGCTATGGAGGGGAAAAAAGAAAAACAAATGTAATAATCTGAATAATAAAGATTTAATTAAAAAAATTAAATGTATTGGGGTGACATTGGTTCACAAAACCATACAGGTTTCAAGTGCACAACTCAACAAAACATTATCTGCACACTGCATCATGCATCCTTTGCCCCAAGCAAAGTCTTTTTCTGTCCCCATTTCCCCCCTCTTTGCCCATCTCCACCTAGCTTCCACCTCCTTTTTCTCTGGCTGGCACCACAGTCTTGTCCATATCTATGTGATATATGTGGTGGTTGTAGTGGCGAGTTAATCCCTTCACTTCTTCTATCCACCCTCTTTCTCCCGTCACTTCTGACATCTGTTAGTCTCTCTTTTTTAAAAATTTAATAAATCTTTATTGTTCAGATTATTACAATTGTTCCTCTTTTTTTCTCCCCATAGCACCCCTCCCCCAGTTCCCACCCCACCCTCTGCCCTTACCTCCCCCTGCCACTGTCCTCATCCATAGGTGCACAATTTTTGTCCAATTTCTTCCCTCCCTCACCTCTTTGCCCCTAAGAATTGTCAGTCCACTGTGCCTCTGATTCTATTATATTTACCAGTTTATTATGTTCATCAGATTTTCAATTCACTTGATTTTTATTTTTATTTATTTATTTTTAAGAAGAATGTTATATATATATATATATATATATATATATATATATATATAATTGATTCTTTACAGAGAAGAAGGGAGAGAGATAGTTAGAAATATTGATGTTACAGAGACATTGATCAGCTGCCTCTTGCACATCCCTACTGGGTATATGCCCACAACCAAGGTACATGCCCCCGACTGGAATTGAACCTGGGACCTTTCAGTCTGAAAACTGATGCTCTATCCACTGAGCAAAACTGGTTTTGGCCACTTGATTTTTAGATTCACTTGTTGATAGATATGTATTTGTTATTCATAATTTTTATCTTTACCTTTTTTCTCTACTATAACCGTAGTTTTGAACTTTATATCCAGTTGTTTGTTTTCCTCCATTTCTTTCATTTGTGATCTAGTTCTTTGTCTCTGCATTTTTGCTGCTTCCGTGAATTAGTAGAGTAGCTTTGTGTGCTAGTTTTCCTTTATGGCACAGTTAGTATGCCTCCCCAGTTACCTGAGGTGGACACTCTTGCTGTACCTTTTTGTGTGTATACCCTTGTTATAGTTAAGTCTTGATTGTTGTTAGTATCACCGGGGGGGGGGGGGAAGGGATGACCTCCAAGCCAATTGTCTGTGAGGATCAGCTGTGTCTATGCCAGGAGAATTTCTGTGCTGAAGTCAGCCTTATGAGATAAGACTTGCAAAATTGCAAAAGCCTCTGTGCTCAGCTTGGATGGGACAGAATCTCAGGCTGAGCAGACAGCCTTGGCTTCCCATCAGCCCTGACCTATGAAGCTCCTGGGTCTCAGTGTCCCTCAGTAATCGCTGCAGCCCTTTCTGTGCACACTTGCGTGCGTGCCTCCAGACCTCTGCCTTTAGTGGCTCCCCTGAGTTTCCGTGCACTCCAAGGGCCCGTATGAGCCTGAGTCCCTAGGGTCTTACCCAAAACTTGGGTTCAATGCAGTTGGAACTGGAGTTCAGTGCAGTCAGGAGGTTCCGTCTTCCTCCCACTAGAGAAAGCCAGCAGTACAATCAGCAGTTAGCTCTCTGTATGCACATTTGTGCTTGCACACTCCTCCAGACCTTTGCCTTTCACGGGTCCCCTAAGTTTCCATGCACTCCTCCCTTTTCCTGACAGTCCAGACTCCCCCCGAATGAGTCTCACCTGGAACTGGGGTTCAGTGCAATTGGAACTGGGGTTAAGTGCAGTTGAGAGTTTCCATCTCCCTCCCTCTAGAGCAGTGGTTCTCAACCTTTCTAATACCGTGACCCTTTAATACAGTTCCTCATGTTGTGGTGACCCCAAACCATAAAATTATTTTCGTTGGTATTTCATAACTATAACTTTGCTGCTGTTATGAATAGTAATATAAATATCTGTGTTTTCTGATGGTCTTAGGCGACCCTGATAGCAGTTCTCAACCTGAGGGTAGCGACCCACAGGTTGAGAATCGCTGCTGTAGAGCCTAAGATGATTGGAAAACACAGATATTTACATTACGATTCATTAACAGTAGCAAAATTAGTTATGAAATAGCAACAAAAATAATTTTATGGTTGGGGGTCACTACAACATGAGGAACTGTATTAAAGGGTTGCGGCATTTGAAAGGTTGAGAACTACTGCTCTAGAGGAAGTTAGCCAGGCACTCCACCACCTGTCCTCTCCATACACGTGTCCGTACCTCAGCTTTTCGCAGCTCCTCTGAGTTTCCGTGAGCCCCTCTCTTTCCTTCTAGTTGTAGAATTTCCACTTAGCCAGGTTTTCTGTGTTCTGGATAATGTCTGTTCTGTCTTTTGGCTGTAGTTTTGAAATTGTTGTGTGAGGCAGCAGTTCAGGTGTTCATCTATACTGCCATCTTGGTTTCTCTCTCTGTATGTCTTTTATTGGAGCATTTAATCCATTTGCATTTAAAGTAATTGTTGATAGACATATATTTATTGCCATTTATTATTCATACTAGAGGCCTGGTGCATGAATTAGTACAGGGGTGGGGTTTGGCCACCTGTTTCAATGGGGCTGATCAGGGCCTGGCCAACACAGGGGAGGAGATTTGAGAGGTTGGCTGGCTGGTCTCATCCCTGACTGGGTTGGGAAGGCCAATCAGATGTGGGGCTGTCCAGGGGGAGGGGTAGCAGGAGTTTGGGGGAGCCGATTGGGCCCTGATTGGGCTGGTTGATCACCACAGTGCACGTCATAGCAACTGGTCATTTCAGTCATTTTAATTGTTCCAGTGGCTTGGCTTTTATGTATATATAGATTTTAAATAATTCTTCTTCTTCTTCTTCTTCTTCTTCTTCTTCTTCTTCTTCTTCTTCTTCTTCTTCTTCTTCTTCCTCTTCCTCTTTCTCTTCCTCTTCTCCCCCTCCTTTTTCTCCTCCTCCTCCTCCTCTTCCTCCTCCTCCTCCTCCTCCTCCTCCTCCTCGTCCTCCTTCTTCTTCTTCTTCTTCTTCTTCTTCTTCTTCTTCTTCTTCTTCT
>JAAGEH010000011.1:7149862-7168287 GCA_011751065.1 Lasiurus cinereus | reverse complement strand
AGAAAAGAAAAGAAAAGAAAAGAAAAGAAAAGAAAAGAAAAGAAAAGAAAAGAAAAGAAAAGAAAATAAGACCTCTGAACATACCCTGGCTATGATCTTGGCACATGGTTTAATTCTCTAAGCCCCAGTCCACATCTGTAAAATATGAAGCATGACAATGCTTACTTCTTAGAATTGAAATGGCTTGAGAATTCTGTAGTAGTTAGTACTGTGTAAGTCACACAGTAAGTACTCAGTAAATATTAGCTATTATTAGATGCACACATCATATGGGCAATCTCATGCAAGTCCTAGAGCTGACCCACCTGCATTTTTTAGGAAAGGCAAATCCTGCCAGACCCTGAGAAAAACGCCAGAATAGCACAGTGCAGCGCAGAGGAATGGACAAGTCAGAAGATAGTTCTGAGAGAATCACTTACAGAGGTTACTTCTCAAGATGGGAGAATGACATTTCTGGTCATCTTTATGGAGCAGGACAGGGTGGAGGGTTCCAAACTCTCTGTTGGGAGTGACTCAGTCAGCCAGAACCCACATTCCAGGCAAAATCCCTAGACCATGATGTAGACAAAAGGCATAAATGTCTCCTTTACTTTCCATGTCCCATGAGATGCTGTGGCAGGTGTGAGAACTGCTTTGTGACTATGAACTGAGATCAGGCTTCTCTATGATCCAGTCAAAGGTGTGACCAGCTCAGATGAGAGAAGCTGAGAAACTCACTCATGTCACAGAGAAATTAGAGGAAAATGAAAATGAAACAAAACAGAACAGAGGCTCTAATTGGTGGTGCTGGGGTTCTAGAAATGAGAATGTATGCTTCTCCTTTCAATAATTGCAGTACATAGAGATTCAAAAAATCTTTCTTTGCCCTAACCAGTTTGGCTCAGTGGATTGAACATCAGCCTGCAGACTCAAGGGTCCCAGGTTTGATTCTGGTCAAGGGCATATTTCTTGGTTGCGGACACATACCCGGGGGAGTGTGCAGGAGGCAGCTGATTTTATCTCTCATTGATGTTTCTAACACTCTATCTCTATCCCTTCCTCTTTGTAAAAAATCAATAAAATATATTTTAAAAAAATCTTTCTTTTTGGAGAATATGTAGTATTTTGTTAAGGGAGAAAAATAATGATTCCCACCCCTTCCTATTTTTTTTTTCTGCTTTACTCTACCTTTCCTGCTTTACTCCACCTTCTTCTTTTGTTCTCTAATTTTTGATCATTATCATCACCTTTATCAACTTTCTAATGGAAGACACTCGAGCTTTGGAGAACAATGAGGCTTCGTCTCTACTTATATTAGCACTACAGGAAACAGAAACCACATCAACTATTTTAAACAGTGAAGGAAGAATTAATACAAAAAATTTGGAGTTTTCAGAACTAACTCTTGGAAGTGATGGAGAAACATACTATAGAGTGGGAACGTCAGAAAGTTCAGCCACACCTACCTACCCTATCACCGTTAAGAAAAAGGAGTCAGGAGGCTGCGTTCCACAGGTGAGCTCAAGATCACAGTCACAGCTGCCATCTGGGATTAGGGATTTGCTGTTTCCATAATTTCCTTTTGACACTATAAAGCTAGTGACTAGAAACTTGAATGTTGCTCTAGAAAACCCCAAATCTCCACAATGATCCTTGCCAAAAGCAATAGCTGACAGAAGGAATATGATCTTGTTGGGAGGCAATTTTCTGTGGGTCTGTTGTGTTTATACAACTTGCAGATGTATTGTCTGCTTTGTTTTATAGTACCTTTACAAGGATGCTTGCCTAGAAAATTGCCTTGAAGATAGAGATAGGATCTCCCTTTGGATAAAAAAGCAGGCATGTCTACTGTCCTATATAATAAAAGAGTAATATGCAAATCAACCAAATGGCTGAACAGCAGAACAACCATCCGGACGACCATCCAGACGATCATTGGGGACCACCCATGACATCCACTGGCATCAGGCCAGCCAAGTTGGTTGTGATGTGATTGGTCGGGGTTGGCCATTGTCCCATGATCACCCTGAAGAGGGAAGCCCAGGCCACTGGTGGGTGGGCGGGGCCTCCCTCTGCAAGCATGATCATGGGGCAATGGCCAGCAGCCAGGGGGAAGGAAGGCCTACTCTTGTAGGAATTTTCTGCATTGGGCCTCTAGTCCATTATAAAAAACGTGGGTTCTTTAAGCTCAGGGTTCCTCTTCTTTACCCAAACCTACTGTGTGTGTAGGTGTCACCTGGTTCCCTTCATGTTGCCTTGTAGAAATTGAGGTTTGAGGAACCAGCACAGAAAAAGCTAGTAGTCTGGCCACTGTTGTTGTTGAGAGTAAATCCTTTGTCTATGACCTAAGAGTTTCATGCTTTCTACCAGCACCTATGCTTCTAATATTGAACAAGTATCTAATTGTTGGAACCTTATGAATAACCTAAATTGTAGCTGAGACATGGAAGTTTCTATACTCTTCAGTACAGAAAAGCACCATATTCACCACACATCAATTTAATTCATGTGTGTTGTCTGCAATGAAAGCAATATTGTCTGCTAATTTGAGCTACATTCTGGGCTCCTTTTCTACTTTATTATAACGCTGTCTTGGTCCTAAACTGAATAATTTGTAATCTGTTTGGGACATACAACAATGGTTATCACTTATTGCGCTCCTACATCATCTAGAAATTATAATAAATGGTTACATAAGTTACTGTTAATGCTGACAACAGCCCTATAAGATAGATATTATTTAATTCCTTTTCATTATGGAGAAATTTCCAAAAGAATCCAGTGACTACCCAGGGCCATCTAGCTTCAAGTTTCTGAGTCAGATTCAGACTTAGGTCTGCCTGACTGCATTGCGTGGCTCCTCAAGGCTACTGTCATAACGTAGTACAAGGTAGTGTGTACCACACATTCCTGGTGAGAGTTTTATTTCTGGAAATATTCCAAGAAGAGCACTTGGTGCCCTGGAGCAGGAAGGAGATGCCTCTGAGGAGGGGAGACTTGACCTAGCCTTCAGGAAAGGTAAGACTTAGATTAATGGGGTGCAAATGGAATGAATGGAATAGGGGAAGAGAGAGAAACTGGAAAGGACAGTGTGAAAAGATACACAAAAGTATGTGTCAGGAATATAATAAGCTTTGTGGGGATAGAGGTGTAGTGTAGAAAGGAGAGTTTGTTGTGAGGACCTGGTGTGTAAAAGTGTTGAATTCCAGAATAAAACCGAATCCTATAGAATCTATAGTATAGATAGTGGCAGGAATACAAAATTGCTGTTCCATGTCTCCCATTACCTTCTTTTTCCCACTGACTGTTTTTCAACCAAAATAATCCCCCTGGAAAGAAAGAGCAACTCACAATTTGTATAAGCCAGGAATTTCAGGAGGGGAAATGGCTGCCACTTACCACAGCCTATCTGGGTGACAGCCTCTTCCCCAAATTCTCCAGTTCAGTACCAGGATGGCGCTAGCATAAAGTAGAGGAAGAGCCCAGAATGTAGCTCACATTAGCAGACAATATTGCTTTGATTGCAGACAACACACATGAATTGAATTGATAAAAGAATCTCCCATCAAAGCCAGAAATGAGTGGAAATTAACTTTAACAAAGTAAGTAACTGTACTCAAGAGACGATGGAAGAAACCCACACCTACTTGGTGTGTGTCAGAGACGCAGAGGAGCAAAGTGTTCAGACCCATCAGTGAGTGCGAGAGTGATTAATAAACACTTACGTGGACATTCATCCAACAGGCAACTGACAAAGCTCCACAATGATGGGGAGAAGGGGCATTTCTTCTTGATAGATGTATGTGAAATGCTCATTTACTCCTTTTTGATGGATTTAAATGTCCAGGTATTCTCTCCATAGAAATTGATTCTGAAATGGTGCTGGGTTAAAAATAAGGGCTAGAGATATAACTATATCAATGGGCCAGGAAATAGATTCGTCCTAGTCATCAATGCGTAGATTGAAAATGTGCTGTAGATTAACAGAGGTGTGCAGGGGGAGGGGGTGGTGGTGGTTGTGATAATAGTTACTCTTTTTCAAGTGTAAGGTAAAGTAGACGGATACATAATCACTCTGCCTAAGATTCTGTAAGTAGTATTAGAGACTAAATACCTGTACCAGCCTTTTTCTCCTCAGTCTGAAACAGTTTAAAAATTACCTTCTGGCTCCAAAACAGGTTTGGCTCAGTGGATAGAGCATCAACCTGCGGACTGAAGGCTCCCACATTTGATTCTGGTCAGGGGCATTTATCTTGGTGTGGGCACATCCCCAGCGGGGGGCATGCAGGAGGCGGCTGATGGATGTCTCTCTCTCACTGATGTTTCTAGCTCTCTATCCCTCACCCTTCCTCTCTGTAGAAAATCAATAAAATATATATATTTTAAAAATGACCTACTGGAAACCAGTTCTCAAACAATAGACTTAAGTTTGGACTTACTAAGATTTGCATTGAGTATCAATTTTCCAAGGCAGGTGGTATGAATGTGGCCTCAGAAGACTGGTTAATGTGGCCTCCACAGGCAGGAAGCCATCAAGCCCCATCCACTCTTTTCTTCACAGATAACAAGGCAGGGTTTGGTCTGTCAGAGTAAATTACCCACCATTGGCCCCACCAGTCTCTGACATTCCAGCTGGCATTCTCCTGTGCCCATTCAGGTGAACCATCAGGAAGTGTGTGATGGAAGGGAGAGAGTCCTGTTTGTATGACTATTGTACAATTTCTGCCCACACCAATGATATGAGGCCACCAAAGGTACTCCTTGAATAAATCTCCTGGGGAGACAAGATGTGTCTGCACCAGTCTCTAGACTAAGGCAAGAGAAGTCTGTCTTTGGGGTTCTAAATAGAACAACTGTAGTTGATCCCACCTTTATCATTCCCAGAAACTCAGATAACATACATGGTCTCATGAATCTTACAGTAGAATATCAGGCATTCTAAGAGGTCCCAAGACTATTTTTTGAAATGTATACCAGGACACCGAAACACAATTCATAGTCCCTGCCAGGTCCCCTCTGATCCTATCAGGGCTGAACAGACTATGGTGAGCAGGGCAGCCTTCGTTTAGGCTTCCCTCCCTGAAAGAGCCAAAAGAATGATAAAATAAGAATGCTCTCCAGGGCTCTGTAAGGTGGCCCTATATGTATTAGGATTTCTCCCAGCTGCAAATGACATAAAATTTGACCAGCAATGGTTTAAGCACATAGGAAATTATTCTCCCCCTCTTCCCACACACACCTAAAAACAATGTGCAGTGCAGCTAGGTATCAATACTCTGAGGGGGCCCAGGCTTTCCCTATCTTTCTGGTACCCTGGATCTGCTGTCTTTTGTCTTCATGTGGGCCCTCTGGTGGTGGGCAGAAGGCTGTTGCATGCTAACGCTCACCATGTTCCAGGCAGGGAACAGTAGAAAGATGGATTAAAGATAGGCCATGGGCTTTTTCATCAGGAACCAGAGCTTTCTGAGAGCCAGGGAGCCAACAGAGGAGATTGGGGTATGACTGGGCCAGCCAATGGAGGATGTCTACCATACATACTGACAGCAATGACCACACAAAAGAGAATAAGGGGCACCTCTGGGATGGAAATTGTGATGAGGAGTGTCTCATTCGGCTGGACTGCTATGACAAACACCACAAATTGGGTGATTTAATCAATCCACATTTATTTTCTCATGGTGCTAGAGGCTCAAGGTCAGGGTGCCAGCAGGGGTGGGTTCTAGACGAGAACATTCTTCCTGATTTGCAGACAGCTACCTTCCCATTATGTCCTCACAGGGCTTGTTTCTCACTTGAGCAGAGAGAGAAAGCAAGCTCTCTGGGGTCTCTTTGGGAAGGGCACTAATTTTACCCAGAGGGCTCTATCCTCATGACCTAATCCCTTCCCAAGCCCACTTCCTAATACCATCACATTTGAGATTAGGGTTTTAACACATGAATTTAGGGAGATGCAAACATTCAGTCCATAGAGGAATGATAGGAATTATAGGGTAGAATTTTAAGTGAGGTTGACTCAAGGTTTGATACCTGGGGGTCCTAAAACTCTGCAGCCTGCCAGGCTCATCTTTTTTTAAAAAAAATATTCAAATAGCTTGTCTTCCCACCCCATCCCAGAAACCATGCAAAACTCAATACCCTCCCAAGATTTCTGTGTTTTTTGCCATCTGCTTCCACTGAAGCCCTTCTCTGCTTCCCATAGAAAATTCCCTCACTCAACTGTTCCTCCTCATTTAACATCAGAACACGGGCTCTCGCAACCATGGTGTTTCTTTTTCAGCTCATCAAAAAGACCCTAACTGGTTTGGCTCAGTGGATAGATCGTCGGCCTGTGGACTGAAGGGTCCCTGGTTCCATTCCGGTCAAGGGCATGTAGAAGGTGTGCAGGAGGCAGCTGATCGATGTTTCTCTCTCATCAATGTTTCTAACTCTCTATCCCTCTCCCTTCCTCTCTATAAAAAATCAATAAAATATATATTTTTAAAAAACCAGGAGTCCACACAGATCTTTTATTTATTGATATTTACTTTAATCACCTTCTTGGTTAAGGAATAAAATTATATTTAGGACAAAATCTTTCTCAGAATAGTGAGTTTGCATTTTTAAAGGACATTTTCTTAGGAATGACTTACCTTTTGGCATCTGTGATCTAATTCTCAATGGCCTTTCAGAGCAGACTTTTGTTTTTCACCTTGTGATAATTTTTTTTTCTTTTCATAGAGTTTTTTTTAATTAAATCTTTATTATTCAGATTATTACATTTGTTTCTCTTTTTTCCCCTCCATAGCACCCCTCCACCCAGCTCCCACCCTCCCTCTGCCCTTACCTCCCTCCCATTGACCTCATCCATAGGTGTTTGATTTTTGTCCAGTCTCTCCCTGTACACCCCTCACCCCTTTCTCCCTGAGAATTATCAGTCCACTTCCTTTCTGTGCTCCTGATTCTATTATATCCACCAGTTTATTCTGTTGATCAAATTTTTAACTCAATATTTAGATTCCCTTGTTGATAGATATGTATTTGTTGTTCATATTTTTTTAACAGTTGAGGTTATTTTTTTAATTAAATCTTTATTATTCAGATTATTACATTTGTTTCTCTTTTTTCCCCTCCATAGCTCCCCTCCACCCAACTCCCACCCTTCCCTCTGCCCTTATCTCCCTCCCATTGACCTCATCCATAGGTGTATGATTTTTGTCCAGTCTCTTCCTGTAGACCCCTCACCTCTTTCCCCCTGAGAATTATCAGTCCACTCCCTTTCTGTGCTCCTGATTCTATTATATTCACCAGTTTATTCTGTTGATCAAATTTTTAATTCACTTAATTTTTAGATTCACTTGTTGATAGATTTGTATTTGTTGTTCATAATTTTTCATCTTTTACCTTTTTCTTCTTCCTCTTCTAAAAGAGTACCTTTCAGCATTTCATATAATACTGGTTTGGAGTTGATGAACTCCTTTAGCTTTTTCTTCTCTGTGAAGCTCTTTATCTGCCCTTCAATTCTGAATGATAGCTTTGCTGGATAGATTATTCTTGGTTGTAGGTTCTTGCTATTCATCATGTTGAATATTTCTTGCCACTCCTGTCTGGCCTGCATCGTTTCTGTTGAGAAATCAGCTGACAGTCGTATGGGTGCTCCCTTGTAGGTAATGAACTGTTTTTCTCTTGCTGCTTTTAATATTCTCTTTTTGTCTTTTGCTCTTGGTATTTTAATTATGATGTGTCTTGGTGTAGTCCTCTTTGGATTCCTTTTATATGGGGTTCTGTGTGCTTCCTGGACTTGTAAGTCTATTTCTTTGACCAGATGTGGGAAGTTTTCAGTCATTATTTCTTTCAATAGGTTTTCAGTATCTTGCTCTCTCTCTTCTTCTGGCACCCCAACAATTCTGATGTTGGTACGCTTGAAGCTGTTCCAGAGGCTCCTTACATTATCTTCACATTTTTTGGATTCTTTTCTCTTCTTGCTTTTCCAGTTGAATGTTTTCTGCTTCTTTATATTTCAGTTTTGACTTGATTCTTGCCTTTCTCTAGTCTGCTGTTAGGACTCTGTATAATAGTTTTTATTTCAGTCAGTGTATGTTTAATTTCTAGTTGGTCCTTTTTCATCTCTAGTTGGACCTTTTCCATCTCTAGTTGAATCTTTTGCATCTCTAGTTGGTCCTTTTTCATCTCCTCTTGGTGTAATGGGGCGACCCGAGACAGATGACCACCAAACAGTCAATTAGAAAATTTAGGAAGCCTTTATTACGAACTCGAGTCGAACTCGAGTCCGGGCTCACGGTTCCACTGACACAGCAGGGAAGCACGAGAGCCCCGAACCTCTGCAGTAAGTGCCTTTTATCCTCAGCGCAGGAGGACTTGGCAAATTTTAATTGGCTAAGCATTACTAAATTTCATATACTGACTCTTTGTCTAAGCTTTTTGGTTATGCAAGTAAGCAGTCTAGATAACGATTGTCCTTGCAGGAGTTGTTTGTCAAACTTTATGGCTTCTCAAGGCTGGGAGTGCCTTCAGGTACCTGGTGTTCTATGTCACAGGATGTCAGCTGGTAAACCCCCCCGTTCCTTCTGCCTCCAGACCTGAGGTCACCCTGACCCTGATTCATTCTTTATGGGGAAACGCAGTCTGGTCCTTGCCCCTCCACACTTGGGCTCTCGCTAACTTTATCCAACTTTTCTAGGATATTCTTGAAAAACCTTATAAGCGTGGTTTTGAACTCTATATTCAGTCATTCGTTTTCCTTCATTTCTTTTGTTTGTGATCCCTTCCCTTGTCTCGGCATTTTCACTATGCTGGGAGAACTTCTGTGTTGGATTCAGCCTTATGATACCAGATTTGCAAAACCGCAGAAGCCTCTGTTGAGCTTGGGAGGGGTAGAGTCTCAGGGCTTAAGGGACCGCCTTGCCTTCCAGTCGGCCCCGCCCTCCATGGCCCCTGAGTCTCACGTGACTGGGTAATCGCTGGAGTGGTCCTTGTGCATGCGCACGTCCACAGTGCCTCTAGACAGCTGCCTTTCTGGCTCCCCTGAGCTCCAGGACCACACGAGTTTAGGTCCCCAGGGTTTCACCTGAAACAGGAGCTTAGGGGAGTCAGAAGTGGCGCAGTTAGGAGGGTCTGTCTCCCGCCCACTCGAGAAAGCCAGCGGCACAATTAGCAGTCTGTCCTCTGCGCAGTGCCGTGCGCGCCACCAGGCCTCTGATCTTCTGGGACTCCCCTAAATTTCCGAGCACCTCTCCCTTTTCACAGTACAAACTACCCCCGTATGAGTTTCGGCTGGATCTGGGGTTTAGTGTCATAAGATAAGGGGTTCAATGCCTTTGAGAGTCTCCGTTTCCCTCCCGCCAGAGAAAACTAGCCAGGTACTCTGGCACCCGCTCTCTCCACCCGCGTGTCTCTGTACCTCAGCTTTTTGCAGCTCCTCTGGGTCTCTGTGAGCCCCTCTCTTTCCCTCTAGTTGTAGAATTTCCACTCAGCCAGCTTTCCTGTGGTTCTGGATGGTGTCCGTTCTGTCTTTTAGTTGTAGTTTTGAAATTGTTGTGCGAGGCAGCAGTGTAGGTGTTTACCTATGCCGCCATCTTGGATTCTCCTCATGGAGTTTTTTAGGCTGATGTTTTTTATTGTGAACTAAATACATAAGTGAGCACTAATTAGTCTCACCTATTTTAACAGACTTTAAGGTCATTTGTTTTCTAAGATCCAGTAGTCATATTTCTTTAACAGAAGGAAAAGAAGCTGAAGTCTTTTTTGCCACCCATCACAAATATGAAAGCAAATTATTTTATTTTCTTTAGTAATAAATAGCCAAAGGCAAAGACCACAAATCAACCTCCCTCCATTAAGCCAATCAATAGAGATCTGGACTTTTTGCCCCTGGTCTGGACTCCTGCTTAAGAACAAATGTTAGAATGAGGCACATTTCCTGCAAAAGCCCAAGGATTAAAGGGCTTTGCCATCCATCCAGGTGACTCTAGGAAATGCCAATCCTGGAGCTCAGGTTTTGGACTGTCACATGGCAGGAGGCAGTGATGAATGGAGTTTCTGTTTAAAGGTCTCAGCTGCCATGAATGAGACAGTCCTGCTGTGCCTGCTGGGGACTGAGCTTTCTCAGCAGTCACTCACAGCTTGCTGTAAAAACCCTGTGCTGTTTCAAGGACAGGCAGAGCCAGGAGCTGCACTTGCCCAGCAGGCTGGGTGAGCACAAGCCACCATGTCTGGCAGTGGCATGACAGGCAATCAGAGGATGTTCAGAATCAGACTATTCGGAGTTTGGTGAAGTTATGGAATGAAGAGGGGTCATATAACTGCTTCCTTTTTGGGGGTTCCTCCAAGGCAGCTGGGAACTCATCTTGGGCAGTTAGAAATACAACCCAGAATGCTGTCACTTCCAGTGTAGCCCAGGCCTCAGCAGAGTCCCTTCAAAAAGGCAACTTGAAGTGAAAACATGAGGCTGCCCTTGAGAAGACATCTCTAGGCTAAATCATAGAAGAACAGACCATCCAAGATTGTGGTCATCTGGGTGGCATGGGGGAGGTGTCCTTCATCCCCAGGAACCAGAAAGAGGCAAGTATTTCTTCCAAGGGATTGCAGGAAAGAGAGAGGGCTGGAGAAGTTGGGAAACCAGGATGGCACCCAGAGTTGAGAAGGTCAAATTCATATGCCATGCTTCCTCTTCATTCACTTGTTTGATGTCCAGTCATTGCACTGTGCTAGAAGTTAAGGTCATGTAGAGGTCATTAAGACACAACTTTGCTGCCCTGGCCTGTTTGTCTCAGTGGATAGATGTTGGCCTGCACACTGAAGGGTCCCAAGTTTGATTTCATTCAAGAGCACGTGCCTGGGTTTCGGGCTCAATCCCCAGTGGGGGTTGTGCAAGAGGCAGCCGATAGATGATTCTCTCTCATCATTGATGTTTCTATATCTCTCTCCCTCTCCCTTCCTCTCTGAAATCAACAAAAATATATATTAAAAAAAAAAAAAAAAAACAGCCAAAAACGGTTTGGCTCAGTGGATTAGAGCGTCGTCCGCGGACTGAAAGGTCCCAGATTCAATTCCGGTCAAGGGCATGTACCTTGGTTGTGGGCACATCCCGAGTAGGGGGCGTGCAGGAGGCAGCTGATCGATGTCTCTCAATGATGTTTTTAACTCTCTATCCCTCTCCCTTTATCTCTGTAAAAAATCAATAAAATATATTAAAACAAAACACCATATCTGCTGACACAGAACCTTGCATACATGTAATAAAGGCAGGACATCCCCACAGGGAACAGTGAGGACCAAAGAAGGACTTGGGGAGTTTGTCAGAAGAGCTCAGGTTAAAGCAATGAGAAGGGGTTGTTCAATGGACATTAGGGGAAGGGAGAAGGGGTGCCTAAGTGAGGGCACAGAGCAGACAGCTTATATTCTGGAGGATATGGAGGGAGTTTTGTAGGACTGGGGTACAAGGGTGAGGCCAGGGAAAAGATGGGGCCAGAGAAATCAATGTGATTTTGACCAGTGCTTCCCAATTGAAATATTATGTGGGTCACATATATAATTTTAAATTTATAGTAGTCATTTATTTTTTTAAAGGAGGTGACATTAATAATATATACTTTAAAATTCAAAATATCATTTCAACATATAACCAAGCATAAAATTATTGAGATGTTTTATATTATTTTTCTAACTTATCAAAATCTGGTTGGGTATTTTGCACTCATTATGCCTTGGATGTTGTCAGTAGCCATACTTGTAGCCTACACTGGACAGTGCATGTCTACACAAAGGGCCTGTCGGGCAGGCTGGGGCAGGCCTGGATGTTATTCTGAGAGCAAAGAGAGGGTCATCAAAGAGTTTCAAAGAAAAAAGTGGCGTGGTCAGTTTTGTGTTCTGGAAAGTTCTGTAGCTGAAGTGGGACAAGAAAGCAATTAGGACAGAATTACAATAAAACGGGCAGAAGGAAATGCCCTAAACTGGAACAGTGTGAACATATGTGTATGTGTGAGTGTGTGAGAAAGAGAGGGAGGAATATGTGCCCAGCTTTCTTGGGAAATGCACTGCATAGCAGGATTAGAGAGCAGATTTTCCATAAGAAATGTGGATGGTTTAACCACATTGTGTGCTTTTTGGTTTTCCATGCAAATGACCCTCTCAGGCTGCTGCAGACCTCCCCCTGCCCCAGCCCAGGCAGAGGGCTCTCTGGTCTCAGTGTTGTCATGCCATGCTACCACTCTGGAGAAGAAGAGCAACCCTAGAGGGGATGTCAGGCCTGGAGTCCCATGAGCCCTCCATCACTCGCTTTGAGACCAGCCCTGGATACAAAGGGCCTCTGCTACCCTCTCCTGTGACCGAGTAATGAATGGGCCAGGGCTCATACCTCTGAGCTCCATTGCACTGCTACCTCACCCAGAGCTCAAAGATTGTCCCAGATTTTCAGGACAGGTACTGCTATGTTTCCCAGCCATGTGTACATGGTCCTGAGCAATTTCTCTGAGCCTTGGTTTCCTTATCTCAGAACAGAAATCATAGCTTACCAAATGGGGCTGTTTTGAGGAAATTATGGGACAATATAGGTAACGGCCTGGAACAGAGCCCTGCCAGTGAGCAGCACTCAGTGGGCACTTGCTCTCTTTCCCCACCATGGGGGCTGGCCAGGACTCACTCTGTCCCAGGCTCCCATACCCGGACCACCCACGCCTGCTGGTGTGGCAACATGGTGACTCTTTGCTGTTAGGCCATGGTGGCTGGAAGGTGACAAAGAGACCACAGTGAGGGCACTGTGCACGTGTTGGCAGATGCTCCCTAAGTGGGAACATGCTTCTTCCCCTTCTTTCTGTTTCCCATTATTCTGGCTCTCTGTCCTCTCTCCTTGCTTCCAGAACCTGGATTCTCTGTCCATGTCTCTCAACTAAACCAGCCTTAGTTTTTTCCCTATATAAATAAACACAATCACAATCTCCTCCTCTAGGTTTATGGAAACCCTCACAAAGTCAGGCCAGTGAAAACTCTTTGTTTATTATACATTGACAGAGAAAACCTTTCCTGCCAATCCTGTCCAGCAAGGACATGCAGGGGATGGCACTGTCTTGTCTGGGCAGGGGTGACGATGCTGAGGGGTGGAAAATTTAGAGAAAGTTGGAGGGGCTGAGGTCTGAGGGGGAGAGAAGAATTGGAAGCAGTAAAGGCAGTGCATTGGCCACTGTACATTATGCATGTCAGTGTTTAAGGATGGCGGAAAGCTGCTTTAGTATGTGCGACACCATCTTCCTTTGTTCTCCCCTTGACTGGGTGAAATCAGTGATCATTACCATGCTTGTTGAAAGCATTGTTCCAGTCAGCTCTTGGTGCCACATGGTGCCCTGGACACTCCAGGTAAATGAGAGCTCAAAGGAAGCCTTCCTGAATACCAAATTCTGTCTGGAGGCAGTTTCTGAGATGATCTGCTTACAGGAATGCGTGTGCTTATGGGAAAGATGCAAATTCTGTCTCCTGCGCCAGCTGGGGCTGTGGACTATCCTGGCAGAAGCTGGGTCCTATTTAATTCTCTGTAGGCACCTGTGTGTGCAGTCTGTGCTGAAATGCAACTCAGGGGCTGACCTACTGATATCGGGCACCCTGCTGTGAGCCTGTCTGGCGTAAGCAGCAGCTGGAGACACATGAAGAAGCCTGGTCAAACTGCTATATTTGCAGACAGAGATTGAATGGGCATTGCCAACACTGGTCTTAGGATTTTCTTTTTCTAATTGTCAATGGTAGACCCACCTGCATTTTTTTAAATTTTCTGATTTTTATTTATTTATTTTTAAAATTTAATAAATCTTGATTGTTCAGATTATTACAATTAATAATCTTCCCCACCCCCCCATAGCTCCCCTCCACACGGCTCCCACCCCACCCTCTGCCCTTACCTTTAGCCCCCATTGTCTTCATCCAAAGGTGTACGATTTTTGTCCAGTCTCTCCCTGCACCCCCCTCACCACTTCCCCCTAAGAATTGTCAGTCCACTCCCTTTCTATGTCCCTGATTCTATGATATCCACCAGTTTATTCTGCTCATCAGATTTTTTATTCACTTGATTTTTAGATTCACTTGTTGATAGATATGCATTTGTTGTTCATAATTTTTATCTTTACCTTTTTCTTCTTCCTCCTCTTCTTAAAAAGTACCTTTCAGCATTTCATATAATACTGGTTTGGTGTTGATGAAGTCCTTTAGTTTTTTTCTTCTCTGTGTAGCTCTTTCTCTGACCTTCAATTCTGAATGATAGCTTTGCTGGGTAGAGTAATCTTGGTTGTAGGTTTTTGCTATTCATCACTTTGAATTTATATTGTCATTCCCATCTGGCCTGCATAGTTTCTGTTGAGAAATTAGCCGACAATCATATGGGTGCTCCCTTGTAGGAAACTAACTGTTTTTCTTTTGCTCCTTTTAATATTCTCTCTTTTGTCTTTTGCTCTTGGTATTTTAATTATGATGTGTCTTGGTGTGGTCTTTTTTGGATTCCTTTTGTTTAGGGCTCTGTGTGCTTCCTGGACTTGTAAGTCTATTTCTTTCACCAGGTGGGGGAAGTTTTTGGTCATTATTTCTTCAAATAGGTTTTCAGTATCTTGCTCTCTCTCTTCTTCTGGCACCCCCATAATTCTGATGTTAGTATGCTTGAAGTTGTCCCAGAGGTTCCTCACACTGTCTTCCAATTTTTGGATTCTTCTTTCTTTTTTCTTTTCCAGTTGAGTGTTTTCTGCTTCTTTGTATTTCAGTTTTGACTTGATTCTTGCCTTTCTCTAGTCTGCTGTTAGGACTCTGTATAATAGTTTTTATTTCAGTCAGTGTATGTTTAATTTCTAGTTGGTCCTTTTTCATCTCTAGCTAGTCCTTTTTCATATACTCTTGTGTCTCACTAAATTTATCCATTTTTTTCTAGGAAATTCTTGAAAAACCTTATAACCATGGTTTTGAACTCTATATGTAGTCATTTGTTTTCCTCCATTTCTTTCGTTTGTAATCTGCTTCTTTGTCTCTGCATTTTCTCTGCTTCCCTGAGTTGGTAGAGTAGCTTTGTGTGCTAGGTGTCGCATATGGCCCCGTAGCTCCGCCTCCCCAGTTACCTGAGATGGACTCTCTTGGTGCACCCCTTTGTGGACTGTGTGTACAGCCTTGTTGTAGTTAAGTCTTGATTATTATTGGTATCACTGAGGGGAATTGACCTCCAAGCCAGCTGGTTGTGAGGATCAGCTGTGTCTACACTGGGAGAACTTCTGTGCTGGAGTCAGCCTTATGATACAAGATTTGCAAAATTGCAAAACCCTCTGTGCTCAGCTTGGATGGGGCAGAGTCTCAGGGCGGAGCAGACAGCCTTGGCTTCCTGTCAGCCCTGCCCTATGAGGCCCCTGGGTCTCAGTGTCCCTTGGTAATCACTGCAGCCTTCTCTGCATGCACTCACGCTTGCGTGCCTCCAGATCTCTGCTTTTTGCGGCTGCCTTGAGTTTCTGTGCACTCTGGGGACCCATATGAGTCTGGGTCCCCAGGGTTTCACCCGAAACTGGGGTTCAGTGCAGTCAGAACTGGAGTTCAGTGCAGTTGGGAGGTTCTGTCTTCCTCCTGCTAGAGCAAGCCAGTGACACAATCAGCAGTCAGTCCTCTCTGTGAGCACTCGCATGCATTCCTCCAGACCTCTGCCTTTCCTGGCTCCCTGAGTTTCCTTGCACTCCTTCTTTTTTCCGACAGTCCATACTCCCCCCATGAGAGTCTTGCCTGGAACTGGGGTTCAGTGCAGTTGGGAGTTTCTCTCTCCCTCCCACTAGAGGAAGCCAGCCAGGCACTCTGCCGCCTGTCCTCTCCAAGCGCGTGTCGCCATCCCTCAGCTTTTTGCAGCTCTTCTGAGTCTCTGTGAGCCCCTCTCTTTGCTTCTAATTGTAGAATTTCTACTCAGCCAGCTTTCCTGTGGTTCTGGATGATGTCCGTTTTGTCTTTTAGCTTTAGTTTTGAAATTGTTGTGTGAGGTAACAGTTTAGGTGTTCACCTAGGCTGCCATCTTGGTTTCTCTTGGCATTTGCTCTTTTTAACTGAGGTTCACATTTGATCAATCATGTTACAGTGGGGTCCCGCAGGCCTGGAATCTGTTGAGTTTCCATGTCTCTCTTTGCCTCTACCCTGTGGATTGCACAGTTTCTCTCTGCAAGGTTCTTATTCCTTATCTCAAACACTTTGGTAAAAGAGGCAGGTGGAAACTAGGCTCAGTGGAGTGTGATGATTTCAGAGATCTGTCAGACTTGGAAGAAGATGCCCAGTGGCAACTGGGGATACTGGGTGCAGGACTTAGTCCTTGATAAAAGCTAATTAATCTAGGGGGTCAGTCTGGCAAACAGCTGGGTCAGGGCTCCAGTACCAGTGGAGCTACTTGACACTAGCCAGGAAAGCAAGGCAGAATCATAGTCCTAGAGACTCGTTGGCCAAAACAGGTGATGAGAAGAGGGGTATAGACAATGGGGTCTTGGTTATTAGGGCTCTCCAGTTATTAGCCAATGCCAGATGCCACATGTTGGTGGGAACTAATTTGGGTTGGTTAATATACTGGGAGAGGTGGTCCTTGCACATGGGTGAGTCTGAGGCCTGCCACGCCTAATACCCTCAACCAGGTGGCACCAAGACTAGCAGAAAAAGTTGGAGAGCGGGTGACATTGGCAAATGGAGGAAGAACCAGTGCTAGTCTTGTGGGCCAAATAAAACTGTTCTGATGTGTTTGGGAAAGCTATTTGCCAGGCCAAAGTGAACTCAGACTTGCCTGGTGATCATCTCCTCTCTGCCCTAGGCTCATCCCTAGCAGCTCACTTTGGGGACAGGCTGATGGGATTCTTTCCCAGTCCATGAACTACCATGTATCACTTTTATCCTCACTGTGAGTCAGAGGTTCAGTAAGAGGCTAAGTGGTTACAAGTACTAATTTCTAAGAGGGACAGACTTTGTTTGAATCCCAGTTCTGCCACCTGCTGGCTGTGGGACATCGTGTAAATCAGTTAACCTCTCTTAAAACTCAGTTTCATCACCAATAAAATGGGAGAAATCATTTTTACCTTATTGTTTGTTGAGGATTAAATGCCAGAGCTTGCCCTAGCTGGATAGAGCATCAGCCTGTGGACTGAAGGGTTCCGGGTTCAATTCCAGTCAAGGGCACATGCCTGGGTTGCAGCCAGTAGGGCGCATACAGGAGACAGCCAATCAATGATTCTTTCTCAGCATTGATGTTTCTATCTCTCCCTTTCCCTTCCTCTCTGAAATCAATAAAACATATATATTTATATATATACTAGAGGCCTGATGTATGAAATTCGTGCGTGGGGGGAGGTGGGGTGTCCCTCAGCCCAGCTTGCACCCTCTCCAACCTGGGACCCCTTGAGGGATGTTTGACTGCTTGTTTAGGCCTGATCCCAGTGGAATCAGGCCTAAACAGGTAGTTGGACATCCTTCTCACAATCCAGGACTGCTGGCTCCCAAGCACTTGCCTGCCTGACTGCCTGATTGCCCCTAACCGTTTCTGCCTGCCAGCCTAATCACCCCCTAACTACTCCCCTGCCAACCTGATCAAAGCCTAACTGCTCCCCTGCCAGCCCAAATGCCCCTAACCGTCCTCCCGAACTGGTCACCCCTAACTGTCCTCCCGTGCAGGTCTTGTCACCACCACTGCCCTCCTCTGCTGGCCTAGTCACCCATAACTGCCCTCCCCTGCAGGCCTCGTCCCCCCCCAATTGCCCTCTCCTGCAGGCCTGATCCTCCCCAACAGCCTACCCTACAGGCCTTGTCCCTTCCAACTTCTCTCTCCTGCAGGTATGGTCGCACCTAACTGCCCTCCCCTGCCAACCTGGTCCCCCCCCCCCAACTGCCCTCCCTGCAGGCCTGGTCTCCCCCTACTGCCCTCCCCTGCTGGCCTGGTCCCCCCCAACTTCCCTCCCCTGCAGGCCTGGTTCCCCCCAACTGCCCTTCCCTGCCATCCTGGTCCCCTCCAACTACCTTCCACTGTAGGCCTGGTCCTCCCCAACTGCCTCCCATGCAGGTCTAGTCCCCTCCAACTTCTCTCCCCTGCAGGTCTGGTTGCACTGCCTTCCCCTGCCAGCCTGGTTCCCCTCCCCATCATTGACCTCCACTGCTGGCCTGGTTCCCTCCAACTGCTCTCCCCTGCTGGCCTGGTTCCCCCAACTTTTCTCCCCTTCTGGCCTGTTTCCCCGCAACTTTCCTCCCCAGCAGCCCTGGTGTCCCCCAGCGGCCCTCTCCTGCAGGCCTGGTCCTCTCCAACTACCCTCCCCTGCAAGACTGGTCCTCCCTAACTGCCTCCCATGCTGATCTAGTCCCCTCCAACTTCTCTCCCCTGCAGGTCTGGTTGCACCTAACTGCCCTCCCCTGCCAGCCTGGTTACCCTCCCTGTCCCACTGACCTCCCCTGCAGGCCTGGTTCCCCCCACCACTGCCCTCCCCTACTGT